>JAJHZJ010000227.1:4900579-5413199 GCA_023548195.1 Bettongia penicillata ogilbyi
CTCCTTGAGGGTAAAGGACTGCTTTTGCCTTCATATGCATAGTGCCTGGCACATAGGAAGTATTCAGCGTAAGTTTATTGACGATTCTGCTGTTTTTGACAGTTAACAATCCTTTGCCTTCAACTTCATCTTTCCTTCTGTCTGAGTGTTCTTTACTCTGCTTTGTAGGATCATCATCTATATATCTGCTCCCCCCCACTACTTCCCCACAGTTTCCACTAGGCTAGAACCAATTACCATATTTGACATAATAACTTCATACAGTGCAAATGTGAATACACACAACCACTTCATTCTATCGTTCATACTAATTGGTACTTGGCTATAATACAGAAACACTTGTAGTGTATGCATTATTTCACTGGAAATGCACAAATGTTTTGTAAATCATCGAGTGATATATAAACGTCAGCCATTATATTTTTGTTACACAGTAGTCTAACAAGTATTTTAAGGTCAAAAAATAAGATAATAATAATAATGAGTATATTTGTGTAGCTAAGGTTTTGCATGGTGCTATTTATATGTTATCTTGTTTAGACAGAAAAGTTTCATGAGTCTTTAAAATCAAAAATATGATTTCTGGGAAGCTATCATGCAACAAACAATTTATATTAAAACAATAATGCATCTCTTGGGGGTCTACACCCCAATCTGTTTTTATAAGGAATATAACTCCTTTTGAAGCATGGGATACTTACTTTCTGTTACCTGCAGGACACAGAGAAGGCAAAAGGAAATCAAAGAAACCCTGGAAATGATTTTTTAAATCACCAGTTAGGATATAATTGACTGCTTATTTCTACATTGGCAAAATAAAACACATTCCATTAGATAAATGTTTAAAACTTGCTGGGTAGGTAAAATCAGATTATGTAAAGCTAACTATTGCTATGGTCTCTTTTCCCTACCCCTCTCCACTCTTCAATTTATTAAACATGCTTAAAATGTTTAAATTCTTAAGTGTTTGTTTTTAAACACAAAACCATCTTGAATGTCATTATTAAGTACTTCTCAAAACCTCAGGCACTGTGAGTGGTTGGAATTTTGTGAAAATCACACCAATCTGGTTTAAAACCAGGCAGATCCTGAGTAAAAACAAACAAGATGTCTCACTTTCTGCAGTTTTGTGTCACACTAACAGTTGCTTAAAGTTAAAGTTGATGCTTGTTTTACACTTCATTTCTTTATCAGAAATTGCTAACTTAATTTCCCAAGCTGTGATGTCAACCTGCAAGACTGTTTCAGGTTTTGTCCATGCCAGTGGAAGACTTACAAGGGAAAAATGAGCTTGGGGACTTTTTATTACTTAAAAGGAAATGGATACTTATCCACTTACTTTTCCATGTTTTTTCCACAAGGGAGAGCTGAAAGGAAGTGGAAGTGTGAAGACAAGAGAAATTAACAAGATTCTGATTTCTCTTACTTGACAAAGTCATTATTTTCTTCTAGGGCATATTTTTTTCATTCTTATATTAAGCCAAGAGCAGAAAAAAAGAAATTAATAATTGTGTCTAAAATGGACACAACGTGAATTCAGTAGCTGAGAATGCAAAACAATAGCAGCAACTACCTTTCAAGCTCCTACCGGGCATAATCAGTATGGGGGCAGAGAAGGAGAGAGGATAAAAATTGAACTAAGAATACAGGCAGAATATCAACAATACTTGAAATCTGGGGAAATGTGCTAATTTTCTAAGCACTATTGAACTTTATCCTTCTTATTTGCATATTTAGGTGAGCAACCCTAATAAAAATGGATCAAGAAATCTTTCATAGGACAATATTCCAAATTTTATTCAAAATATATTCAAGAGTATTCGCTCAAAGAATGCACAGTTCCAGCCCTCAAGGAGGTTTCTAACTAATGGAGGTTGGAAGAATAATGCAGTTATTCAAATATTTATGATAAAGGATATAATATGACAAGGGCAAGAATCGCAGGATGACACAAGGCGCCTCAGCAGGTGGGGGTGAGGAAAGGGGGAGAGAGAGACAGAGACAGAGAGAGACAAGAGAAAGAATGCAGAATTCATGAAGAAGATGAAATAAAGAAGGGAAGATTAGGGTGGATGTTGATTGGGAAGGACCTAAAAAGATCAGGATAAGAAATTTTAATGTTTTTCCCAAAAGATAAAAGGGACTCACCTAAAAGTTTTTGAGCAAGAGGCTTAACAAAGTTTGACTTAAGCATTAAGAAGTATTTAGATAAATTAAGAGAAAAAACTTTAAAGAGGAAAGACAGCAAGGTGGCTCTTAGAGAAGGACAAGCAAGAAGAAATGATGGCTGAAATTAAGTTGGTGATAATATGAAGGGAGAGAGCAGATAGATTCAAGAAATATAATATGGAAATATAAAAAATATCACTTGACTGCTGGCTATATTTGAGGGGTAATAGGAAAGAAAAAGTCAAATATGACCCAAAGTGCATGTACCCAAGTGACTATAAAGTAATAATATCAAACCCAAATCAAATTTAAAAAAATTCAAATCAAAATAAAATGACATAAAATTAAAGCCTTGGATGGGAGTAAATGAGATCACTGAAGAAGAGAGGGAAGCTGACCAAGAAAAGAACTTTAGGGGACCCTCACACTTAAGGGGAAGGCAGAGAAGGAGCAACAATAGAGGAGATTATAAATGCGTTTAGTAGAAAAACTAAAAGAAAGCTAAGAAAAATTGCCAAAGGAGGAGAAAAGTAACTCTTTGTGGAAGGTGGAGGAAGGAACAACAACAAAGAAAAATGACATTTATAAAGTACTTTACATAAAGTAATATCAATCCAACAGCTATCCTGGGAGGGAGGTATCACAGGTATTATTAATCCCATTTCACAAAAAAATTGAAGCTCAGCCATATGAAGTGATTTGTCCTTAGTAAAATTGCTAATAAGTGTCTCAGGTGAGATTTTAACTCATATTTCCCTCATTCCAAGCCCAGTACTTTATCAGCTTAGAATGCCTTCTAGCAGAAAAGGGGGCAGAGGAGTTTTAACCCACTATGTGTTAAGTATCGCCTAAAGTTCTTTCCTTGTATATTTTCTAAATCTTAATTCCTGAAATTCACTTTTTATATGCCTACTGAGATCAATTAACAACAAAAAATATAACCAAATATTTCATTATATTCTATGTACTATATGGAATAGTATATTATATAGTAATATAGTTTAGATAGATAGATAGATATAGATATTTGATGCAGACCTATGATTTCATTATTATAAGGAACTACAAATGAGGAGAGTTCTCTACCAAAGAGCTAGGGCCCTGAGAAGCTAAATGATTTCTTTGCAGTCCCAGAGCCAGTATATATTAGAGTAGAATTTGAACCTAGCCCTATTTAATTCTGACATCAGCTGTTTATTGACTTTGATATTTGGCCTCTCAGAGAAATCTTTTCAAAACAATCAAGAAAACCTGTTGTTAAAAAAAAAAGCCAACTTAAAAGAAAGTATTGATTCTGCAACATCTAGATCTTTTTCTACATAGAATTTTAGGAGAAAAGTCTTTTGTAAGATGACAGAATCTCAAAGTAGAAAAAAAATCTAAGAAATCGTCAGGTATAACTCCATACCCAAAGTATTCAGCCTCAGTTCTGAAGGCTATAAAAGTGGATTCCTATATAATGTGTGTATGTATGTATATATGTATGTGTATGTGTATGAATAAATAGATAGATACAGATATCAGGTAATAGAGCTATATAATCATAATGACCACTTGAGTATCTTAAAGCCAGAAAATGATCCAAGATTCAAATTGCTTATTTTGCACATGTGTGTCAGATCCTCCTGTTTTTTTGTTCTAGAACTATGTTAAGCTAGATTTTAAAATTATTTTACTGATTTCATAGCTTCTTTGTTAGAGTTCATTGTTGCTAATTCTCTCTCCCAAGCAGAATAGTTCTTAGTAATTCCAATTCAATTTTCACAAACTCAGTGCTCTTACCTATGTTGTCACACGTCTGACAGGCTCAAACTAGCACCAAAAAAAGTTTTCTCTTAATTCCATCCTCCCTTTTTCCCTCTCCCCCTCTCTATTTTTCAGTAGTTTAATAATTTATTTTAGGGGTAAGAGAACAAATAAAGGTTAAATGGTTAGAAAACATTCATTTCTGGGCATGTGTTAAGAAACACAACCAGGAGTGGGAAAATTTGATTTCCAATTTTAGCTTCGCTAGTCCTTAGCCATCAGGCTCTTGGTAAAATTCGACATTTATAAATCCAAGCTCTACTTACAAAATGAGGTGATTGGAATAAGTGATCTCTAATCCTCTCCAGTTTTAGGATCCTTTGACTACACTAAGTTAGTGAGCACTTGTGATCAGCAAAGAACTAGGAAACATTCAAAAGAATATATCAACAAAAATTGGGGGATAGAAGGAGTGAGATAGACCTGTGATCCATTCATCACTGTGGGGAACTCAAGACTCCATCTCTCAATGCAAAGAATAAACATCCAAAGCTGGTCTGTTACTTTCAGGTTTAGAGATTGCCCCAAGAATGGAGAGATCCATATTCACACCCTAGTATGTTTCAAGAGGTAGTACTTGAAACCCTGCCTTCCTGATTCCAAGGCCATCCTTCTATCATTATAACATACTACCTCTTCCTCTGAAATACATCCTATGAAATAAAAAGAAAAGGATGGAAAAAGCATAAGTCAAATTCAGTTATCTGATTCACATGTGTTAAAGGCAGCCCTAACACTAGCTACTCTCTTAGTCCTAGTTCAATGCTGGGACAAAATGAGGCACTCAAAATTCACTGAACAGTTAAAAAGAGGTTTATTTTGACCTAATTTTGCAACACAACATGTAAAAGATCTGCAGCAAATTTTAAAATCCCAGTTTAGTGTACTTTAGCTTTGAGCTGACTCTTGCCTTTGGCCAATATTTGTAGTCATGAGAATAAGAAAATCATTTCGACATGGACTGAGCAAACTGAAGGAAGAAATACATGAGTGCCAACAGAAAGTTGATCATATAATTGAATCTAAAATAATTAAGTGACTTTCAAAGTTATCCACTACTTTACTTTGGATATTACAATGGATAAGTACAGGCCAACAAGCACTAAAGCACTAATAAAGGTTGAGTGATACACACATACAGAGAGAGAGAGAGAGAGAGAGAGAGAGAGAGAGAGGGAGAGAGAGGGGAGGGGGGGGAAGGGGGGAGAGAGAGAGAGATGCCTATATACCTCGAAAAAACCTCATAAAATGTGAAAATTTGGATAACATCTAGTCTGAAAACATGTCACAGATGAGGAACTTAAGGTTATGAGAGCTGAAGTCGTTCACCTAAATGCCTCCCCATGAGTCAGCAGTCTCTTGCTTTGCTATCCTGCTCCTCTCACTACACTAGCAAAGCATAATGGAGAGGCCAGTCTTAGAATGATCAAGTACAGTGTTCACATTCTATCCCTAACATTTATTGAGGAATCACTGCAAGTCAGCTGACTTCTCTCCCTTATTTCTCTCTCCAGCCATCTCCTCAGTTTCACCATTTGTTTTATCACCCTTGCTTCACTCCTTACTCCCAAGTAGCCATCTCAAAAGCCTGGCCAATCACCTGGCACACCTTCCACATTAACTCCTGCCCCCCCTTCTAGGACCATTAGCAAATCAATTTTGCCATTGTTTTTTAAAAGAGAGAACCAATTAAACCCTGACTCATCCAAAGGGTCCCCTGTCTGACCAAGCCTCCCTGTGTGTATTGGTACTGCAGATTTGAATGAATGCAATTTTTCTTGAGAACAGGGACTTGCTTGACTTTGCTTTTAAATTTGTAGTCTCAGAACTTAGCATATTCTAAGTACTTAAAATGTTTTTTTTCACTAATTCATTTATTCTATAAGACAGTTCCTTCCTTTGTAAAATGAGATTGAATGGTTTCAGATTCATTCTAGCTTTAAATTTATGATACTGTTTTCCTTTGGGCCTATGTTAATGACCAGACACTAACAAAAGAAGCATCAGACACACCAAGGATTACTCCTAAAATCATTTTTCCTAGGCTCTTCTTTAATGTTTCCTAGCATATAGCTAATCATCAATTCTACTCCCAATAATAGGATCTCACTGTAGTTACATCTCTGTAGGCAGAGAAATTTTAAAATAGCACCAATCAACATGGATCAAACCACAGTAAAAAAAAAAAAAAAAAAAAAAAGGCAAATACATTTTCCCTTTAAATAAGCTTCACTGGAGCTAGGGAGCCAAAGTGGGGAAAGGAGAGTAGGATCATGAAGGCACTGAAGAAATCTTAATTCAGAATAATTCGGTTAGTATTGTATTATTTTATAAAAATGTTAGAAAACTTTCAAATGGAAAGTAAAAATAAATCTTCCCATTATTGCACAGATTAGTATTTGTTTTAGAGTGTATATACCTCTTAGCAGTACTGAATATTTTAAAAGTAAAGCTATCCTGCCAAGTGTAATGTTGTATAATTCTGTGGTTTAGCCTAGCTCTGTAAGAGCAGTATTTTTGACTGGGTAGATGCTAAATTAGATCTCCGTAAAGATTTGTTTTTTTCTTTGAAATGTCCCATGCTTAAAGCACCTATCTATCTGCACTGAGTTTGCCTGTCAGTTTTTGGGGGCTGTTCTCATAGAGCATTTAGCAGAGTACCTGGCATTTGCATAAAAGGTGCTTCTGCACAATGACAGTTGACTGACTTTTTCCTGTGTTCAAATGTGCATAGTAGGTAGCACTTTAAGCTACTGCTCTTTGGAGCATCCTGTTGGCCTTTCTTTTTTGGTTGCCCCGCTTCACTTCATAGTTTAACATCCTCATAAAAACTAACGAAACTACTTCACTTAAAAGTCTTTTGGAGCAAGTTCAGGTATTGTGATGTCTCAGCTAAAAATACATGAGACTGTCCAAAGAGAAGCTATTATATAGATTTATCTTTGCAATTTTCAGTAAAACTCTTGGATCCTGGCATTGCTTAAGCCTCATTAGAGTAAGACAGGTTGGTAAATTAAACCAAGATTGGAATTTGCAAGAAGGGATGAACACTGTAAGCGACAGATCTCTGCTTTAAGTTTGATTTAAAACAATATGATGGCCAATTCACAAAGAGCACTTGACTGGATTGACGATTCCAATGAAAACACAAGACAACTGAACGACAAGAGTTCACAGAATTTCATTGTTAGAAGGCTCTCAAAGGCTAATCTTAATTAATGTGAACCTATATTTTTTGTAAACTAAGTAACTTGATAACATATTTAAAAGAACCACCATCTTTAAGAATTCGTAATTGCTATAATTCACAAATTTGGCTAATGATCCACAAAAGTTTAAAGGCTTCTAGAATGCTCAGAATAATTATAAACTAAAACTTGTAATGTTTCCAAAGCTTTGTTACTTTGAACTCCAATAACTTATCTAAATGATATCTCTTAAAGCACAGACCTAAATATCATGCTATACTTGAAAGCAGAGTAGTAGGTGTTATGAAAAGAGCACTGAATTTGAAGTTAAAGGACTTATGTTTGGATCTAAGCTTTACTACTTACCTGTGTGACCTTCTTTCACCAATCCCTTCTTTCACCCCCACCAATTACCAACCTACTAGACATCCCTAGTTATCTCATCATCTTTCCTTCCCTCCACATCCTATCACTACAGACCAAAGACGACAAATTCCAGCCACTACACCCACTAGAACAGCCCAAATCAAAATACTATAAATTAATAAAATAATTGAGATGCTTAACAAAATAAATAAAAATACAATAAAAATAGATAATATTAATTTGTGATTTTCTAATTCAATATGCAGTCCATGGGGTTCTTTTTCTATTAGAATTTAACAGCACAGCTATAGAGGGCACCATGTATCCATCCAGGTACCAGGATCATACATTCAGCTCCTCACTGTTTCTCTCCCCACATAATCAATTCATTGCCAAATCTTGACCTTTCTACCTATACAATATCTGTCTCCTCTCTACTCACAGAGCCATCACCTTGATTCAGGGCCTCATCACTTCTTATTTGGATTATTATAACAAAGAGCCTCAATTCTCTCCCAATTCCAATCCACTCTACTTCTGATTAAAAGCTTAAGTCTGACCTCCTCACATGCCTACCCAATAAACTCTAGTGGTTCCTGATCATGCTCAGGATAAAAGCTACAAGACCCTCTGTTTAGCATTTAAAGCTCTTCATGTAATGGCCATCTGCTGCCTTCTTATGCCTTACTACTATCCTCCCCAAATGCTACATTCCTGCTATCTTAGATGACTTGGAGTTCCTCCCACAGAATACTTCATATCCTGTCTCAGTACATTGACAGGGCTGTCCTCTACCCTCACTTCAGCCTCCTAGATTCAAATCCCACCTTCTAAAAGAAGACCTTTTCTAGGTCCTTCAGTATTCTGCCTGATGCCTTCCCCTTTCAATTAATCTTCCATTTACTCTTTATATCTCATATATATATCATTATTTAGTTGATCTCCCATAAGAATGTGATCTCCTTGAGAACAAGGAATGCTTTTCCCTTACTTTTTATCACCCAGAGCTTAGTTCAGTGACTGGCATATAGTAAAAACTTAATAAATTCTTGTTGACTGATTGCATTTCTGGGTTTGGTGTCCTTGTCTATAAATTGGGAGACTGGATGGAGCTCCAAGGTAACCTACCAACACGTGTCAACCTTGTGTTCCTTTTTTTTTTTTTTATTCCTTTGTTTGCTTATTTCTGGGTTAAATACATTAATTAGCTCTCCCTTTCACTGCCCCTTCCCATAAAACACAAAACATAAAACCCTCACAATAAACACCTACAGGTCAGCAAAACAAACCCCCACATTGTACAATTCAAAGTCTAAGTCTTAGCATTTTAAGTTCATCACAACCTTGTTAAAGAGTAGAGTGGCATGTTTCTTCTTCATTCTTTTAGAATTATGTTTTATCAACTGGGAAAGAATTTTTGCAACTGGTCTCTGTGATAAAGGTCTCATTTCTAAAATATATAGAGAACTGAGTCAAATGTACAAGAATATAGGTCATTCCCCAATTGATAAATGGTCAAAGGATATGAACAGGCAGTTTACAGAGAAAGAAATTAAAGCTATCTATAGTCATATAAAAAGAGGCTATAAATCACTATTGATTGGAGAGATGCAAAACAACTCTAAGGTACCACATCACATCTATCAGATTGGCTAGCATGACAAAACAGGAAAATGATAAATGTTGGAGATGTGGGAGACCTGGAACACTAATTCATTGTTGGTGGAGCTGTGAGCTGATCCAACCATTTTGGAGAGCAATTTGGAACTATGCCCAAAGGGCTACAAAAGTGTGCATACCTTTTGACCACGTAATATCACTCCTAGGACCGTATCCCAAAGGATCATAAAAATGGGAAAGGGTCCCATATGTACAAAAATATTTATAGAAGCTCTCTTTGTGGTGGCTAAAAACTGGAAATCAAGGGGAGACCCATCAACTGGGGAATGGCTGAACAAGTTGTGATACATGAATGTAATGAAATACTATTCTGTAAAAAATGATGAACAGGAAGACTTCAGAGAGGCCTGGAAGGACTTATATGATTTGATGCTGAGTGAAAGGAGCAGAACCAGGAGAACTTTGTACACAGCAACAACCACAGTGTGTGAGGAATTTTTTCTAGTAGACTTAGTCCTTCATAGCAAAGCAAGAACCTAAAAAATTCCCAGTGAACTTTTGAGATAAAACACTTTTCACATCCAAAGAAAGAATTGTGGAATTGAATTGCCGAATGAAACAGACCAGTTACTTTTGTATTATATTTTGTTTTGTTTTATGGTTTATCCCATTCATTTTAATTCTTCTATTCCGCACCACTAAGGTAAAAATATATTTAATAGAACCTATATAAGATGGCATGCCTTCAGGGAGGGGAGGGAAATGAAGGTGAGGGAGGGGAAAAAATATAAAATATATGGAAGTGATTGTAGAACACTGAAATCAAATAAAATAATATTTAAAAAAAGAATTATGGTGTATCATTAGTTGATCAGAGTTTTTAAGTTTTTCAAAGTTGTTTTTTTTATAAATGTTATAGTATAAATTGTTCTAATTCTGTTCACTTCACTGCATCAGTTCATAAAGGCCCTACCAGTTTTCTTTGAGATTGACTTTTCCATCATTTCTTATTGAATAACAAGGATATATTCATATATCAGCATTTCTTTAAACAGTTCCCAATTGGTTTATGTCTCCTTAATTTTCAGTTCCTATGAAAAGAGCTGCTATAAATATTTCTATACTTGTGGGTTCTTTGTCTCTTTATGGTATAGATAATAGTTGTATAGTTATTAATTTGTTGAACATAATTACAAACAGCTTTCCAAAACTGCTATACAAATGTAATAGCTTCAACAACAATGCATTAGTGTCTCTTTTCCTACACACCCTCCAATATTTGTCATTTTCTCCTTTTGTAAGCATTTCTAAACCAATGGATGCAAAGCAGAACCTGAGATTTATTTTATTTTGCAGTTCTCTAATTACTTTCGACCAGGAGCATTTATTCATGTTAAAATCTTAAATTTCTTCTTTGAAAACTGCCTCTTCATATTCTTTGACCATCTATCTACTAGGAAATGGCAGTTCTTATACATTTCAGTCAATTCCTTACATATCTTGAATATAAAACCTTGATCAAGTGAAACTTACTTCAGAGATCTTCCCTCAGTAGTCTCTGTCTTTTCTAATTTTAATTGCATTAGATTTGTTTGTACAAAAACTTTTCAATTTCATATAATCAAAATTGCCTCTGCTTTCTAAAGGGCACTGGATTACAAATCTATTAATTTAGATCCTAGCTTTAGCTCTTTCTCAACTTACTTATGTGACCTTGAGCAAGTAATTTAAATTTCAGAATGGCATTTCCGTAAAAATGAAGATATCTATCTTTTTGTGAGAATTATGTAGATAATATATGACATTAAATAAATGCATAATGAATAAGGTAAATTTTGCTAGATAATCAAATGGTATATACTGCTTATAGATACTAACTTCTTCCAAAAGTTAATAATCCAAAGGACTTTTATAGATCTCTCCAGAAGAACATAAAGCATTTCAGAAGCACCTACTTAAAAGCAATGAATAATTAATAGGTTAATTACAACTTAACATATAGATTCTTTAAAGCTAAAAAAAATTAAGGGTTTGTTGTTCCATTAAATAACTTGAGTTTTGTTTTAGTATTAACAATTGGCAGTTAGGTGGTGCAGTGGATAAAGCAGAAGTCATGAGGACCTGAGTTCAAATCTCACCTCAGACACTTGACACTCACCAGCGGGGTGACCTTGGTCAGGTTACTTAACCCCAATTGCCTCACCCTGGGTCACCTCCAGTCATCCTGAAGAATATCTAGTCACTGGATTCAGATGACTCTGAAGCTCCCTCACTCAAAACAAAGTCAAGTGCAAGTCATGTCATTATTTCTCTGTTGGCATGGTCCTCTTCAGCAACGAAGGACAAACACACACACACACACACACACAAGTGTTAACAATTAGATTTACCTTAAAGAAAAAAAAAACTTCTTTCCTTAAAAAAGTATTCTGTGATTAAGACTTTCAAGTAATTTACCCCAACGCACTCTCTCTCTCCAGTGCTCTTCTCCTGACCCATATGAAACCAAGAAAGAAAAAAAAGTCATTCTTATTGTCATGTTTTATCATAGACATAAAGAAAAAACATCAGAACTTAAACAGGTAACAATATATTGCTTAAGATTTGAAAAGCTTGTGTAGAGGTTTCAAAAGATATGTATTTTACCATCACTATACAGAATGGTCTAAAATAATAAGATTCTAGGCATAGAGAATTTTAGGGTATGTGGTAAAAAAAGAAAATATAAATTATAAGGCACAGTGTATTTTAGGTTGTACAGTGAAAATTGAATGAATTAAGCATCTTTGTTCTCAATATAAATGCCTTACATTAAGCAAAGAATAATCCTTTTTTTATCTTTGGTTCTCAGCAGTTTTCTGATTCTAAGACCTTTAAACTAGAAATACTAGGGACAGATGAGAAATTAGTTAACAGGACCACAATTTAAATTGAACTAAAATTCCTTTGAATTGCTCTTCCTGAGAATTATCCCATACAGACTAAGCCAAGTCAAACCTGGAATGGTTAAGGTGACATTCAATACGATGAAAAACAACAAAGAGGGCAAGTAGAATGCCAAGCAACTATGAGGATATGCAATGAATTATAGCAAAAGGGAATCGAGTAATTAAAACCTAGACATTCCTAGTTCACAAACTTTACAGATATAACTTTTATCTTTTTACACCCCCACACCCCCAAAAAAGAGTTCCATTCCTGGCTAGTGAAATGATGACACACAAAGAGACATAGCTATTGAAAGTTAGATGTTTCACACTGATGACTTCTATTGACTATCCAGTTAGAAGAATTTAGTATCTTGACTTATGCTCTGATATAATATTGATGTTTGGTTGATCCTTAAATCTTTTAGGATTTAAAGACAGGATTAAATCAGCTTCCAAAGTGATGGTGAATGTCACCTAGAGTAAATATAGGTAATTGGAGGGGAGTGGGGGGAATGCAAGAGAAGAAATAAGTAGATTGCCCTAAAAAAAAAAAAAAGACATACTAATAGCATAACACTCTTTAGAAATATCTTATCTTGTTTTCTGGACAAGGGTTGTGGGGGGGGGGGGTTTGAATCCAAATAAATTAAGTTTATTTGTAGAAGAATTTTCTACTTCCCTTCAATATTTGAATAAGAAACTTCACAATCCAAATTCTATTTGGTCCTGCAGAGAAGTCAAATATGAGATCATGACATCAATTTGTTGCCATGGAAATAATTGAGATGTCACTATTTCAGCATTATGACTTCACCATAAGAGCAGATGGGCTGCAAAAGGGAATATCTTTACCAACCGTTCTCTCTGATAATTAGCCAAAGTGTCAGGTGATATTTAGTATAGGCAGGTGAGAAGCACATTGGTGTGAACTTAGAGTTAAGCTATTGGAGCACTCATATGTCCAAAAACTATTTTAAAATTATTTTCTTTACTGAGAAACTTTTTTCAAATCACACAGGCACAAAACTCTTCAATTTATTTTCTCCTTCTGTCTTTCAGACTTCTAAACTGTTTTTGTACTTCATAAAAATATGTCTCATAGAATTCAGAATAAATCAAATGAGACAGGGGAAAAAAGCCTCCACATAAACAGTGAAGCAGGTGATACCTCTGCTTTCCAAATCTTTGACTAAATTATATGAAATTGAGTGTGGAAAATGCTGAACAGGGGCTTCTAACCCAGGTTTCTTTATCATCTGATTGCAACACAATTAAATTCATATTAACTTAAAATCCAAGATTATCACATCATAGATCTGGAATTGCAAATGACCAACCATCCAGTCCACATCATTCATTTTACAATTGAATTTTTAGACCCAGAGTAGGTAAATGACTTGCCCAAGATTACACTATTAGTAACAGAGCCTAGATTTGCTATTTGGCTGATCCTGTCTGCACCACTATCCTTTGTATCTGCTACTAAAAATTATTTAGCATCATGTGTTTTGCTCATTTATGCCTATATATAGTTTATTTCTTCCCCTGAAGATAGCATTTGAATATTTAGCATGTTACAATACGTAGATGATGTGTTAATATATCTAACTCACATATGTATATTGTATAATACAATAGAGTCCATAACTATTGCCCTCACAATATTTATAAATACATTTAAGGTACTGGTAACTTAGAGCTTCTTATTTTACCACCCACAGTGAGTCCTTTCTATCAAAACATAAAAACATAGTTCTTCACCATTGTAGGCTAATTATACCATCTGTTTAGCCACAGTACAGTAACACTAAGACATAGCACATTAACTCCTTAACATCCCCACATGGCACTGCCTTGTGCTGCCCCCAAACTCCCTCAGACTGTCAAAGGCACAGGCTGTGCAGAAGGCAAAGAAATCAGTTTCCCAGGATTTTTGTTCCCAGCTTTCTCCCATGCAGCGAAATTCTGAGGGTTCTGTGGGGACTTAAGTAATCTGGCAATTTCCCTCCATCTCACCATAACACCCTAGTGCCAGTTGTCAAGATTAGTAGCTATAAAAGGCATCAATCAACCCCCTCCCCATTTCCCTCCAGTCCCTTGGAAGAAAGCTAGGTGAAGGTATAATAAGAGCAATGGGGGAAGGGGGAGAAGAAGGAAGATCTGATCATTTGACAAGTTTTGCTTAACTTTAAAATTAGGCTGAGCATTTTTTCCACATACTCCCACAGAGCCTCCATGGAATCCTCAGTACACAGTAGGCACTCACTGTCTCTTGACTAACCAACCAAAAACTTAAGTAACTTTGCATCTTAACAAAGTTAAAACGTGCCTCCTTGAAAAAGGTTCACAAAACACAGCACATATCACCTAAATCCACAGAACACGTTCAGTGTTCTTGGTTGCCTGTTCATATAAGGGCAATTATTTTAAATTATTAAATTAGTTTAAAAATAAGTACCCACCCACACACAAGAATGAACAAAACAAAGCTTTGTATGATTAAAAGATATGCTACAGATTTAAACTTAAATATTTAAAGACAATAATAAGAAGTTATATGCATGTTGTGATTATGGCTTGCTACTTTTATACACTGTATCTACTAACTGGTCATCCTGAATCCAGGCTCTTAATTCTGCCATCCATCCATCCTCCAAACAGCCCCCACATGGATACTCGTAAAACACACTTCTGACCATGTTACTACTCTACTCAAGAAACATTACTGGCTCTTTATTGTCTTGGAGATAAAATTCAAACTTTCTGCGTGCCATTTTAAACTTTCCATAATCTGGCTCC
Source organism: Bettongia penicillata ogilbyi (assembly GCA_023548195.1). Classification (NCBI taxonomy): domain Eukaryota; kingdom Metazoa; phylum Chordata; class Mammalia; order Diprotodontia; family Potoroidae; genus Bettongia; species Bettongia penicillata. The sequence continues at coordinate 4,915,458 of JAJHZJ010000227.1, forward strand.
AAACCACCTTTCCTCATGTTACTTATTCCTTTTCGCACCATGTTTCATTAAACTAGACTACTCTTGCTTTCTTTGACACAGAACATTCTCTTTCCTATCTCTGAACTTGCATAAACTGTCCCTATGACAGTGAAACTTTCTCCCTCCTCATCTTCATCTCTTGGAATGCTTAACTTTTTCAAGGTTTAGTTCAAGGACTGTCTTTAAGGTATAAAACTTCCTTGCTCAGATCACACTCTGAGCATGTGCTGCACTGCAATCTTTGCCCCACCTTATAAGGTTGCCTCCCTTCTGTGACATTGGGACTACGTGTGTCCAAATCCTTGCCTGCCTATATTTCTAGAGAATGTATATTTATTTGATGTTTTTAAATCTCTTTGCTGCACTGTATAGTAATAAAGCCTGTGTCTGTGCTGGCTTCCTAAGTACAATTTTCTACAAAACCTTGAACCCAGATCTTTATTCTAACCTAAGCTGGGAAGACAAATAAGATATGTGTGTGTGTGTGTGTGTGTTGTGTGTGTGTATAATATATGTAAATATAAATCCAAAAGATATGTTCTTTTCTACCAAGAAAATGTAAGCTCTTTGAGCACAAATGCTCCTATTATTTTCTTCATAACCCCAGCAGACGCTGAATAAGTATTTTTAATTGAACTGAATTATATAACTTCATTTTCACAGTAACCTTATGAAACAGGTAATACAATTACATATAACTATAATCCCCATTTACATTGGAGGATACTGATTCACATGAAAATTAAAAGTGATCTGCACATACACCAAACTGCAAAGCCAAAACTTCTGACTTCCAAGTCCATTGTTTTTGAAATAATTCAGCATAGCCACTCAACCAGCACTGCCTTTCTTATAGTGTTGGCATTCGGTGTTAAGGTTCCAAGTAGCTGGGTAACCCTAGGCAAGTCACTTCAGATTCCTCATCTGTAAAATGAGCTGGAGAAGGAAATAACAAATCACTCCAGTATCACTGCCAAGCAAACCCCCAAAAAGGAGTCACGAAGAATCAGACATGGTGGAAAAACATCTAAATAACAACATTCCATTACATTCAAGAAAAGTGAAGCACGCTGTCAAACAGACGCGGCAAACTTGTAGGTCCAGCCCACATTTGACACCACTGCTCTAGGAGTCTGATCACATTACCACCAGGCACTAGATACTGAACTTTAGCTGAGAATGAGTTCCTCAGGTTCTTTAATACCTTTATCCCTCTGGCAGTGATAGTGATAGTAAGTAGAGAAGAATGAATTGAAATGAGGATCTAGGGAATCTCCAGCACATCTGTGCCTCTTTTATGGGTTCTGAGGCTTTCTTCCTATAGTAGGAATTAAGGATGATGGCTGCTACAAACACATGAACTGACTCCGAAACTACAGAAGCTACAAATGTGACATCAACCTTTGACATCTTTACAACTAAATATACCCCTTCACCAATGGCAAGACCCAAATTCTGATTCTGAGCTAGTCTACAGAGCTCTCATGCAACACTGCTGCTCACATTCAGTGATGCCACAGAAAACATCGCTGACTTGAATTCAAGAACTCTGGCTTCAAATGCCTATTCTTCCTTAGCTGTTTGACAGTGAGCCAGTCTCTTCAATTCTCTGAACGCTGGCTTCCCTATCTGTCAAATAAGGATAATAATAGCTATGCAAATTATTCATAGTGCTGTCATTAGGAAAAAGCATAACAAACCTTAAAATGCTTCAAAATGTGTTCAGTATTACTGTCCCAACATTGTACTTATCTCTGCTATTTCAAAATAATTAAAAATGAAGCTTTTCAATGTTTCCATTTTCAAACAAGGCATCAGTTGACATTATCAGCAACCTAAAATTACTTTGAGATTAATTATAAATATTAATAAGTCAAAGTTATTGATGGAGGGAGGAATCAAGTTCATAATATGTTTGTGTTTTTTTCCAATTAAAATAAGCAGTGGTGATTTACTATTTTTTATTAATAAAGAAACTTTATTTTTTTCGAATCACCAAAAATTTGCTTTTACTCTCTCACATCCCTTTCTTCTTTCATTGAGAAAGAAACATTACAAACATGCATAGTCAAGTTAAACGAATTCCCAAATTGGCGTGTCCAAAAAAGGATATGTCTCACTCTGTACTCTGAATCTATCACCTTTCTGCCAGGTAATATATTTAATCATGAGTCCTCTACAAAGGTAGTTGGTCATTGCACCCATCAGACTTTCTAAAGCTTTCAAAGTTGTTTTTGATTTGCAATATTGTTATTATTATGTAAACTGTTCTGTTTCTGCTCACTTCATTATGTATCAATTCCTAATCTCAGATTTCTCAGAAACATTCCCCTGCTCATGGATGATTTATTCCACACATACTAAGCAAAGAAAAAAGTGTCAGTCCATAACATCAGAGGGCCTATGGCATACAACACTATGTGAGCTATTAGTCTTTGCCAGCTGGAGCTTGCATTAAAGACACAATGTCCTATATTAGGAAGAATTCAAATGATACCAGTGGTGTTGGGAAGAGTCCTAGAATAGACTCTTTCAAAAGAAGATATAAAAGAATCCTAGACCATGTGAAAAATATGATGTAGGTCTGGATCAGGTGATATCTTGTTCAAAGGTTTAAATGAGCAGTACCAATGGGACTTGGCATAGTATATTTCTACTCCTGTGACATCTGGATCAGTCAAATCAGTTTGCATGGACCTTTCTCTTCTTGAGCTATGGGCGGAACATTCCTATGTTCTTTTGATTTTCACAGTGAGGAAGAAAAACACAGAATGATAATAAGACCAACAGTGACCATTTGGTCACTAACACTATCAAAGTTCCACTTTCATCCCCAAAGTAACATTTTCCAAATCCTGATCTGGGCAAAAGTCTACTGGGTTTCTTAGAGCAGTTCAAGGGGCAGACTGGGACTCAAAAGGCCATAGAATTCCCAAATGAGAAACAAGACATAACTACAATAATGACATCACCACCCTTGTACTGCCTTGGCTGTTGAAAAAGTAGCATAAACTGCACTCTTCATGAAAGAAAACTTCAGTGTACAAAGTTCTAATAACAAGCCATTTCCACAGCATTCCAACCTGAACTCTTCATTTCTCCTTCCCACAAAAATGTTCACCTCTGCCCCAAGACACCAGCTCTGTTTTTTTGCCTTATCTTATCCAAAACTAGGCCTCTACATTAACTCTAGGCCACCTCACACCATACCACTGCCTTCCATTTCCCCATCCAAATTCCCTCCACTTTCAGTTCCCCCTGCAATGTTGTCTCCTATATAAGGATGTGTATGGTTGCACAAGGGCTCTTTGAGTTCTGGAACTGTTTGTTAGTATGGAATTGTAATCCCAAGAACTTAGCACACTGTACACAGTAAGCCAAAAATAAATGCTTTATCCAAGATGATTTCCTCTTTTACATTGTAAGGAAAAAATGTATAGGAGGGCCAGAGGAAGAATTACTGTTTTCAGTTTTATGGTTACTTATTATAATAGTTCCACATATACTGATAAAGATAGCTCATTCCAAAAACCAAAGGAGAACGTCAATAATGAAGCTCTGAAACACCACAATAGGATATTTCTCTTACAAAGTTACAGCATATTCTGTGGAATGTTATTCAAGAAGAAAATGGTGACTGGGGGGAGAAGAAGAATGCCCACTAAAGATAAACTGTTTAAAATACTTTTCCACATAAATCTTTTTCATTTTTTTTACAATGAAGCCATTTAATCACAACACTTTTCTTAAATACATGCATTGTTCAAGAGATACATATTTATAAATTCATAGCAAAAATAGATATATGCACAACATCCTTATGCAGAATAAAGGAGCTTTACCTCAGATGTCCTAATGAAAAACCACAATTCTTCAGATGTTGAAACATCAGTGAAATAAAAAGAGAACCAGTAAATGCTACAAAAATACATTAAATTGCTTCCTTAGTACATTTGTTTAAAAAGTTCTCTCAGATTTAAAAAAAAAGTCTCACAAAATGATTGTTTTGTTTATGACATTTTTATGATGGAATCTGATTGAAAGTAAGACACGTTTTCTGCACACTGGGCCTTTCTGCTACTGTATTAATTCATATTTTAGGGGATCAGTTATCAATCATCACCACTTACCTAATGGATCTCAAGAATACATAGGTAAACCAAAGATAATATTAAATTATATAAACATAGGCAGAACAGTAAATGGGAAGCATTAAGTGCCCAAGCATTCACCTAGTTTTGTTGCTGATGTTTAGTCATTTTTTCAGTCACTACCCAAGTCTCCACGACCCCTTTTAGGGTTTTCTTGGCAAGGATGCTGGAGTGGTTTGTCATTTCCTTCTCCAGATGAGCAAGTTATCTAGGCAAGGTTAAGTGACTTGCCCAGGGTCACAAAGCCCTTAAGTGTCTGAGAGTCTTCTTGACTTCAGGTCTGGCACTCCATCCCCATTCCACCTAGTATTTAAAAGTTAAAGTAAGTTCCACCTAGCACTTACTTTTAATACTAACCAGGCTTTTCTTTTTTCTTTTTTTTTCTTTTTTGCTAATTTCATTTTATTCTGCATTTAATGAACAAAGAAAAAATTTTTACATTAAAGAATGGAAAGGGTATATAAAAATTCAAATCTCTATTATATACAGCTTTATTTTTCAAAAGGCATATGACATATTCAACATGTTACTTTCAAAAATTTTCTTTTTTGTATTTTTTTGAGCTTCCTTCAATTCTATTCTATGTATTTACATATGTTTCCACAATTCCCTTTCTTTCTTTTCTTCATTCTTAGTGTTTTTATTTCTATTTCTCATTAATCCCTTCAAATCCTCCTCAATTTAAAAAAAAAAGAGAGAAAATCAAATGAGAACAAACTAGAAAAAAAGAAAGGAATTCCTTTAAGCTGTAGGGAGATAAGGAAATCAAGTAAATACATATCACTGTTCCAACAAAGAATCCACCTAAGATTTTTTTCCACCATCCCATAGTTCTCCCAGTCACAAGGGCATTTTTGTCATAGATTCCAGAGAATCAATGTTGTTTTGGTATTGGCCTCCCACTACAACTTCCTATATGCTACTACTTAAGAATTTAAAGACATAACCTGTACATGAGTTCAGGAAGTAGGAATTGTGTATAGATGAAATTTTTAAAACTATAAAAATATCTCACCTTTATGGCTTGCTCTATTTTACTCATGGCCCAAATCAGTCACATTTCCAGCCCAGGCTATAATATAGATATATGTATATAATCCTCCTTTAAATTATAAATTCTACCTTAAAATTCATGTCATGTTGTTATAATGCTAGTAACACAACAGTTATATACTTTCAACATTCTCTTCCTCCAGTGGGCCTCCTATTAGCATTTAAGTCAGCTATGCTGTTTTATTTTATGAATACTCATCCAAACAAAAACTTGATGCTTCAAGTCAAACATACACTCCTTGGATAGTAAAATACCATAAACTTTGGGCATCTATTGAGAGGTATGGGGTTTGAAGACATCTATGATGGATGGATTGTATGCTCCAACAAGGGTAAACAGACGATGATAAAATGAAACAGTGAGAGGAAAAGATGAGGGGAGAGAGAGAGAGAGAGAGCGAGAGAGAGATGGAGGGAGGGAGGGAAAGAGGGGGAAAGGAGGGAGAGAAAAAGAGATGGATAGAGATGCTTTGGCTTACAAATCCCGTGCCAAAGATAATATCACATTAAATAAAGCATGTCTGAAAATTGGATGCACCTATTCATTTAGGCATAATGTACTTGGCAAAAAGCCCATTGTAACACATGCAAAAGCTTATGTAACAAATTGTAACCTTCAGAAAAGAATGCCAGGGCTCACAAACACAATATTACATACTGGTGTTGAAGTTCTATCCAATGGAAGTGGATAAGTGTCTATGCTACTTAACTGAGCAAACAAATTCATGACTACCCAGGAAGCTTCCTTAAGGAAAAGGGTCATTTGAAGAGAAAAACTAAAGAGGCACATTAATAATTAATCATGTTAAAGAACCTTTGTTTGATTTGCAAACATAAAACCTGAGGCTATCATTGAGTGAATCAATAATGCAGAAATCTCAAAGTTGGAATTTCATTTTTATATCTTAAAAAAAAAACACCTGAACAAATTCAACTTTAAAATCAAATGGAATCACTAGGCACCAACATCCCATTGCCATGTTCTTCAAATGGAGTCTTTGAAGGCTTTTAGAGCCTGTTTATAAAGTAACAGATGCAAACACTCTAGCACTAACAAACTGCCCTGTGGGCATCTGTAGCACCAGAAATATGAACTCCATTTTGTATACAACTCCATGTCTTGACCGAAGGGAAAAACTCAAGCAGAGGAAAGAATATTACAAAGAAAAAAAATACAGTTAACTGAGCTTTTTTTTTTTTGAAAGCAAAAAATAAAACAAAAAAACAATTGCAAGTTTATAGGAGTGGGAATAACACAGGTCACAAAGGTTATGAACTGAAAGATTAAATCCAATTTGTTCTTTCTCTCCTGGGTTTGATTTTTGAACTGAAAAAGTTCAAGTTTTTGCCATAGGCAGCCCTACTGTACTCCTATGTATTAAAAGGCCTCGTGAAAAGCAAATTTGACCTTTGGTAAAGCAATCAAGGAATTTCTTTTTTCCAACCAAGATTTGGTTCAGCTAATTGAGGTTTAGGAAGGGCCAAAATGAAGGAAATGGAGGGGAGCAGAGAGTGAAGTCTTCAAATACTACACACCAGCAAAGGAAAATAAACTAACAACATTTTAGGGAGAAACTTGACTCACAAGTAGCTAATTACCAGATTCCCCATGGTCACTTTAGATTTAAAAAAAAAAAAAAGAACAGTTACACATTTTTCATTCAAATAGCCTTCAAACAAATCAAAATCAAATTTAAAGTTTCACAGCCTGGTCTGTGGAGAGATTGTTTAAGAATAACCACTTATTTTACTCCCACTATTACATAGTCATCAATGCTTGAAAATACCAATGGCCAAAAGAAAAAAAAATCTCCATTTGAATGCTGCAGAAAGAAAAAAACAACAGCTAAAACTGGATAGTAAACACCACTATTTTTCTAATGATGCAATCAATAATTTGCAAAGTTAAAAGTTAGAGTGGAGAATTTCCAGGTACCAGCTAGTTGTTATCAGGATACATAAGTGATTGTTAGACATGGTCAAAGAAGCATGCCTTGTACTTTAGGATGGCAGATATCAAGAAGTTCAGAGGAAACAAATAGGTATAACTAATGGTTGGAGACTTTTCAAAAGAATATACAGTTCATTAATTGGAAGAAACTAAATAGTGAAATTATAATTATTTAATCATCAAAAACTTAAAGAAGAATATACTCTCTGATGAGATCAAATTTTTATAAAAGAAAGTATGGGCCTTCAAATCAAGACCTAAGTTCAAATACTGCCTCTTAACTAATACTTTGTGACTCTGAGTATTATTTATTAAATCATGAAGTATTATTAATTAAAGGGGTCATCCTTTGACTCATTTCTTAAAAAAGCCTACCTATTCACTGAATGGGTGTTACCTCACTCTAAGTAAATATACCTGAAAAGGCCTTAGCCTGAAAGGGTCTTCCATTGTATCCTGGGCCATTTCCAGTCATCCTGATGAATATCAGGCCACTGGACCCAGGTGGCTCAGGAGAAGAAAGTAAGGCTGATGACCTTGCACAGCCCTGTCTCACTCAAATCAAAGTCAACTGCAAGTCATGTCATCATTTCCTTGATGTCATGGTCCTCTTTGAAAACAAAGGGAAACACAAACAACCCTGGGTAAGTCAATTAACCTCTCAGAACTTTAGATAACTCTTTATAACAAGGATTCTTAACCTTTTTAGTGTCATAGAAAGCTAAAGAGCTCTTCTCAGACAATATTTTTAAATGCATAAAACATAACACATAGGATTACAAAGGAAATGAACTATATTGAAGTACAGATACACCTACACATACATACATAAACATAAATAAAAGTTCATGCCAAGTTAATAGCTCCTGTTTGAAATTGTAAGTTAAAGAGAAAGTACAGATGCACATTGCAGAGGCAGTTTCCTTACCTTTATCCCCATGAAATCACAAATTAAAGTATGAAATCACTAAGTATCAAATCCCTATTGCTATATAAAAGAGTGGGGAAGGGGAGAGAGACTCCTAATTAATGACTATGGGTAATATGGAGTATAGAATCCCCATTTTATATGGGGAATGAATCAACAATCATTTTTTATCTGGAAGAAATGCAAATGAAGAGTTAAAACAGGTAAGTCAAATGTCTCACCAACTTTTGAGTAAAGAAAAATTATACATTTTGTGTTCTCCAGGGCAAAAACCAAGGCCCATCAGGTAGAAATTACAGGATGAAAAATTCTGGTTAGGTACAGGAAGAATTTTCTAACTGTAATCAAGGTGCCTTTTTGGAGAAAGATTAAAAAAAATTATTGACTGGATAAACCAATGGAGGAATGACTACAGAAGTTCAACAGTAACACAGGCACTCTCTTAGATTAGAGTTCCTTTTCATTTGCAGCATTTCAGCAGACGTTGGAGACATCCTGCCTGAGATGTTGAAGAACAGATTTTTCCATCACAACTTTTCTTAAATTACATGTTGTCTTATTTAGTTTTAATGCAGATTAGGAAAATTTCTTTGAACTCTTCCCACAAGAAAAAAGTATGCAGTATTTGTTACATATATATATTTGTATATGTATATATAGTCTCAGATAGAATGCATGATAGCTGAAGGCAGAGAATATTTCACTTGTTCTCTTTATCCTGAGAATTTAGCCCAATGTCTTGCATAAAAGCATTTAATACATGCCTGTGAATTGATAACAACCAATAAAAAACATTATATTTAAGATTTACATTATGTATCAATATATCTACATATGAGAACTAAGGAATTTATGATACTGCTAATCAAAATGCCAATGTATATTCATGGAAATGGAATACGTTAGGCATATACAAAGGCCTGAGAAAAATCTTTGAAAGTACGTGTGTTTGTATATCCATGTGCCTTGCCCTACTGAAGCAAAGACATCCAAATTTACACCACTCAAGCATGTTTATATTGGGTCTTGTCTTATCTCTCTATATTCTAAAAATAAGAAGCTAAATAATCTAAAATAATTTCAATTCCATGAGAAGGATACACTGTTTAAACAGATCTCATGCAATGGTAGGGCAGAACCCATATTCCTTCTCCAAATTTGGAAACTACTATATATAATATTTATTTTTTTTAATCTGAGTAACCCTCCTTTAAAGCCAAGTTTCATTATAATCCCTAGTGACACATTGATGAAACTTGGAAATGGTAATCAATTTATAACTGAATAGCCTGACTATATTTAGCTTCTCCAAAGGGGGAGAGGGCTGATGGTCTTCCCTTGCTAGTTTACCTTGCTGGGAAGCACAGTGGAGAAGTCTTATGAATACTACATTCCAAAAGAAATATAAATCCTTCTGAAATATTTCCAAGGACACACATGTATGCACACACACACACACAAATTTTTTTTTCAGCACAATTCATTGATCAGTTCCTGCTATGACATCAAGAAGGACAGATGTACCCATGTCCACCTATTCAACGTAACACCCAAGTTAACGACTTGGAAAGTTTGAAGAGGTAGAGTCATCTCAACGACATAAACCCATTATGTCCTAGGTCATGTTATCTATTTGTTAAAGGTGATATTGGAAAGGTAGAAAACCTGGGAATGGAAATGGAATTACTCCATTAGTATGCCAAAAGGCTTTGAGTTAACTAAAATTTTCACTTAGCTCTCATGATACCTGTTTTTATATAACTTGCTTATAGATGACAATATCATAGACTTAGAATGATTTAAACCTATTTTACAGATGTCAAAACTGAGTCTAGAGAGCTCAAACACACTATAAGCTGAGGTAGGATTTGACACTCTCCCCCCCTTTCTATTCAAATCTTAATCCAATGTTTTATATGGCATAGAGGCTTAGGCTTGCCATCAGAAAGTCAGTCACTAGGAAACTGATTACCCACCTCTTTCGGGGAGGATGGGGGTATTAAATTATGAACCAGAAATAAGCAGGAGAGGAGCAACTTGTGGAGACTAGGCAAGGGGCAGAGGTAGTAGATCACATTTATAAAGGACTTGAGAAATCTGCAAGGGAAGACATCAACGGACTTAGCATGTATCAACTGGACCTTTAAGGCGGAAAAGGACTTCAGCAGGCTGAGATATGGAAAAGATTAAGTTATGGGAAGGGAGAAGATTCCAAACACTAAAAATGGTAGATTTAGTAAGTAAGAACTTGGTTGGAACCTCCAGTATACAAAGAGGAGTGGTGTGAGGGAAATCATCAAAGGTAGGTTGATATTGACAATGGAGACTCCTGAATTACCAAGCATATTTCATGAATGTTTTCTTGAGGAAGAAATGTGACTAAATGGTCAGAAATGCCTCAGAAATAAGTAAATTCACCATATAGTATTGTTTTTCTTTAAAAAAAATTATTTTTATGGTAAAGCTGTGAGCTAAGCCAACCATTCTGGGGAACAATTTGGAGTTATGTCCCAAAAGCTATTGGATATATGCACACGCTTTGGGCCAGAAATACTACTACTAGATTTATACCACAAGGAGATCAATGAAAAAGACAAGTGGCACATGTTGTTTTAGCAGTTTTTTTAAGGTAGCAAAACAATGGAAATTGAGGAGCCAGTTATCAATTGGAAATGGTGGAGCGAGTTATTATATAAGAATGTGATACAATGCCATTGTGCTATTAAAAATTATGGAAGAGATGATTTCAGAAAAAAACTGGGAAAACGTACCAACTAATGCCCAGAGAAGTAAGCAGAGCCAGAAGAACACTCTATACAGTAACAGCAATGTTGACTTTAAAAAAAAATAATTAACTGTGAAAGACTAAGACCCATACAATGATCCACTACAATTCTAAAGGACTGTTATCTTCCTACAGGTAGAGAATGGATAGACTCAGACTGCAGATATAAGTTTTTTTTTCCTCTTTAAATTTTTCTTGCTTTTTTTTCCAGGACATGGATAATGAGGACATGCATTGTACACGGCTTTATTTATATATATGTGTGTGTGTGTGTGTGTGTGTGTGTGTATATATATATGTGTGTGTGTGTATATATGTGTGTGTATACATATATACATATATACATATATATGTATATATGTATAAATGCATATATGCATATACGTATATACGTATATGTATATATATATATATACGTATATGTGTGTGTGTGTGTATATAATGGCTATTGTATTTAGAGGGAAGGGGCTGAAGGGAAGGAGAGAATTTAGAACTGAAAAGTAATTAAACAGAAACAAAAAAATAAATTTTGTTATATTTTTATATCATCTAAATTTTCTCCTGTACTTCTCCATTTTTCCCTTCCCAGAGAACATCCTTTATAGAAAAAATCTTTTAAAAGAAGAAAATTCAGTAAAATTTATCAGCACATCAAACAAACCTATTTATCCTAAACTGCTTCAAAGGAGTAGGGGAAAATGTTTTCTCATCACTTTCCTTTGGACCAACTTATTCTTTGTAATTCTGCCATATTCACTATGAACTGTTTTGGAACTGATCTTTCCATTAAACTTGTATTGTGATGTATATTCTTCATTTGGCTCTACTTACCTAACTTTGTATCATCAATTCATGCTCTCAGTTTTAATTTTGTCATCTTTGCTAATTTGCTGGGTGTGTGTTGAAGCCTCAAAGTAGTTTTAATTTGAAATATTCTTTCACATGGTTGTGTATTCTTTTGAATATTCTTTCACATGGTTGTGTATTCTTTTGAATATTCTTTCACATGGTTGTGTATTCTTTTGAGAAGTATTTGGGAAATCCTTCGACCTTCCAGATAGCATTTTTACTGTACATTCAATATCACTTACATTTGATGAATTCACAAGACCAATATGCAAACATAGGATCAATATGGAATCAAAATTGGCCATTTATTAATTGTGCAACAAGAGTCCTTTAGCAGAGGTCTCCTGATCAACAACTACAGTATGCTTACCATTTCTGAACATTACATTTAGAATCTGTACCTGCTCTTTTAATAATGTTAATTCTTTGAGGTGCAGACCAGGTAATTTTTTCAATCTTCCTATTTTCCCTAACACAATCTATCATGCACAGCACACAACTGGTGTGGATGTGTGCTGAATTATCAACTATTCACCTTTCAAATCTATTTTAATTTAAAGATGAAGAAGACAACATTGTAGCTGAAGTGCATATTTTATTCCAAACTAACCGTAACATACCGAAATGTAAAGTATGACCAAAGAGGGGAAGACTGACCCTGAGTGGTAGCTAGGAGGTAAGATACAGAGTTCAAAAGACATAAACCGGTAGGGAGGTAATCATGTATCATGAATAAACTTGTGTCTTGTGCAAATCTTAATTAAGTGTAACAATGCAGCCTGCCTTTCTTTTCAGTTATTTGTTTTCCCTACAACATTGAAGTGCCTTAGGGTGAGGGAGTTCACCTTACTCAGCATTTATCCTGGCTCTCAAATGTAACTTTTACATAGTAGGGGCTGATTAAATATTTGCTGAATGAACCTATATCAAGTGTACAGACAGATCACAAAGGATAAGCAGAAAAAACTCACTAAATAGAATAGATATAATATGCTCTAGAAAACTTACATGTAAACAATTCTTTTTTGCCAAATCACATATATAAATATATGAGAAAAGACTTTTGTCTCAAGAAATCCAATAATCTTCCTAAAAGGTAAATAACCACCTGGCCAAGATCTCCCATTGCATCCTGGGCCATCTCCAGTCATCCTGATGAATATCTGGCCACTGGATTCAGATGGCTCAGGAAGAGAAAGTGAGGTTGGTGACTTTGCACAGTCCTTCCTCACTCAAAACAAAGTCAAGTGCAAGTCATGTCATCATTTCTCTGATATCATAGTCTTCTTTGAAAACGAAAGATGAACATAACACAAAATAACTACCTTCTGTTTTTAATACTTCATTTACATATTATCAGGTATCCTTAAAGAAATGTGCTAAAATTTATGGAAAAGTTTTGGGTTTTTTTCTCTTTTTTCCCCTCTCAACAGACTGACTGACAATACATCCCAAATGCTTATGTAATCATATTCCTAAGGCTCTCTGAAATAGAGATTTCAAGGTTTTTTAGTCAACTCTCTGACATCTATCTACTCCTCAGTACTTGGAATTTTCTAATTCTGTATTACTATTGTGACAAAAGAATAAATTCTTCCATTTTTTTTGAACAGCCAAATACACAGAAGCACAAAAGGAAAGAGGCCTAATGGCCAAGTTTACAGGGGAGACGTAAATTAATATAATGACAAATGATAAAAAGTTAAAGGAAAAAGTTGTCACTAAATGACTTTATTTCTATCTCCTTTATGACTTTCATTCATTCAGTTACAAAAAAATATTAAGTAGATGTTAAAGAACCCTAGATTATGGAAGGAATGAGCTCTGGCAGCACTACAAAACTAAAAATACCAACTGAATTAGAGGCAGAGGGATGTTCTATGAGTCGGAGCACATGCCTGGCTGTTTGGAGAGTCAGTCACAAGAAGGTTGGCTACTAGGTGAAATTTTCTAGCTATAACAAAATATAAAAACCACTCACTGAGGTAGGCATAGATTTATGCCTGTGTCAAGAAGTCCCTACACCATTTAAATCAAAAAACCTTGAAATATGTGTTCCAGTAATTAAAAAGATAGTCATTGAAAAGGGTTACCATAACTTTTACGCAACCAAATAAGATTATATCTTATTGTTTGAAACATTTGAAGTTCTTCACTGGAAAGAAACCAACTAAAATTATAACAATACGGAATAATGGTGGTGGGAGGGTGGGGCTGGCTTTAGAGGGAATTAACTTTTATTTCAGACAAAATCTCTGACATATACTGAGGAGATCATGGACAAGGCACATCTTAGTGCCCCTGGACAATTTTGGCTATAAATTAGGCATAGACTTTCCTCACAGTGAGCTTCCTGACAAAAATCATAGGTCCAATAAAAAAAAAAAAGATTTTAACAGTGGAAGACAACTATAAGCTTTGGTTTAGTTTTATTTCCAAAATGAAGTCATTACTTTGAAGATTTCTCTAAAAGGACAATAAAAAGGGAAATTAAGAATACACAAAGCTTAAGCTCTCTTATTGTCTAAGAAGAGTATTCCGATAAATAATCCACACAGTTTCATATCAATGTATTTCATTGATAGCAAGGATAAATGCCTTCTACAGTTTTGGAGAAAAATGAGATTTCAATATCAGTTGCATGATTAACTAGCATCTAACCTTGAAAAAAAAAACAAATGACTACCAATTTGTACAACCTTTCTCCAGTTGTTTTATCTACCTGGTAGGCATATATTAAACCATCTATCAGAAAACAAAAGGTTACCTTCTGTACTTAGCTGTCACTGTATGTCACGGGGAGGAGAATGCTATTGCAATGTAACAAAAAAGGAATGTATACTTGGAAAGTATGCCTGATTCATCCAACTCTAAATAAGTGAAATAGCTACATAATAATTTACACTTTAATGACTTGAAAAGGCACTGAAAATTCAAGGGAAGAAAATTTAGGCAACTGTTAATATTGGTACTTACTAGGTAGGGCTGAATATAGGAGAATAAATAGTTCAAGAAAGGAATCAAAAATTTCTGTGTATTTTTGTAAATAATGATCATTACTATAAAATAATTTTTCACATTAGTAAGAGCCTAGGTTAATATCTGTTTTAATAAATAAAATAATTTAATAAATGTTAATAAATTAAAAATCAATAAATCAATAAAATAAAATAGTAAAAAATACATTTTTCCATTAAAAAAGAATATTTGTTACAACCTTATTTCCATTAACCTTTTATCTTGCATGACATACCTAAGTGACAATCAGGAGATGACAACAATTTCAGAGAAAAATTCATAGTTCAAATATTTCATTGTGTAGGTGCACACACTTCCACACCCACACACACACCCCATATACATGTATGTGTCCTACAAATGAAGTGATGAATTTGAAATATAGAGAGATATTTTTTCTAGCATGGTTAATATGGAAATTCATTTTTCTAGTTTACACAAGTATATATTGAGAGCTTTTTGTCTTCAATGGAATATAGACAAAATAATTTTTTAAAAAGTACAATCAACACATTATGATAATGGTAGTAGTGATGGATTTGGAAGATTGGTTTATATGTTAATTGAAATACATTCTAAGATGAACCAGAAAAAATGTTGTTGAGTTATTTTAGTCATTTCCAACTCTTTGTGACTACATTTGGGGTTTTCCTGACAAGATACTACAGTGGTCTGCCATTTCCTTGTCCAGGTCATTTTTTACAGATGAGGAAACAGAGACAAACAGGGTTAAGTGACTTGCCCAGGATCACGTAGCTCCTAAGTGTCTGAGACTGCATTTGAATTCAGGTCCTTCTGATTCAAGACCAGGCACTATACCCAATGGCTAATTTGGAAGGAGCCAGGTCATTGTGCTGTTTTTGCTTAGATACATGTTTTATTACATTACTAAAAGTAAATATATTCCTTAAATTAAGAATGTAATCTCCTTATAAGGAATGTTTCACTTCTTTATATTTGTATCCTCAGCACAGTGCCTGTCAAATAAGTGTTCATTCATTGAGAAGTATTATATCAAGGAATTTTTTTTCTTAGACCCATGCTAACATGCACTTTGCTATTTGTACAACTTGAGTTCACAAAGCAATTTCTAACAAAATAGAGATATGAATTCAAATTGATGACAGAATTTAAGAATTCTGAAGTCATCCAATGAAATCTATATAGGAAATCCAAATGTATAGGAATTTTAGAGATCATTTTGCGAAGAGCCATTTCTTTTAGTAAATGAGTATAATAAGGCTAGAGAAATGACTCATCTAAGGTCATACAACCAACTAATGATCAGGTCTCTTGATTCAAAATTTTTTTAAGTCTTTTTATTTTTGAAATAACTGCTCTTCACACAAGAGAATTTTTCTTACACCTAAGTGGTACACTTAAAGCAAAACCTGTCTAAAAATGTGCTCCTCATTCTTGAAGATGAGACAGAAAGACCTGAGTCAGACATTTAGTAATTCTACAACGCTGGATAAGTTATTTAACATGTGTGCCTCAGTTTCCTCAACTGCAAAATAGGGACAATACTAGACCCTGCCTGCAAGGGTTGTTGTGAGAACAATGATATCTGTAAAGCACTCTAGCATAGTGCCTGTGTATCAGAGGCGCTTAGTAATTTTTTTCCCCTTCCCTTCCCACTTTAAACCTATAGTCCATTATCACCCTTCTCTCTACCTTGAAGTGAAAAACATGTTTCATCGTCAATCTTTTGAAGTCACTGTATTGCTGAAAGTTCTGAAGTCTCTCAATGTTTTTCTTTACATTATTTTGATCATCATGTAAATTTGTTCTGGTTATGCTTATTTTGTTTTGTATCAGTTCTCACAAACGTGAATTTATATTGGCCATTTCTTTTAATGCGATAATGTTTCGATATATTCATCCAGTCCAGTCAAGCCATTCTTCGCTCAGTGGGCATTCATATGCTCTTCCCCACCTCGTTTGCTACTTCTGCTACCAATTTTTTGTATGTGTAGAACTTACAGATTTGACCTCCTTGGAGTATATGTCTAATAATGGTTTCATTTAGTCAAAGTGTATCGTACATACAGTTTGATATATTTTATATTATAATTCAAAATACTTTTCCAGAATGGTTGGTACAATTAACTCAATCAAGAGATCTATATATAGATTTCAATTGACATACTTTTTATCTATTATATAGAGTGTATCATATCATAGTGCCCATATTTCCACAGTACCATCAATAGTTAGCTTCTCTTACCTTTCAAAGCTTACCTTAGCTGATCTGATGAATATAAGGTGACACCTAAAGGTTTTTTTAATTGCCTTTCTATCATTCATGTTTTAGAGCATTCTTTCACATGGCTGTTGATAGCTTGCCTTTCTTCTTTTGAAAAGATTTGTTTTCCATTATATCCCATGACTTTCTTCCTCAACCTAACATTATCAATTTCACTGTGTTCTTTAGTCTCTGATTAGTGATATCTTAGAATATGAAAAATGTAGATAAAAAGTGTGACCCAAATTAAGTACATCCAACTTCTCATAATAGCCTAATTTTTTGGCTCTAAGCCCCTAACAGTTTCTTTGGCCTGTCTGTTCTTATTTCAAAAGGGCAAAGTCCAAATAAGAGAATGCTTCAGTTAGCATGTAGTTTTTGGCTCAGTAACAATCCTGCTATTTGAGAAGAGGAAAAGCTCCATCCCCCCAAAAAAAATCCATGTAGTTTAAGAATCTCAAGCTTTTAAATGTGTGTGTGCATGCCTGTGTGCATGTGTGTGTGCATGTGTGTGTGTCTAAGTACACACACATAGGTACAATAGTAATAGTTTGGAAAAGAAAATGCTGTATCTTTTCTTTCCTTTTTTATATAAAAGGGAAGAGATAGGGGATATAGAAGGGGTAGAGATAGAAGGGGTACAGACAGAGAAGGAAAAACAGAGACAGAATTATTTTTCCCCATCTAGTCACCTATTACATAAGCACAAAAGATCTTGCAAAATCAGCACTGAAAGCTATTTTCTTATAGTCACTGCATACAAGAAGGGTTCCTTTTCTTCTTTGGCCATAGTAGAAAGATACCAAATTTACTTTTTTTCCTCTTCAAGGAGATTTCTATAAACTGAAAAGAGATCACACCATGATATTTCAGCTAAATTAGAAACTGAAGCTGAGTTTACCCCTTTTTAAATTTGTAGAGTTAAAACAATATTACATGAATATAAGTTTACACCTTCCATACATATCATTGAACGATTTTATTCAAAAATATTTTCATGTGGCAATATTATACTATCTTTATGTGAATTTAGTATGTCTTCATATTGGGGTACTACTATTAGGCTCCAGCACTAAATAATATCATTTCATATTTATATAACTTTTTGCAGTTTATAAAAGTTTCAGTTAAAGAAGTCTCTTAGGTAGACAGTAAAATTACCTTCCTCATATTATATAAACCCATTTCAGAAGAGCAAAATGCCTTGCTTAAGATCACAAAACCAATAAGTGTCAGGGCAATTCATGAAACTCAGTTGTCCTAAGCCCGTTTCCCATAATCCTGACACCAAATCCAGTTCACCACACCATGCCATGCAGTAGAGAGTAGATGCCTCTCTCTTAAAACGTCAATCACCTCTGAATAGCATATCCCTAGTATGCTCATGAACGTGATTCTACTTACTACTTATGTCACCCTGGGCAACTCTTTTAACATCACTCAACCTCACTTTGCCTCATCTGCAAAATGATGATGATAATAACAGCACCTACCTCACAGAGTTTCTGTGAAAAATAAGAGATACGTAGAATGCTTTGAAAAAAAAACATGCTGATTACTGTGGCTAATATTCACAATAGGTAGGGAAAAGACTGCCAACATTCCCTCTATAGAACTAGAAACTTAAGTTTCAGATTTTAGTAAATTCTGTCTTGCTGAGAGGGGAGGTGTTAGAGGAATCTAGATATTGTAGGTAGTGGTAGGAAATATTGGGCTAAATCTAACTATAGTGACTGGGAGAAAGGTACAAGCAAAGGAGTGGTGAAAAGAAGTTGTTTGGCTGGCGGACTGAGATAGGTAAGAGAAGAGGAACTCAACGGCCTGAGGGTGATGCATGATACAGGAGATCTGGAAGGAGAGAAGCCATTGTGATGAGCTCGGTGGGATCTGGAGAAGGACTGAGTAGGCGAAAGCAATTTCTAACAGGGAAACAAGAATCAATCAGCAGAGAAAAAAATAATTTCTATGATGAAAGATGTCTAGTCATGAAAATCAACTTAGCCAAGATGAGCTGACCCCCATTGCCATATTGCTCCATTTATTTAAAACCAAGAGAGGGACAAGGAGTTGGTTTGAATGCGGCCTGTTTTCTATGCTACTATTGTGGGGGCCAGCATAAAATGTATGCTCAATATAGACATAATGTATCCAAATCATATTTTTTTCAAGACTGATTTCCAGCTTTGGTCTTGTTTTTTTATCAGAGTCTAGCAGAAGTAAGATAATGATACACCATCTCACAGGAGGGTGATGAAGGGACGTAGGTCCCCAGAGATTTAGGAGAAAGCAAAGAGAAGAATAACACACCCTGCAAAAAGGCAGAAACACAGAAAGAAGTGAGAAGAGGACCCAACTGACATCTCCTAGAACAACTCCAGTTCTTGAAACCACCCAATGGATGTTCTCTTTTGGATACTCTCATGACTTCAGATTCAATGAAACTGAACTCATTTTCCCCTTTACAACTATACCTCCTTTACATCACTATTTATTTCAAGGATCTTTTCATTTTCCTAGGGATCCAGGCCCTAAATGTCAATATGATATTTGACACTTCCATTTTCTTTATCCCCACTGCAATCCTGCTGATTCTTTCTCCTCTGAAATCTCTTGGATCAATTCCTTCTTTTTCTATTGCAAATGATACTTCAGGGAGGGAGGGAAAGAAGGAGGAAAAAAGAGGGGGAGGAAGAGAGAGGGGGAGAAAAAGAGGTATAGGGGAGAGAAAGCATTTACTAAGTGTGGGATGTGATGGAGACAGAAAAAAGAAGAGATTTCCTACTCTCAAAAGAGCTCAAATTCTCACATGAAAAGACAGTCTATTCCATAAAGGGAAGCTTAAAGGATACACTTTCTCCCATTTAACATTATTTCCTCCAAGGGAGTCACTCCTACTAATGCAACCATGGCCCAAAAAGAAAAGTGATTTTATTTTTCAGGACTCTTCAATAAGAACTCTCAATTTTATTCAGTACCAATTTTGTATTCGTCCTTGAAGAGACAATGTTCATTCATATATAGCCTTTCCTCCTAATTCCCCTGCAAAGGATGCCTTCATATCGCCCCTTTAACTATAAACCCTTCGAAGTCCAGTTCAAACTCCAATTACTTATAAAAAAGTTGTTGACTTTTCCAGATTCTCTCACAGAACTCTCACATGATTAAGTGCCAAAATAAGTGGGTCATATTGTCAAGTGTTATTACTTAACCCTTTCCCATCTATTTCTTCTCTCTCCCAAACACACTGAAAGCACCTTCCCTGAAAGTCCATGCTTTTCTGCATCACCCTCCCCTTGCTCTGCCCCACACTTGGGGCTTTTACCAGGTTTTGTACAAAGTCAATGGATAGAGATTTACAAAAGATAGATGTTGTCAGGAATGTGAATTAGTGATGGAAGGAGAAAAGTCCACAGGGCAACAGGCAATCTGTATGAATGATTCTTCCTCTGGAATACGAGAAATTTCAAATCCAGAGCTTGACAGTGAATTCCACATGATAGATTCAACAACTTTATTAATGTGCCCTCCTACACTCAAACCAAACTCAACTTTAGGTTAGACAACATTCTATTTCTCTGTCCATCAGAATTTAAGTGCTTCCCTAGCATCTGCAACAACTGCAAATTCATCTCATAAGAGCCTGACCGCTTGAGGCACAAGCATGAAGGGCAATATCTTCATACCAAGGCAGAGTTTCATTATATTCTCCTCAGGAGCTAGATATGTACACCAAATTACTAGTGATAGCAGAGACAAGAAAAGACACTTATTCACATGTAGAAAACAACCACCACCAAGGTAAAGGCCCTATGTATTCTTTTATTAATTCTTAACAATTCAGTTCAAATTTAGACCGCATGAGTTGCCCTGTTAATTTCAAATATTAAAGCTTGAAATATTTCAATTCCATGAAAATAGTTGGGTCAAAATTATCGTTGTTTGTCTTTTAGTATCAGCACCAAGGAAGCCTGATGGTGGAATTCTATGATGTCAAACACAAATAGAAATAGGGGCCATTAAGCTTTTACTTAAGGATCCCTAAGCCAAATATTTGACTTCATTTTCAAATGTGTTACCTATGTTTGACTGCAATTTAAAATATTTCCTAATTACATTTTAATATAGTTAATATTGGGGAGGGTTGCTGGTGATGAATTTGATACCTCTGTGGTGTCTTACACCAGTGGATGGAGAGGAGACCTTTGAGGCAAGATCTGGATTCATCCTGCCTCTGGCACATATATATATATATATATATATATATATATATATATATATATATATATATATATATATATATATATATATATATATGAGTACAGCAGAAATTGTGGGGATCAGGAAAGGTTCTATGCAGAACATGGTGCATGAGCCACATCTGAAAGAAAGAGGCTGCCACTTGACATAAGCAGAGAGGTATTCCAGCCATGTGGGATAGCCAGAGCAAAAGAAGAGAGCTGGGAAATGTAGCTTCATTAAGCAGGCTGTAACCTCGCCTTCTCCATCATGCTCCAGACAACTCTTTATTCTGGCAGATCATTTCAGCCCTAAAATTCACCCACTTGAGAAGTACCCTCAGCCCCTGAGGCCCCTCCCTCAGGCTGGATGGCTGTTCCTAGAACCTCTTTTTAAGGAGGAAGTCCTGGTCAGCCAACTCTTTCATTCTCATCAGGATGTAGTCCCAACTCCTCCAGCATGTCCCTGGCTCCTGCAACTTTCAGTTGCCTTTTATGGATTTTCTTCGCATCATCATCTCAGCTCTGAGAGAAGAAGCTACCTTCCTTTCTGCTTTTATTTGTATTTCCAGTATTTGGCACAGTGCATGGCTCATTGTGAGCACTTCACAAATAATTGCTGACTGTGAAGAACAAACAGTCTGGCTAGATCACAGAGCGGGGAGGGGGTGAGTGGGTGGGGTGGACGTCCAATGTCCAAGGAACCTAATAGCATTGCTGAGGTGGCAAACCTGCACTGGTAAAGGAAGTTTCTGTATTTAGAAGCTTCCTGTAATCAGTGAAATCACAGATAAAGTCCCTATCTCTCATAATAATAATTAAAATTAACATCCTGTCTTCAAAAATTGGGTCATTATTGGGGGAGAAACAAGTCTGAAAGTAAGCAAAAAAACCTCCAATAGGTCACAGGATTATAAGGCAAAATGCTGCTACTTTCTTGTTATATACACACAAAGCAACTGATTAGTGGCTCTTTGGGATAAAAACTCACATTTCCATAATATTTTTCATAGTATTTTCTTTACAATAATCCTGTGATGTAGTTTGTATAAGCATTATGTTGCTACAGGTGAGACGCTAAGATGTAGAGAGTGACATGACCTACCCAAGATCATGTAATTAGCCAGGGACTTCCTAGGACTATTTACAGTGATTTTTCCATTGCAACAATTTCAATGTGGAAACAGCTTCTTAAAAAGTTCCTTTTGATTATTATTAACTTGACCAACATCAACAAACATGAACATTTTAAAGAACTGAGAAGGAAGACTGTATGGGAAACCATAAAAATATGCTATTAATAGGACTTCTTTTTTTGCATGTTACAAATCCTGCTCATATCTGTCCCCTTCTACTTTCTTTTTTATTCATTGATTTTCTTTCTTCTTCCTATTTTGGTCCTATTGCTCCCCATTTCTTCCCATCAAAAAAAAAAAAACCACCTTCCAACAATTAAGTATAGTCATACAAAACAGAACCACATACTGTGTTTATAAAGCAATGTCTCATCCTAAACCTCTACTTCATCATCTCTCCACCAAGAGGTGGAAAATAAATATCCTCATCAGTCTTCTAGAGATGTGGTTACTCATTTCATTGATAACAGATCTGAAGTCTTTAGTTATTACAGCAACCCAGTCTTAACACCGCATTGTCTCCTGCCCCGCTGATACTTCTTTCTTTCACAACCAAACTTCTCAAATTAGCAGGCTAACCCTCTGTTCATACACTTCCTCTCTCCTCCTTTCTCTTCAATTCCTTTTAAACCCACGGGTAACTATATTCACATTCAGAACTGGCTACCAATGACTTACAAACCAGTGACCTTCTCCTTCCTCATCCTCCTTGATTTCTCTGCAGCTTTTGATATACACCTTACCCTCTTTCTTGAAATTTTTTCTTCCATTGACTTACTGATTGAATTCTATAATCACCAATTACAGTTTAGTAAGTACTAAATAGTCATTGTTTTCTCTTTCACCCCAGAATCCTGAGGGTCTTCTCTTCCCAGTTTGATTTTTTTAAAAGGGTCATCCCTTGAAAAACTACTTAGAAGCCTATTCATTGTATGGGTGTACCTCACTCAAAGTGAGAATGTAAGATGACTTTAACCTTAGAGGGCCAGGGTCTCCCATTGCATCCTGGGCCATCTCCAGCTGTTCTGTTGAATATCAGGCCACTGGACCCAGATGGCTCAGGAGAAGAAAGTGAGGCTGGTGACCTTGCACAGCCCTCCCTCCCTCAAATCAAAGTCAAGTGCAAGTCACGTCATCCTCTTGATGTCATGGTCAAACACAACCACAGCAATAATCACCATCATCATTGTTTCATTTATAGAGCACTTGAAGGCTTATAAATTCACAAATATTGTCTCACTTTACCCTTACAACAGCCCTGGAAACTAGTTACAGTTATTCTCCCATTTGACAGATGAAGAAATTGAGGGAAACAGCAGTTATGTGACTTGACAAGTAGTGTCTAATGCCATACTTTCATTCAGACCTTCGTGGCTCCAGGTGCAGGGTTCTATTCATTCCGCCACCTAGCTGGCTGTGACACCGCACCCCCTCTTGGATCTACTCCACTTTTCTCCACCTGGCCTACAGGCCTCACAAGTCATCTTGGTAACCCTCTGGAAGCACTTGGCCTATATGAGTTTCCCTTACTCAAATTGTTCTTTTTCCTCACTACAGCATCACTTGTGGGGCTGTCCGTTCCCTAATGGAGGGTGTGTAATAACCTATGAGTCTAAGACTACTGTGTAGAAGGTGCCAATCTGCATGGTGGAGGACATTTCTGCATTCAGGTGTTCCCTCTACCAGTGAAAGCACATACCTAATCCCTATCCCAATACTTATCTCTAATAGCGGTAATAAAAATGAATAAAATGTTTTTTCATAAAAAGGGACAACACTACCACCACATTCTCTCCCACCTAGGCTCCTGTCCACATAGATGGTAGTAGAAAGGGACACAATTCTCCATTTTTCCCCCTTTCCTACTGTCTCAGAAAAGGTAGGTATTATACAGTCATATATCAAGGTGCAGCATCTTTTATGTTTAACAGCCAATAACTATAGATAAACAGGGGCTTAAGATAGCCAAAAGGGTTAACCAAAAGTTTACAAGTAATCTTAAAAGTTTAAGAAGTTAGGGTAAAAGAGATAATGGGTAAAGTCTAACCCAGGCCAGTTATATTCTTCATGCTGGACCCTGGAATTAAACATGACGCACATAAACAATACAACATTTAATAAAAAGTTTACTTAGCAGCATGGGAAGCAGAGAGAGCAAAAGCACCATTAGGCACACCTCATCTTACTTTGGTAATTTCCACACAGGTATGAAGTTTGGAAGGGTATGCTGACTTCAACAGTCGTGGGACATCTGTGACACCTGCAGAGGTCAGTTATTCCTGGGCTGGAATATACCAAAAGGTTAAAAAAAACCAATCCTTGCTCTCAAGGACCTCACAGTCAAAGGCGGGGTGGACGTGGGGAAACAGGCAAACAACCATGTATGAACAAGATTATAGACAGGTTAAAGTTAAAGTAGTTCAGTAGGAAGGCACTACAACTGAGGAGAACTGGGAAAGTCTTCTGGAAAAGGCAGGACTTTAGCTAAGATTTGAAATAAGTAAGAGAAGCCAGGGATAGGGGACAACCAGAAAAAAAATGTTCAAAATCAAGGGATATAGTTTTGACCGCAAGGTGGCTAGGGTCCCTGGATTTGGAGAAGAGGAAGGAGTAAGACGATGGAAAGGAAGGGGCCAGCACTTTTTATGGGAGCAAAGATTTGTAGATAAAGTAAGTATCTGTAGATTATGGAATAGATAACTATGCTGCAGTGTATGAACATAATGAACATAGCTGCGCCCTGAAAAATAACAAATGAGTAATTCAGAGAAACACACGAAATCTTGTAGAAACTGATGCACTACAAACACAGATACAAGGTTTGCCACAATTGAAATGAAAAGGAAAAAAGTTAAACACTCTGTCATTATAATAATCAATTTTGGCCAGAGAGAATTCAATTAGAGAGGCATCTTTTATCCCAGAGGTAAAGGCATAAAGAGGTCAGGAACGTGGTGCGTGCTTTGAGATGCACTAGGTATGTTCACTCTTTTTGTTTAACGGAGTCTTTCCCCTTCCGCTCCTCCACCCCCAGTATTAAAGGGAAGGCCTATGTGATGTGAGTAGTTTTCATGTGTGGAAATGAATGATGGAAAAACAAAAGGCATCAGTGAAATTTTAAAATAAAAAAGACTGTTTAAGAGTTATTGGAAGCTGTTATAAAATTCTGCCAACAGTATTACCAATGTACCATTCCAATGAGAAATAAAGGAGGGAAGCATCTGAATCTCTCTAATGAGCACAGATTTATAATGGGACATGAAAAACAGTAAATTGAAAGAATGCATAATGGATATAACTGCTTGTCTTCTATGTGGGTCTGGAGAAAGGGAGAATTTTAAACTCAAAATTTTTTAAAAATATATATTAAGATTAATAATATTTTTTTAAAAAAAATAGCTTGAAGAGAGAAGGTTAGAGTCAAATTGCAACTGGTCATGAAGGCCAGGATAAGCACACTGGGTAAATAAACTTGTTGGGGCACGCAGTCAACAGACAACAAAAACATATTAAGCATTTAATTCATACCAGGCACTCAACATACACACACACACACACACACACACACACACACACACACACACACACACACACTGAACTAAATATATACACAATTCAGAAGACTTGGGCCAGCAATGTAGGAGGCCACCAAAAAAACAAAAAAAAGTAATGCTGTCTTCCGTTTTAGTAGTAACATTCAAGTGTATCCAGAAACACAGGACCTACTGCACTGTCAGACCACAGTTTATGAAAGAGATTGCAAACGAAGCCACCTCCAGAGCTCAGTTACCAGAATGCAAAACAGTTACCAAATATTGTCATTTGGAAATTGTTGAAGAAACTAAGGGTTTTTTTTTTTATTTTAAAGACTTAGGAAAGGATAAGATAACTATGAAAATATGAAAATATTTTGTAATGAAAGGTTTATATCCATTCTTTGTCATTTCAGATGGAAAAACTAAGACCGTTAGATGGAAATTACAATTAAAATAAATCTCAAAACAATATGAAAACTTTCCTGCAATTAAAAAATCAAAAATGTCCGAAGTTAGAGTAGACTACTTTGAGAAGCAGTAAGCTCCTTAACCCGAGCAATTTTCAGACAAAGGCTGGATATTCTAAATGATGACAGGAGAGGAGGTAGACCAGATGAACTCTAAGGTCCTGTTCAGCTCTGATGCATGATTCTCTAAGTCATCCAGGGCATGTTCTGTTCAATGAATTAACACACGGTACTTACGTTCATAGACAGAAACAAAAGGGACCTTGCAGGTCCCTTACAGACCTTAAAGAATCCAACCCATTCTTTTAACAGACAAAGAAGATTGTGGGAAATGAAAGAATTCTGTTTCCATGGGATTAAAACTCCTCCTAGTTTTGAGTGATAGCAGAATGTAAATCAGAGGGGCCTAGTTCTAATCAGAGTTGTGACCTAGCAGGAACAAGCTTCTGATCAGGTAAAAAGCAAGCTTAATGAGCTCTTTGAAAGGGAACCTATCAGAGGAGAACATGAAGTGAGATATTCAGGAGGCTGCAGGCACCCAATGAAGAGCAAGGCAAGAAATTTGAACTGGAAGACGGGCATAAAGACTCTCATTTGGTCTGAACAATTGTAGTTGTCCATTAGGAGTTACCATTCATTCAGGAAGAATGAAGGTAAAAATTAATAAAAGCTTTCCTGATTTCACAAGTATTATTCTTTGTTTAAAATGAGCATGTTTCTCACAAACATGAAGTCTAGAGAGATTAACTGGCTTGTCTAAAATCGCACTGACAAGAATCGGAATTTGAATTCAGTTACTCCCAACTCTAAGTCTAGCTTTTCCCTTGTTCCACACCACCTCTCCATTTTTTTTATAGCCACAGATTTTCTCAGCTAACATTCTTCAAACATTCTTGCTGTGCTATGGTTCCATATATATGGAATATGCGAGGGCTTCTCATTACTTTTTGTTCCCATCAATTTAAATTTAGAGGATTTTTATATCAAGTAGCAGTATACTGTGATGTGTAATGAGATCTGGACTGTGGATCAAGAGAACCAGGTTCTATTACCAGGTGTGTCATAATCTGAGAGACCTTGAAAAAGTTCCAATCTCTCTGCCTCACTTTCTGCAGCTATAAAAAGAAGTTGACCTAGAAAATATTAAAGGTCTTTCAAGCTCAAAAACCATTAGGAAGCATACCATCCAACTGCCTCCTTTGTACCACAAAAATGGACCTAAAATATTCTTAAGGTCCTAAAAACCTTCTATTTATAGAACATGACAAAAACAACAGGAATACATCATCATCATGATGAACTCTATTTATTAATACTATCAACCTAACATACTAATACACTTGAAAAAGATGAGGACTAGCAATCAGCAGACCTGGGTTTAGTGCCACCAACCTCTTATCTGATCTTTATGACTTTCAAGTGTCCTAAGAGGGAACGATCTCTGTCATCACCTCAAGTTCCCAAAGTTTATGTTCTATTTTCAAATTGGTAAAAAAAAACGAGGGAGTTAGAATAAATTATCTTTCAGATCCCTTCCAGCTCTAAAATTCTAGGACCTTATTCTTGCCATTTCACAGCTATCTTTCTCAGAGTGTGCCCATAAAACTGGTCAAGCTTCCTAATATGAGGGTAATACTATAGTATTATTTCCACAGCACAGAATCATGAAACAATTTACTTTTTTGAACTTTTATTTTGACATAGACTTGAAGTCCAGACAGCATCACAGAATCTAAGAATTGGAGGGGACCTCTGAGTCCATTTAGTCTAACATATAACTGAAAGGAAAACAAAAATCCCCTCTATATTATCCTCAGCAACAGCCAGTCTTTTATGTGATCTTTTCATCACTTTGTCAACTGTGCAAGAGCAGTACTGGACTCTAGAAACCAGACGGTTATTTCTTCTTCAGAAGTAGCGTGAGAATCACTCCTACCAAGATAACAAGCTGTTATCAGATTCGTTCATTTGCCCATTCTATTAAATGTTTTCAATCAATCAAGTTAATAATGGTAAACACCAAGTTCATTCTCTAACTGCAAGTACACTTGGTTTATCTTCCCCAAAGAAGGGTGAGGCATCTAATGCAGACACTAGCAACTTTTCAGTTGTATCAAAGATAAAGGGTTTCCAGGGTTTCTCCTGGTAACCTATCCATATCCTTTGCCATACAATATTAGTCTAAGTTGGTTAAGAATGGATTTAAGTTCCTGGCTGACAGGTGGTAACTAAATTAGTACCTACAATAACTTAGCACCATCTATATCGGGGAAAAAAATAAATAACATTCTGTGTGACCACAGGACCATTTTTTAAATAGCAGTGTTCCTAGTTTTGATTCAGTTTACTAATTTTCAGAAAATACACAGGTTTGGATTTACTTTTAGGTTTATAGAATTATATGTTTAAATTATATGCTTATAGTTTAAAATTATATGTCTCCATTAGGTACACAATTTTTACTTATATTATTTCATTTGGGCTTATCATCTACAAAATAATACAAAAATTATTATTAGGTTTGGCAAATGCTATGATCCTCATTTTGGAAATAAGGAAAATAAAGACCCTAAATTTGAGTGACCTTGTCTAGGCCACAAATTAAAAAATAATCCACTGACAAGGCTTGGTTCCAGGTCATCCGACTCTCAAATTTAGTACTCTTTCAAAACCATTCCACCAAGTTTTTATGTAGCATTTTAAAAAATTAAAATGTAATTGTATTCAAAATTTAGTTAAAAAGCCAATCCATGTGCAAAGGCTGTGTGAACATTTGTGTGGCTTTTCAAGGGTCACTAGTTGGTTCAAGTCTATTATTTCATAAGTATAAACTTGATGTGTTGAACAGAAAACTTGCCAGGTTCAAGAAGCATGGTTTTGAAAAATAAATCAGCATGTAATATTGCGTAAACTTCAATGCTATCAACTTGCAGCCTCCAATATATAAAAGTGATACTGTTTATTACCATTAGTCATCCATTTCATATAGCTCTTTGAGGTTTCTTTCCTTACTAAGAACTCTATGAAGCAGGCAGAGAAAATATATTTTTGCCTCTTCCTTCATAAAAGTTTATGGTTGTTACTGGTTTTTAAGCAGTTATTTCCCTATATATCATAGTTCACACACATACACATACACACACACACACACACACACACAATCTTTCTTACTTCAAAAATGAAAAATAAACAAAACCAAGCAACACAGATCAAATCAAAGAGACAGAATATTCCATACTCACATAATCCTATCTTTTCCCCAAGTACGGGGAGGCATACTTCTTCATCTGTTTCAAAGACAATGTGTAATGGTTACTGATCTGACCTGTAAAATGATTCCGGATGCTGGTAATTTATCCAAATGAAGAGAAAGGGACTTGGTACCTGTAAAGGATAATATAACTTCCCTGACTGGGTTATGCTAGGTTGTATAATAGATACAGCACCAGGCCCAGGGTCAGGAAGACCTGAGTTCAAATTTGACCTCGGACACTTAGGTAATACTGGGCAAGTCACAAGCCTATTTGCCTCAGTTTCCTCATCTGTAAATGAGTTAGAGAAGGAAATGGCAAACCATTCCATAATCTTTGCCAAGAACACCCTCAAATGGGGTCACGAAGAGTCAGACATGACTAAAATAGATGAACCACAACCAAAGCAATATTTCCCTGACAGAAGTGAAAGGTCAATTTTTGTGGGATGTCCTAATTGTGTAGCAACCAATCTGAATAAGTATTCTTAATCCACTTGATTTTCGTGAACAGTAAAGCTGAACTTTTCTGTGATAACAGATTTCAGTGTTCCAGGACCTGTAAGAATTACATCATCTGAAAAAAGGTAATAATAATTATAAGGAATTTGTCCATTCTGTGCTATTGTCATTCATGACAACAGCAAAAACCTTGTGAAAATATGCCTCCCTCTTTCATGCTCTATTTAACAGCAATAAAGTTTTCTCAGTTCTTGCATCCTTTGGGAACTCTTAAATGATTATATCCTATGCACAGGAGTCATCACCTTGTAGAAGCACTCTAAAATTACATTTGGCTCTACTGAATAAAGTGGTTTTGTTTTTAATAGTCAACAAGCAATAAGCAATATGAGAATTACTGTAAGAATGCAACTTTCAGTTTGTTGTGGGATGCTCTGGAACACAGATTCTTAACTTTTTGAGGGGTGCAGGTATCTTGGCCACCTCTAAGAGTCTGATAAAGTCTACAGACCTCTTCTCAGATCAATGTTTTTAAACGAATAAAATAAAATACATAAGATTACAAAAAAAAAATCAAATGTTGGTCAAAGTCAATATGTAAATTTTTTTCCTATACAAATTCAAAGATCCCTTGAAAACACATATTCCAAACAAGTATGTAGACCCCAGATTAAGAATACTCCTTCTCTACGATATTCTGCCAGTTTTCTTCTTATATCTTTATCAAGATTGTTCTCTATATATGTGTGGATGTAGCAGCAAGCACCCTGACACATCCAGGATAACCTGCTAGAACAGATTCTTAGACCTGCTTTTCTAAAAGGAAAGCAATTTTTGAGGGGTCAACAATCTTCTTTAATCACATATACCAACAGAGAAAATACAAGCAGAGAAATAAAGACCAATAGACAGGGCTTTCAACTATCTAACCATAAGCACTACATACATCACAGATCAACAGACAGATCCAACTGTCTGACCATTACATACATACATAGTTACCAGGGAGAAAAGCAACATCTGGGTTTTAAAAGCCAGGAAGGGAGGCTGGCTACCCAGAATCTCATCTGTCACAGGAACCTTCTTCCAAAAAGCAAGCCCCCAAAGCAAAACCTCACCCCAGAATATATAAAGAGCCAGAAGGCACCATGGCCCACATGTTTCAGTGCCTCATTAACAAACAGTGTAAAAGACTTCAAGCAAGCAATCTCCCCTAAGCAAGCTTCCCTTAATGGGCTCCATGTGAGGCCTATTAATGATCAGGGAAGATCTTTGCCTTTCTACAA
Organism: Bettongia penicillata ogilbyi; assembly: GCA_023548195.1. Lineage (NCBI taxonomy): Eukaryota > Metazoa > Chordata > Mammalia > Diprotodontia > Potoroidae > Bettongia > Bettongia penicillata. The sequence goes on from JAJHZJ010000227.1 coordinate 4,946,831, forward strand.
AACAAGCCTCCCTAATCAAGCAAGTCTCATTAACATTACAGTGGATTATTGCCCAAAATATCTGGTAGAGTTGGGAAAGTGAGGCATATATGAATCAGGAGTTATTGGAATTTTCCTAAGCACTCTTTTTTTAAAACAGTAGTAACACCACTGATATTTCCTGAGAATGTTATCATCCCTGCCTTTAGGTAGCCTGAGGATTCATCTTTCAATATGCTAACAATTATGTTGCTTTGGGAAGAGATATACCCTGTGTATACTTGGCTTAATCAAGCTCCAAATGTAGTGGGGTTCCACTGTTACTGACATAGAAAATATAGTCAGCTTATAGAAATCGTTTTTCCCCTCATTTTTTGTCTCCAGGCTGTTAAGTTTCACCCATAAAATCCCCATAGGATAATGTAGCTTAACTGGGTTGCTTGCCAACATTAATTTAACTTTCTTTTTTTCCCATCAATCACTATTTACCCCTCATGAGGGGAATATTGTTCACTATTTTCACAATCCTCCTAAATAAGGACTTTAGAAAGAAGTGTATATTCTAAATTGATATGGCCTTTGACTGCTACATTTCTTCAAAGAGATTAAGCATTTATATTAAGCAGAAATGTTTCCTTAGGTTTTTTTTTAAATGATCATTTTGATGAAGGCTTAAAGTCTACTAAACTCTTTTAGGAAAAAGCCTGGTTTTGTCTGTTCTTTTATCCATTTCCCTTTTTTAAGGCATCAATTATTTCAGCTCTGAGTTATTTTTATTTTTCCATTTCAATATTTTATTTCTCTAATTTGGTATAGATCTCAGTTCTAACAGGCTGATGTTTTAAATGCAGAGAATCATATGATTCAGTGATGACTCTAAAATTAGTAACCGATTTTTGGATATGCTCTATTTTAATTCTAGGGGGTTTTGGTATTTACTAGGTCCAGTGCTTCCTGGTTGTTTGTTAATGATAATATTATGGAACCTTGTGGTGATCACAATTAGGGAGTGAATTCTTAACTAGTTAAGGTATAGGCATCATAAAATGTAAAATAAATAATTTTGATCTCATAAAACTAAAAAGCTTTTAAAGTAAATAAGAATAGAACCAGAAATGTTGAATGTGAAAATATTTACAATAAATATCACTAATAAAATAAGACATCCAAAATAAAGAGGCAATTGCCAAAATACCTACCACCAAGATCCATTTCTCAATAAGTGGTCAAAGAATATGTGAAGTTTTCTAAATACTTCAATTTATTCATGACCACATGAAAAAATGTTCCAAATCACTAAGATAAATGTCATTTATATCAATAATTCTAAAGTTTTGCTTCAGGATGTGCAAACTGGCAAAGATAAAAAGTAGTAGCAATAGTCAGTATTAGAGAGACTATGAAGTTATCATGGACAGACAGATCTATTGATCATCGTTTCTTTTGTTTAAAAAATATAGCCAACTCAGAATGTATTCTTTACTTAAATATGGATTTCTTCCTGGCACTTTTGTTTTATTTTTGCACTGATGGAGCTATGATGTGGTTCAACCTGTATACTGATTCAGAATTACACAAGAGACTGAATTGTTCAATTCCTTGGATGATGCCAGTAAGAGGTATATAATTCAAGGACATGAAAGGCAGAAAGAAAAGTTCCAAAACACCAAAATATTCACAGCAGCTTTTCTTGTGATAGCAAAGCACTGGAAACAAAGTAGATACCTACTAGTTGGAGAATTAATTTTAAAAACCCACTGCATTTTGTGAATTAAATGGAGTATTTTTGTGTCAAAAGTGATAACTGGGAAATTCCATACAAAACAAATATTTCTCTGAACTGATGCAGAAGGAAATAAGCAGCACCAAAAGAACAAAACACAGAATTACCAGCACACAAATGTAGAGCGTGTGGAAGGAAAGGAAGTCAAACTCTAAATAAATGAAATTAGATAATGAAACTAATCTGGCCCCTCACAACAGAGGACTAGTAAGCCAGAATATTGCATACAGTGTCAGAAATGATCAACGAATCCAATATTTTGGCTTAATTGTTTTTGCTACCTTAGGGGTTTTTTTTACAATAATTGAAATCAATACCAATGAGATAAGTAATTTCTTTAATATTAAGTATTCATGACATATCAATGCAAGGCTTCTATGTAGTCTTCAAGTCTTTGGTCTGCTTCATTTCTTAATACTAAGCTATATTTCCCAAAAATATTTCTTAATATTTCTCCCATTCCAACTTTGGTCACCTCACTGAATTCACTATTAAAAACACACATTTATTCAATTTAGAGAATTTGAACTCAGGTTTTACTGGCTCCAGGCTCAATTACCTAGCACTTTGCAAACCATAAAGTAAAAATGCCATCTCTTATTATTTACATGAGTGCTGCAATGAAATGACATTTCATGTTGTCTTTAGATCCATAATAAAAACAACCATTAATTCTTTCATTTCTCTCTTCAAGGAGGACCTCTGTGCCACGTTCTGTTAAGTTGTAACTTATTTTTGTCTTCTGGTTTCATTTAGAGTCACAACATGAAAAGTAGTATGATTTAGTTACTTCAAGAATAAGTCTACCGAACATATTCAAGGACCATTATTGGTTTTTTTTTCTTAAGAGAAATCTATTTTTGTTCCCTCTTACAATACTGTAGAGAAGAAATGCACAGTAATTATACAATGAGATGTTCAATGTTATTAGAATTCCAAAATGGGAGAGCAATCAAATCAAATTAAAAATTGGAATATGATTTTTTTTTTTTCTAGTAACAGGGTCTTGAGTACAGAACTTCAAAGAAGGAAAGCTTTGGAAAGAAGATGCACAGAAGTAGAAAAGTTATTTTTTCCAATGTCTTTTTCCCCCCTAGGGTCTTGATACTAAAAATCTTGTTGCACCATTATTTGCTCATGATTGATCTAACCAAAGCATTTCCAAAAAAAATGCGAAGGATCTTGTTCACCTATTCTTTTCTCAGAATGAGATAAGCAAGCACCCATTCTCTGATAAGAACACCACCTACTTCCTTCCCTTATCTGTTGTATTAATGTAAGATACTTAATACTGGTATCAGCATTGAAGGCAAACCCGGTTCAAAAGTCAGTTTTCCTGTTGGAGGAAGTTGTCAGCAAACATTTACTGTACACCTTAATACATGGCACTGAGTTGGGTGTTTTGAGGACAGTTTAGATCAAAAGTCCAAGAATCGGAAGGCCCAGCTTAGAACACTGACTTCTATTTTCCCCCCATAATCAAACCTTACAATACTCCTGATAAAATAGTGGAACCAATTAGATGTTTGTACTTTGTTGAGAACTGCAAAAATAATTATCTATATATTGCTATTAAAATTACTATAATGTTTAGTTATTGAATTAGAACACGTATGGAATCTACCTTATCTGAATGATACACATTGCAAAACTTGCATTCAAAATCTAATTAATTTATTAAGCATCATAATGAAGCTCTGCATTGACAAGTCACTCCAAGTCAAATTCTAAAAATATGTTTGTTTTTTTAAACTATGGTCTCCAGTAATGGAAACAATAATTTAGCAAAGCAGATATACAACATTTATAAAGAAAATTAGCAAATGCTCTAAATTCAAAAGGAAAGAGTTTTCTTGCAGAGTCATTTACCTTCCCTAAATTTTTTTCTGTATGTGGTCTGTGGGTTTTTTCAGTAGTTTGACACTTTAGGTAGGAGAGAAATTGGGAGGAATAGCTGCTACTTGATGGAAGGACAAGAGAGCTCAGTTTTCCTCTCCTTAGCATAACATCAAATGAATTTCAAAGAATGATTAACTGCTATTTGGACAAGGATCAGAGAATGAACTGGTTAGCAAACACCATAGAAAATTCGCATAAATAGGAAAGCAAAGCATTGTAACTATGGAACAGTCACCAAAGTATAGAAGCAACCTCTTTATACTGAGTCCATAGTAGGATTTTTGCCTGAATATTCTTTTCCTTTTGTTCTTGTATTCTACAGATGTGCCACAAGGATGGTTTTTGTAACAAAATAATGAGCTCAAACCCAGAGAAAGTCTGAATCACATATACGGAGAAAAGAGGTAGCCCAGCTCGGGTGGTGCTCTCTATCAATCTGAACACTTCTGAGACACTATATAATACCTAACTTTAAAGTCTGCAGTGTTTAATGTACACATAATTCATTAAAGCTTTCACATCAACACTGTGGGCTATTATATGTTTGAGATTCTGTGACTACTGTCACAGAACCAAATGAACCAAGTCTTAACAGTCATGCAGTCAAATTCCCACTCAAATAAGAATTCCCATTTTGACACAGTGAACAAGCTGTCATCTGGCTTTTACCTGAAGATCTCTTGTCAGAGGATGCACACCATCCTGTAAGGCATCTCATTTCACATTTCGATAATTCTAATTGTTACCAAGTTTTTCCTGACACTAAGCCCAAATTAACCTAACTCTGCTTTCTGGATCTCAACAGGGCAAATTTCTCTTCCAGGAGACAATCCTTCAAATTGTTAAAAGCTATCATTCATTCCTTCCCCGTACCCCCAGGTCTCATTTTACAAATGAGTAAATAGAAGTTCATAGAGATTATACAACAAAAAAGCTATAGGTTTACACATCCCTTCTAAAGAAAATAAAGCAGATAAAATGAATATTATTCAATATTGTGATATTAAATGAGTCTAGCAATGTATGTAAATTGGACAGGTACTGTAAAGGGATAAAGTGGGCCCAGAATTAAGTACAAGGACTAGATCAATCTGGTTCATATTGTGAAAACTGATAACGTGATTACAGTGGCAAAAAAAAATTGACTTCCTAAATATGAATATTCTTTCAATGATACAATATACCTCCCCCTCAGAAGAGGTGAATTCCAAGTAAACCACAGCACAATGAAAAAATGTTTTAAGTAAATAGGATCTGAGATAAGAGACTTTTACAGCTGCAGGAAACTTTAGTGATTATACTCCAACCCCCTCTAATCCAATTCCCTGATTTTACAGATGAGGATACAGAGGCACACTAGCAATAAGTAGCAGAGCTGATACCTGAACTCCAGTGTATTCTTTCAGTTGCACCACACTGCCTGGGTTGCAGCACATTTTTTTCCCTTAATTCTCTACTAAATTACTAGTTCACAGAAAGTAGAAAGTGTCTGGAGATAAAACCCTGACTAAATCAGTTTACTGGCCAGTACCTTAATAAATACCTGCCAAACAGAACTGAACTGTCCTGTCACTCTTTGTATCCATACTCTTCTTTGAATCCAAAGGAATTTTCTTGCTAAAATGTAAAAGGAATTTACAAGGTAGTATCACAAACAAATCATGGCTTATGGGTGGTACCAAAATGCAGCTCAAATACATCTTTTTTATATCTCTGACATTTACAAAAAAAAGTATTTTTTTTCTTTTTCTCCTTCATCAAAAGGCACCACCATTTTTTCCAGTTTCTCAAGTTTGGAATTATCCTTGACTTCTTACTCTCCCTCATCTCACATAACCTAGCAGTTGCCAAATCTCCCTTGTCTACTTCCCCATCATCGTGAGTTTAACCCACTCTCTAATCACACAGTCGACATCTCAATCCAGGCCCTAATCACTTCTCGTCTGGACTCCTACAATGGCTTCCTAATAGATCTCCCTCCTTCAAGTCTCTCCCAGTCAATTCCATCTCCACACAAACGCCAAAATTATCTCCTTTAGGTGTAGATCTGACCATGATATTTCCCTGTTCAATACTCAAGAACAAGGGTTCTCAATCTGGGGTCTGCAAACTGCTTGTAGTTACTTTCTTTGCTTAAAAAAATTATGACAATTATATCTTTAGAGTTTTCCTTTTCCTTTCTTATGTAGTTTATTTTTTTTCACCTTTAAGCATTTTTCTAAGGAAGGGTCAATAGATTTTACCACACTATCCAAGGGGTCCATGATGCAAAAAGGACTGAGAATCCCTGCTCCAATAGATCCCTGTGTCTCTGGGATAAAAGATTATCACCAATGTTTAGCTTTGAAAGCCCTTCACCATGTTTCCAACATATCTTCCCAGCCTATAATACATCGCTCACCTTTTTCACTGACTTTGTGGTGAGGCCAAACTGACTTCCTCCAATGTGCTACCCCTCTTCCTTTGTTATGACCCTCCCCTATACCTGGAATGCACTCTCTCTTTGCTTCCATCTCAGAACATCTATCTTCCTTTAAGATGTTCCTTTGTGGCCTCATTTTCTGAAAAAAAGCCTTTTCTGGTATCACCCTCATCTACTAGAGCTCAGACTACCAAAACACCTATTTAATGATGAGAGCTAGCTCAAACATTTATATAGTACTTTGCTTCCCAACTGCTTTATATCTGTCATCTCATCTGACCCTCATAACAATCTTATGAGGTAGACGCTATTGCTATCCCATTTTACAGATGATGAATCTGAGGCTGAGGGAGATTTAAGGACTTGCTCAAGGTCACAAGCCAGAAAGTTTCAAAGACAGCATTTGAGGTCGGGTTTTCCTAACTCCAAGTCCAGAACTCCAACCAGTATGGTAGCTACATATTTTACTACAATGAATTCACTTAGTATTTATTTTGACTAATTTATAGATGAATTAAATAAGTCAACGTTCTCATTCATTTATATTATTGTCTACTCCATAGATTATAAAGTCTTTGAGAGTACAAATTGAATCTTTTTTGTTTTTGTATGCCTAGTACCTTGCACAGTGTCTTGAATATAACAGGTACTTAATAAAAAAACTTTCAGATTGATTTAGAAACTATGAAGGACTATATAAATACTTGCTATCATCTTTCACTCCCATTGAGTTCATCCATTATATTTGTAGCTACAGCCTTAAATTAGATCAATCTTTAGCGCTCTCTCCAGTCCTGACCTCTCATTCGCTTCCTTCTCATACCTGCGTATGCCTTGAGGGCATCTCACTCAGATTTCATTTAAATTTTGACATACAGAAAACTGAGATCATCACCTCTTCCGTCCTAATCCTTCACCAATAATGAGTTTGCCTGTTCCAATTCCCTCCAAATGTCAATAGCACCTTCATTTCCCCAGAGTTTCTCATAAATTATTTTTGATGCTTCAATCGACTTTATCTATTGGTAAATTATATACATATGCAACTTACATACATATAATACATATGCATGTATTATAGATGTCATAATGTTGGGACATTATACTGTGGTCACAAAGATTATTACAAGAATGTAAAGAAGCATCAGAATTAGAGAAAACTAAAAATGAGTTATATCAATAGAATGATAATTAAAACTTAGAATACCAGTTAATGCAAAAAATAACTGATAAAGTGAAGCAGACATGTATTTGTTTTCAAAGTTAAAAATAATTATGTAAATATTTTCTTAATATGATGAGTACTATTTGAGATCACTGCTAGCATTATACAAAAGAGGCTTTGCCAATGTTTCCATGTCATATCCTTATTATCTGACATAGTTTTTTGTTGTTGTAATTAGCTATAGCAACATAGCAAATACAGCAATATAGAGCACACAGCAAAAATAGTTCAGGGAATATGTCGAAGTCAATGGCTAAAACATTTCAACATATAGATGATGTAATAAGGAAACACAATACCCAACTAAAATATTAATCAGAATAATAACTTTAGCAGGAAATAAAAATCCCTCTGATTTAGAGGCAGTACAATAGAATAGAAAGAGTTCAAGATTTATAAATGCCTTGCACACAGTAGGCATAAAATAAATGTTTATTCAATAGGATTGACTTGAAATGGGTTCAGATTCTGACTTTGCTGTTTATTATTTGTGTGAACAGACAGAAGCAAAAAAACCTCTCTGATTCTCAGTTCACTCATTTAGAAGTCAGTGAATTTGATTTACAAGGGGCCCTTCCTGCTTGGAATCTAATTCAATAATCCTAGGGTTGGAGAGATGAAGAGGGAGAGAGACAGACAGACAGAGGTGGGAAGGAAAATAATAAGCATTTATTATAGGCCTATTGTGTACCAGGTACCAGAAAAGTGTGTTAGCACTTTTTAAAAAAAATTTAGCATTCTATTTTTCCTCAGTTACGTGTAAAAACAATTTCCAACATTCATTTTGAAAACTGAGTTACAAATTCTCTCCCTCCCTCCTCTCCCCTCTCATTGAGAAGACAAGTAATTGTATATGGGTTAAACATGTAATCTAGCAAAACATTTCCATATTAGTCATGTTGTAAAAGAATTTCAGATCAAAATTTAAAAAAAAATAAGAAAAACAAAGTAAAAGAAATATATTTCAATGTATATTCAGAGTCCATCAGTTCTTTCTCTGAGAATGGATAGTATTTTTCACAATAACTCCTTGAGAGTTATCTTAGATCACTGTATTGTTTAGAAGAGCGAATTCATTTACAACTAATCGTCTTACAATATTGCTGTAACTGTGTACATTTCTCCTGGTTCTACTCATTTAACTTTGCATCAGTTCATAAGTCTCTCCAGGTTATTCTGAGAGCATCTAGCTCATCATTTCTTACATCACAATAGTATTCCATCACAATCGTATAACCACAAATTGTTTATCCATTCTTCAATTGATGAGAATCCCTTCAATTTTCAATTCTTTGCCACCAAAAAAAGAATGGCTATTTGGGCATAGTTCCAAATTGCTCTACATAATGGTTGGATCAGTTCTCAACTCCACCAATAGTACATTAGTGTTTCATTTTCCCACATCCCCTCCAACATTTACCATCCTTCTTTTCTGTCCTATTAGCCAATATAATACATGTGAGGTAGTACCTCAGTATTGTTTTAATTTACATTTCTCCAATCAGTAATGATTTACAGCATCTTTTTATATGGCTAAAGAATACTATATTTGAAATTACTACTTCTGAAAACTGCCTACATGTTTTTTGATCATTTGTCAATTGGGAATTTTAAAAAGGTCTTTTTTAATGAAGTTGACTCATTTCTCTATATATTTCAGAGATGAGGTCTTTCAGAGAAATTTCCTTCAATTTTTTTTCAGTTATGATTGCTAACTGTATTTCCCCCATTTATTCTATTCTCTATCTCCTTTCACCTAACCCCTCAAAAACTGTTTTGCTTCTTGCTGCCTCCCCCAATCCACCCTCCTTTCTATCACCCCTTTCTTTTAACCCCTTCCCTTCTTACTTTCCTGTAGGATAAAATAGATTTCTATACCCAATTGAGTGCGTTATTCCCTCTTTGAGTCAATTCCAATGAAAGTAAGGTTCAAGCGTTCCTCACTACCTCCACTGTAATAGCTCCTTGTTACCTTTTTTATGTGAAATAATTTACTCCATTCTCACTCTCTCTCCCCCTTTCCCTTTCTGCCAGTACATTCCTCTTTCTCCCCCCTTAATTTTATTTCTAAAGCTATCATCCCATCATATTCAACTCACACCTGTACCTTCTATCTATATATACTCATTCTAACTGCCATAATAATGAGAAAGTTCTTGGGAGTTACAAGTATCTTCCCATGCAGGAACATAAAGTTCTTAACCTTAAGTCCCTTATGATTTCCCTTTCCTATTTACTTTCTTAGGCTTCTCTTGAGTCTTATATTGGGAGCTCAAATTTTCGATTCTTTCTATTCTCTGGTTTTTTCATCAGGAATGTTTCAAAGTCCTCTATTCAATGAATATTCATTTTTCCCCTTGAAGGATTATACTCAGTTTTACTGAGTAGGTAATCCTTGGTTGTAGTCCTAGCTCCATTGTCCTCTAGCATATAACGTTCCAAGTCCTGCAACCCTTCAATATAGAAGCTACTAAATCTTGTGGTATCCTGACTGTGTCTCTACTCTATTTAAATGCTTTCTTTCTGGCTGCTTGCAATATTCTCTCCTTAATCTGGGAGCTCCAGAATTTGGCTATAATATTTTATTTGGGGATCTCTTCCAGGAGATGATTCTTTCAATTTCTATTTTACCCTGTGGTTCTAGAATACCAGAACAGTTTCCCTGGATAATTTCTTGAAACATGATATCTAGGCTCTTTGTTTGGATCATGATTTTCAGGATGTCTAATATTTTTTAAATTATCTCTCCTAGATCTTTCCAAGTCAATTCTTTTTTAAATAAGATATTTTATATTCTCCACCATTTTTTAATTCTTTCGATTTTCTTATTGTTTCTTTATATCTCATAAGAATCATTAGCTTCCACTTTCTCAATTCCAATTTTTAAGGAATTATTTTCTTCAGCAAGGTTTTGTGCCTTCTATGAATTTTTGTCCCTCTTCTATCATTTGGCCAATTCTGTGTTAGCACTTTTATGAAAATTATCTCATTTGATCCTCACAACAATGCTGGGAGGAAGGTATTGTTATTCATATTTTACTGAGAAGGAAATTGAGTCAGACAGAAGTTAAGCAATGACAAGATCACACAACTACCACTATAACTACACCAGAACTGCATTTAAACTCAGGTCCTCTTGATGTTGGGTCCTTTGTGTATCCACTCACTGGTTTGGAACTCTAGCCTGGAGGTGAATGTCTTGACTGGTGGATGACTGCTTGAAAATTCACTTCAACTTACTATATCTAGGTAGCCCCAGATGTTCATTTTCCATCCAACCATCTGCCGAGGCACCAGGACCTACCTGTCTCGAGCACCTTGCCATCTGTCCTACCTTGGATCATATAGTTTTCTCCTTTCCTTCCAAACCTTCAAATTCTTTCTACTCTCACTCTTCCTGATAGCTGCCAAAGACTCAAAGTACAGAATGAGATAGCTACATAGATAGATACACAGACGCACAGACAGATATATAGATAGATGATAGACATATGTAAACAGAAATAGGGGTGTATGTGTGTCTATGTCTGTGTCTAGAGAATCATTTTTGGACACAGGCAATATTGGGAATTTTTATCATTTGGCTACAGATGTTTATTCTTCTTTTATTTTCTTTTATGTTTTTAATTAATTTATGTGTTTTAAGTTTTCAACAATCACTTCCATAAGTCTTAAATTTTCTCCCCCTTTCTCCTTCATGAGATGGCATGGGATTTTTTATGGATTCTACACAAACATTCTTATTAAACATATTTTCACATTAGTCATGTTGCATAGAAGAACTAAAATGAATGGGAGAAATCATGAGAAAAAAGCAACACACAGCAAAAGAGAAAATAGTCCACTTCATTCTGCATTCCAGTTCCATAGTTCTTTCTCTGGATATGGATGGCATTTTGCCTCAAGAGTCCTTTGGGAATGTTTTAGTGTTCCAACTTTCCTACATCTTCTCCAACATTTATCATCTTCTTGTTTTGTCATGTTAGCCAATATGATGGGTATGATGTCATACCTCAGAGTTGTTTTGATTTTCATTTCTCTAAACAATAGTGATTTAGAGCATTTTTTCATATGACTATAGATAGCTTTAATTTCTTCCCCTGAAAACTACCTGTTCACATCCTTTGACCATTTATCAGTTGGGGAATGACTTGTATTCTTATAAATTTGATTCAGTTCTCTGTTATTTTAGAATTATCATAGACACTAGTTATAAAAATTCTTTCCCAGTTTTCTCCTTCCCTTTTAATCTTGGTTGCACTGAGTTTGTGCAAAAACTTTTCAATATGCTATAATAAAAAATATCCATTTTGCACTTTATAATGTTCTCTATATTTTGTTTGGTCATAAATTTCTCCATTCTCCATAAATCTGACAAATACACTATCCCTTACTCCCCTAATTTGTCTACAGTATCAGCCTTTATACCTAGATCATGTACCCATTTGGACTTTATTCTTGGGTATGGTATCAGGCATTGGTCTATGCCCAGTTTCCACCACACTATTATCCAGTTTTCCCAGCAGTTTTGGTCAGTGCGTTATTATCCCAGAAACTGGGATAATAGTCCTTGGGTTTATCAAACAGTAGACTGCTATATTCACTGACTACTGTATCTTGAGTACTAACCTATTTCACTGATCTATCCCTCTATTTCTTAGCCAGTAGCAAGTAGTTTTGATGACTGCTGCTTTATAATACAATTTGAGATCTGGTAGGGCTACGCTACTTTCTCTAGTATTTTCTTCTTTTATTTTTAATGTGAGAAGTTGTAGAAAAAGACTAGATTTTTTCCACCACAATCTAAAAATGTTTAAAGAAAAAATGATAACGAAAAGGTGAGAAATTCTGTATTTAATTTACAGAAGATGCACTTGCTTCTTTATCAGTTTGAATATGGACTGCCCAACGACTTGCAGTAGCTCTAGGCATCTTCCCCTTTTATGTATTATAATTTCAAGCTAACCTTTGGCCCACCTACAAAGCTCAGAGAGTATAATGGGAAGCTGATTAGAGAAACTTTCGTATTCCTGTTAAAGCACCAACACCCTAACCTTCCATTCATCAAGGTTTTCTAGCTTGGTGTTATCAGCAACTTCTTTCCTCTCCCTCAATCCCTACAATCTCATTACTGCAGATCATAACTCCAGATCTGTCCCATTTATCTCTTTATCTCTTCTCCCTGAAGAGGTCCTTATCACCTCTCACCAGAACTTTTATTATAACTGCCTACTAATTGGTTTCCTTTCCTATGTTCTCTACTCTCTCCAGATCATCCTTTCCACTGCTGCCAAAATGGGTATTTCTATAAGACAGATATGACCCTGTTACCCCTATCGAAACTATTTAGTCTCTACTATCTCAAGGATACCATACAGACTCCTCAGCCTGTCATTTGAATGCCTCAACCATCTAGGTCCCTCTTAACTTTGAAGTTTTACCTGGTAGTGGTTTTCCTTCCTCATTTCTGTATTCCAGAAAGGTATATGTACTCCACCTGCTCCCTGCAAGCAACATTTCACTTCCCATTTCCCTGCCTCTGCTCAAAGATCCCCTCTGTTTGCCATGTATGTACCACTCAAAGCTGCCTCACAGAACCCAGAGTTTTCTTCAAAGGACAGCTCAGGTCCTACATGAGACTGTACTGATCCCCACAGTTAATTAGCATTCTTCTCTTGAAATTACTTTTTATTATTCAATATATTTTAAATATCTACTTAGTTGTGTTGCCCCAGTGGAAACTAAGCTCCTTGAGGGCAATGTCGATGCAAGTAAATATGTATTACTCACTTATACTCTAGGTATGGTGTGTGCTAACCCTGGGAAGACAAACATAAGATGCCTGCCCTCAGAGGCTTACATTCTAAAGGGAACACAACAGAAATCAGAAAAAGAGGAAGGAAGAGAGAACATGCAGAGACCATTTCAGCTTTTTATTTGTATCTTCAGTGCCTTGTCATTACTTAACAAATATTTGTGAAATGGAACTGAAATTCTAATTTTATCCCTGGGCAAACTGAGAAATGGATTTGTGTGTCATAAATTTGCCTCCTATCTATAAATTTTTCTGATACTTTGCAGTCTAGGGAAGGTAGTATAATGAAACACTAAATTATAAGTAGAAAGAACGCAGAATTAGGAGAGCCAGAGAATCTAAGTTAGTGTCGTCGTTTTACTATCTTCTACCTATTTCACTTTGACCAAATCCTTTAAAAACTCCCCAGTTTCCTCATGAATAAAATTAGAGCATGGAGCTAGATTAATTAATTCTAAGATAGCCTGTTGCTATCATTGTTCAGCTGTGAGTAACTCTGTGATCCATGTGGAGTTTTCTTGGCAAAGGCACTGGACTCATTTGCCATTTCCTTCTCCAGCTCATTTTACAGATGAGGAAACTAAGGCAAACAGGGTTAAATGACTTGCCCAGGGTCACATAGACAATAAGTCTGAGACTAAATTTGAACTCAGGTCTTCCTGACTCTAGCCACTATACCACCTAGCTGCCTAAATAAGATATCTTATAATTTGTTGACTGATCTCAGTCATTCAATAAATAGTTTCTAAGTGTGCCACATGTCAGACCCCGTGCTACAGCACTGGGAATACAAAGGAAGGCAAAATACAAAAGATAGTCCCTGACCCTGAGGGGTTTACAATCCAATGGGATAGTACAACTATGTATAGACATGGATAAAAAGGTAACAATCAACAGAGGGAAGGTACAAGAATTATGAGGGATTGGGAAAGGGGTTTCCTGTAGAAGATGGAATTTTAGCTGGGACTTGAAGGAAGCAAGAAAAGCCAAGCAAAGGAGAGGAAGAGGCATGGGAATCACAGGCATGGAAACAGACCAGTGAAAAGACCCCATCAGGAAATTCAATGTCTTGTGTTACAGCAAGGAGGCCAGTGTCACTGAACTGAAGAGTACTCAGCAGAGTCTACAGTATAAGAAGAATGGAAAGGGATGATAGGTTTGACTGTAGTTTACTGAGTAAAAGAGTGATGTGGTCTGACCTACAGTTTATGGTAGCTGAATGAAGAATGAAATAGGCTATAGACAGAGTGATGGCAGCCTGGATCTAACCTTTCCTCTTTATTTCAATACTTGGTCTTCATTACCTCACATCTGTGCCACAGAAAATATTCAGCCTCCATCTACTATTTGGGTGTTGGGTTGTTTTTTAAGTTTCATTGATAATATCATGTGAAAGAGACCTGTGGTGACCTGGAATATATTCAAAGAATGTCAGTGTTTGAAAGGGAAGGAAATCAGAAGTCATCTGATTCATCCTACTCATTTTTACAAAAAGGAAATTGAGACTTGGTGAGGTAAGTTGGCTTGCCCAAAGTCACAAGTTAAGTGACCTAAACCTTTTATTCTCCTCATACACACTTCTAGAAAACACCCGTAATATAACAAAGTTTGGGGCTATACCAAAAATAAGCTAAAATAAAGATCTGGAAAATTTAAGAGGCTCTCAAATGTATTCTCATAAGAACACAATGCAGTTGTCAAGTTCACATTATTGGAATGTCCTGCCTAATACTTTGATTGATTCCATGAGATGAATTAGGACTGTTACCTCTACAGAAATAAAGTTCTAAGTGAACAGTGGGTGACTAAATACAAAGGACAGGGAGGTGATTTTTACGAATAGACAATAGGGTTAGATTATAATGCATTAATGATTTTATTAAGAACTGCTTATTCAGAGCAAACATGCCTAAATTTCTTTTGAACTAACAAATTAGATCTTTTAATATAAAAAGTACTAGAAGAACAGCAAAAATTGGGATCAACAAAGCTTAGTGACAAGTGCCAAATGGCAGCTGAAAGACAGTTCCAAGGTCTATGAACAACTACTGTAACAAACAGACAAAGTCCATAAATAAATATAATACAATTAAGAAAATCAGGCTTCAGGAGAGATCCTAAATGCTGTAAAATATCCAAGGAGAGAGATTACTTTCATTTGAGGGGATCAAAGGACATTTCATGATAATGCGTAAACTGGATCTTAATAAGATTCATTTCCATAGGAAGAGATGTGGAGAGAATTCACTGTAGACATTAAGGGTGGTTTACAAGAATACAGGAGTAGAATACTAAGAGTTTCCCCTATGTTCTGAAGCTCTGTTCAAACATGAATCAGGAAGCCTTCATACAATTAATCTTGGGCATTTTGATCAAATCTTATCATACACTGCCTTTTTCTGTAAAATACGATTTTGTATCCATTACTATTTCAAAACATGAGATCACAGGAGCAGAAATGTAGAGCTTGAAAGGAACATTGTGGCTACCAAATTCCAACTCCAATATTTTACAAATGGGGAAACTGAGACAGAGAATGAGTAAGAAATTTGCCCGGTCACATAGCTAGTCATTGTCTAAAGTCTTTGTTCTAGGTATTTCTGACTCTCCACTGTTCCATTCTTTCATGTTGTGCATATTTTGAATGCACATTTTAGTAAATCTCATTCTAGTCTGATCAAGAAAAAAAGATCTATATCTTTTATTTCTCTTGTATCTTGACATTAATAATAGCAACAACAGTGATACAGTGCTATAAGGTTTGCAAAGTGCTTTATGAATGTAATCTGATTTTCTCTTTGCAACAGTAGGTACATGCTGTTATTATCATCTCTCTACAGTTGAAGAATCGGAGGCAGACTAAGTAACTTGTTCAGAGGCACACGGCCAGTAATGGTGGATCTGAGTCCAAGTTTCCCTACTCCAGGTCTAGCACTCTATCCATTTTGACACCTAGCTGCCTCTGCCCCACAAAACGCTGGGCATAAGATGGCATTCAGATGTTCGTTAGTTAACTCCTAAGGGAATTATGAGATACACTTAGTTATTTTGCATTTTTCTTCTCCAAGTCTCATTTTGGGCTAATATGCGGTTTTACCCCAAACTGTTCCCTTTTAGTAGGATATTTGGATTCCCCTACATTAGTTATAATAGGGGGCTTAAACAGAGGGATGATTTGGGCACTACTATAGTTTAACTGATATAAAAAATATCTTTTTGTCTTGATGATTTCTTTTTGGGTGCTGGAAACATTTTCTGGTAAGATGAAGTACAAGATCATAGGAACAAGAATGACACGAATGTCCTGAATTTGAAGCACTCTGTTAAGATCATTATTTCTGCGAAACTCAGTGATCTATAACAGGAGACCACTCTCATTTTTCAAACAAGAATTGATGTTCATAAGTTCTAATGAGCCTGGTGCTTTTTAAGCATTGTCCCTGTCCTTTATTTGAAGGGTCTGTTCAGTGAAGGCAGATTTTAAATTTCCACAGTAATGAAGACAGCATGGGTAAACAAATAGCAAAGCTTCATTCGACCCGAAGTGCCGAAGTCCTCCCCCAGTAAAGTGACCAAGAGCAAAACAGACGGACTAAAGTTTAATTCCTCACCTTCCATGTTGAACAAGGTGTCCATTTTTAAGGGACATTTAAGGGAATAAAGTTTGAATTTGCAAGCAGGTATAGGCAACCTAGTAAACCATAAATTTGCCAATACAATGGGCAATATGGAGTTGTATCTCTGAAAACAGAGCCAAGTATTTCTTCAGAAAGAAAACAATCACAAAACCTCTTTAGAAACACAGTAGAATCTCAGTTTATGAATTTAACTCATTCTAAGATTCTATTCATCAGACTATCTGTTCATATTGCAAAGTGAATTTTCCCAAAGGAAATAATGTAAAGTCAGATGATCGGTACCACATACTTAAAAATATTCATATAAAAATAATCATTTATAATTTTAATTAAGCTTTTTGTCCCCAATGCACCTGAAATACAATAGCAATGATTAGTCCACAATATCAACTGAAAATAAAATAAATTAACCTGCACTTTACCTCTGAGAAGAGTTGTGACTGGTGTGAGGTCGACAAGGAGGAAGAGGAGGAGGAGGGTTATTGCTTGGAAGGATAATGTCCTTCTATGAGAACACTGGGGATTTCAATGTTGGGAGTTTTCTCTCTTATGCTACTTTCACTGAAAACTACCGCCTTCACTTATTTTTCATTTTTTAGAATCATTTTTAGAATCACTTTCATGTCGTGACTGATATTTTTTCCTTACATTCGCTTCTGACTAGGAATCTATCTAAAAACACTTGTTTTTTGTTTCCTACATTTTTAAAAATTAATTTATTTGTTTTCAGTTTTCAACAATCACTTCCATAAGCTTTTAATTTTCTCCCCCTCCTTCCCTCCCTCCCTGAGATGGCATGCAATCTTACATGTGTTTAAAAAAACAACCACTGCCCTAGTTGATCATCATCCCTTCGCAAGTCATATAAGTCCACACATAATGTTCATATTGCGAATTTTTGTTTGTCCCGCAAGACAGATTTTTGCGAAAAATTTTTCCTCATCCAACAAAGCATGAGGTTCTACTGTATGTAATAGACAGAAGGCTTAGTTCATTTCTGAAATGATAGCAACAAAGATAATTTCCTATCAATAAATAAGAGACTGAAATAATTATGGATCCAGGATGTAGAGAGAAAGACTCTTGTTATCTCTCTAGCTTCTAAAACAAGCATTTTTATTATCAAGGACTTGTAATGTATATATTAGAGGAAAGAATATACATTGAACTAGAGTATTCCAGAGACAGAAAGCAATTATATAGTGGATGAGGTTTTTCTACCTCCTATGTCTTGAGATGGGAAGCCACTAGCCCTTTCCTAGATACTATGTTTCAGAAGGAAGGCTTGAACTGAAGTACTCCTGGCTTCCAGGTCAGCTCTCTATATGCTAAGCCATGCTTCCTCTTGCAACACATTATCATGCATTGTAATTGTCAAATATGCAAGATTCTATGTATTATTTTAGCAGAAAACACCCTCCCAAAAAAAGTACAGTCTCCAAACAACCAATGTCTCATTTTCCTAAGTAGCTAGTCCTTGCTAATGATGGATCAGCCTACATCCTGGGATAGAGAAAGCAAGGTGCTAAAGATGACAAAGAATTCCCTCTTTGGTTGTTTGCACTCAACAAGCCACCAATTGTTCTTGGTTGAATGGCTTATTCTGGGAATTCCTCTGACAGGGAATGAAGGCACTAGGCCAATGAACAGTACTCATTATTTCACACAAGAACAAATGAAGTCAGTGCAAGGAGGAACCAGGTGGTTTCCTGCTCATAAAGCCACTTCATGCATTAACATCACACTTGTTTGCCTAACTCATGTCTTAAGAGTTTTTGTTCTCAGTGTCTCTAGAAGTATGATTATGACAATAAAATATCACTAACTCAAGCTGGACTCCTGAGATTTTTGTCATGATTCAATCACTGAAGGCTTTCTGTGCTGTTTTCATTACTTAGTGTATTTGTTATAAGTGCCAGCAAATAATTTGTACTATAGGGCTTAAATTTATGATGCATTATACAGTAAGGGCCTACTGTGAATTGTAACTTTTTTCTAACAATCTGCCTCATTTAATTTATCAGCATCCATCTAAATCTTGGTTTATACTATTTATGGCACTTGAAAGTAATAAAAGTATATTTTTTTCTTAAAATCTCTAATTCAGTTATTTCCTCTAATTTAGAGGGCTCCTTTTTTCTCTCCTCTTCCATATTTTGGGCTTGCTGTCAAAAGAGCTGATTTCATGTTCCAGCTCTACCACTTAAAAGCTGAGCATCCATTTCTTCAACAAAAAAAATCTAGTGGTAAAAATATTTTCAGTAACCATTTCACAGGGTTCAAGTGAAAAATGAGATAACATATATAAAGTGCCATGTGAACTCTTCCTCCATCAGTTATTCTAACTGCTGCAAAATCAATGCTTTTTATTTGCAACATTGGAGAAGAGTTTTTTTGAGAGTCCCTTAGACAGCAAGATCAAATAAGTCAATGCTTAAAGAAATTAATTCAGACTACTTATTGGAAGGACAAATATCCAAGATAATACTTAATGCTTTGGTCAAATAAGCAGAAGACAGACTCAATGGAAAAGGCCCTAATGTTGGGAAAGATTGAATACAAAAGGAGAAGGGAATGGCAGAGGATGAGCTAGACAGGTAGCGTCATGAAAGCAACAAATACAAGTTTGGACAGACTTCAGGAAATAGTGAAAGATGGAAAGGCCTAGCGACCTTTGGTCCTCGGAGGCACAACTGAACAAATGAACAACTAGGACAGGGGTGCCCTGCACAGTAACAGGGAAGTTAGGAAGAACAGAGGTTTGGGGTTTAAAATTCTAAGTTCTTTTGGGGGCATGCTGAGTTTAAAATACCTATGGACATCCATTTCCAGATGTCCAATAGTCAGTTGGGGATGGAAACCTGGAAGTCAGGAGGGATGTTAGGGATAGTTAAGTATATCTGAGAATCATGTATATAGAAATGATAATCAAATCCATGGGAAATGAAAAAATCAAATAAAATAGTCTAGAGGGAGAAGGTAACAATTTTTATTTAGGTAACAATCTTCTTAGACAATATTTTTTGGGGGACAGGACAGACATTATATACACAAAAAATCAAATGTTTAAAAAAGGTACACAATTTCCAAGAGAGTGTACAGGTCTAATATGAATGATAATGCAATACAAACACGGGCTCCGGAAAGAAGGAAAAGTCAGAGAGGCTGAGGGGAAGGGAGGGGGAGATTAGGGTGACATGAATGAAGATGAAGGGTAGGAACTGGAGACCAACAGAACACAGCTTCCACCTAGGCACCTCACAATAAAATTCCGAGTGGAGGTTCGAGGCAGAAGCTTGTGAAAGTCTTCCCTGGTGCCACATGTGGTAAAGGCTATTTGATTAGCAATCCCAGAGTAAGAGGTGGAGAAGAGCTGGAAGAGCTAGGACAGCACGGTTTATTGTTGATCAGGCAAGGGAAGATTGGCAAAGGCCTGGATCTGCCTGGTTATAGAGTACGGGTCAAATTTGTGTTGTCTATGCAGTGTAACTGCGCACAAAAGATTCCATGAACCCAACCTCTCTTCTATTCAGCCATTATACAATGAATATGATGAAATACAGTATGACTGTAATTAAACTGTAATCATAATTAAAACTGCCAAATTTATCTGCTTTAATCTGTCTTACTCTCCCAGGTTAACTATATCTGAGAATGCCATAGTCTCCTAGATATATATAGATTTTCATTTCTTTTTTGTAAATAAAAAAATAGAAATAACATCAATAGTAAAGGATATCTCTCCCCTGGTCATTTTCAGGTTTGGTCATTTTCTTTCCAATACTCTTTTCTCTCTTTACCCTAAAGTTCTCACTACAATTCCCTAGGATTTTTCAGAACCAATATACTAACCACCTCTTCAAAATTTCTCTATTCAATACTTGAAAGTATTTGGAGTACTTTACTTAAAATCTCTTGACATATTTTAAACAATTTCATCAAGCCCTACACAAGTTACTGCAGCCAGATTTATCAAAACGCCACTGGTGGCTAGGAATTTTCTCATTGCTGCATGATTAGATGATCTGAACAAAGTTTTTATTAAATCAATCTTTTTTTTTCCTTTTCCATTAAATTTTCTTACATGTGGGGAAAAAAAGGTTTTTAAAGAAAAAGAAAACATAAAAAACCTAGTGTACTCTCTGAGGGATCACTGGAGCAGAGTTGGCAGACCTAGACTGTAGTCCCAGCTCTGCCACTTCGGGAAGTCATTTCTAGTCACTGGGCTGTAGTATCCTCATTCGTAACTTGAGAAGGCGACAGCACTCAACGGCTGCTAAAAACATCCTTCTGGCTCCAAAATTTTCCTTCATGTTCTTCAGAACGAGCACACTTCATCCTCACCAATCTTTCTACTTTGCTCTATAGAAGTTCCAATATAAAATTTAGGAATACTATGGCTCTTAAAATTCAAATGATTCCTTAAAAAACACTTTCTGTGGTTCATTTGTTTAATGGCTCCAAAACATATACTTCAATTTTAAAATAAAGTTCTGACCTTTAGCAAACTAAATGCCAATCATAAGGTTTTAACTAGTTCTAACAAATATGAGAGAAAAGGGGAAGTCTGACAATAATTTCAATTGCTGTTGAGATTATGAAAGAAAATACTAATTCACATTTTTCCCCCCAAGGCCAGTTGTAAATTGGAAAATGGAGCTGTCTCCTGACTAATGTTCTGTGAAGTAAACTTTAAAGGCCAAAGCAGTCACTGGTGGTAAATGACTTTTCTTAAAGACTCCAGTAAACACAAATGAAGTAGGATAGTAATGGAAGAAACGTCTTTTGGTAGCAGTGAAAGGTGGCATCAAACCATCCCCATGCACATAGTCCTGCTAACAGGCTCGCCAAGTCACTTTAACTAGCGTAGCCTCTACAGTTCAAAATGGCGCACAAACAAGAACGTCAAAGGGAATATTCTTGATACCATTCGACACTGGGCTTCTTCTCAGTGGGAAAGAAAATTAAATTAACAAATGAAAACCACATAAATCTACCTAAAGTACGATAATTTTATTCTGGTTAGAAGTTAAGTTTCCAAATGTAAACAAACCTCATAAAAATTAGGGTGCAATTAAAAATAAGCAATCTGAGAATCTGACTCAAAAGGACACTGATAAAATCAAGTATTTAAACATGAAGGTCCCTGAACTACAATACAAAGGGGAAAATGATCTGCAGATCATTGATCATTGAGAGCTCTAATGCTACCTAATAACAAATAGGAGCTCTATAATTACAATCAAAGCATATAATTAGGAAAACTGCCAGAAAGAGCCACCCTTTCAGTGATCTATAAAAATGTTACCCTGCAGTTTACTCAAATTCTGCCCATCATCACTTTCAAGAATCAGGTAAGCAAGGGCCTTCTTAATACATACTTGTAGTTTGTTATAGCAAACACTATATTGATCAGGGCAGCTAGGTGGTGCAGTGGATAGAGCACCAGTGCAGGAGCCAGGAGGACCTAAGATCAAATCTCACCTCAGACACTTGATACTCACTAGCTGTGTGACCTTGGGCAAGTCACTTAACCCCAACTGCCTCTTCCTGAGTCATCTTCAATCATCCTGATGAATATCTGGTCACTGGATTCCGATGGCTCTGGAGAAGAAGTGAGGCTGATGACCCACACAGCCCTCCCTCACTCAAAACAAAGGCAAGGGCAAGTCATGTCATCATTTCTCTGATGGCATGGTCTTCTTCTGCAGTGAAGGACAAGCACACACTATAATGATCAGGTCCTAAGCATTAACAGTTACTTACTATTCTTTTTAATTTTGCAAATGCTTTAGCTGTCAAATCTATTCCTCATAATTACCAATAATGTGAAAAAAAGAATTGAAGGTAAACAAGTCATGTTCAGATGATATTACCAGTCATCAAGTTTCTCAGGTCAAACATTCTCCATATCTGACTATCTCCACATCAACTCATGCAGAACTTTAAGAAAGTCTACCTTTTACCAATCTAATTACTAGTATTTAAACTGATTTAAAAGGACCACCAAGTGATTACAATGTAGATTCAGTAGTTATTACCCATCTGTGAGGCACACTGCTTGGTGCTCTGGGGAACAAGAGAAATGATCCCTTGGCACAAGAAAAATTTAAATATAGAGTGGAAGATATGTCCTTAAAAATAATCATTTGTTGTGAAAAGCTGTCAAAAAAAAGTACCCAAATCAATGGCAAAGGCAACTGTCAGTCAGTCACTCTGGCTGGAGCTTGATTTTTCTTTTGAGGCACAGAGAGAGAAGGTTAGCATAATAAGCTGAGTCTAAATTTTAGAGGGCTTTGAAGACCATGCACGAGAAGCTGTGAGGCTTAAAGGTCTCTGGGCAGTATGACAGACATTTTAGTTTAGAGAAGACTGGACTTGAGGAAGGTCTGGGACACTGTTTAGGGGATTATTACAGTATAAGAGGAAGGAAGGAAACCAGAGAATGGTGAGCAGCATGAATGTAGAAAGATCACACAGGAGAAAAGAGAGACACTACAAGAGATGACCTGGTGGCTGTCTAAATACTAAATATTTTTCGTATTAAGGTGCTTTGGTAGTAGCTCATTTATTTTTGCAAATCCTGGAGACGATAACTGACAGTGGACTTTAGCCTTGTTCACTGAAGTCAGCAGGAGATGTTTTATCCCCTTTTAAAGGAGACACATACTGAGTGCTCTTGTGTTAGAATTGCTTGAAAAAGTAGTCCAAGCTCAGGTTTGCCCATACACATACATGAATGCATACTATATTAAGTAGCTCCGGGTAACCAACAGGAAAACTATAAAAGGTATTAGATAGGCTGCTTTTACTAATTGGTTTTTCCTCTAAAGATAATTATTCAAGTTCAGAGCCAATTGATTTTTCAAAAGCTGATGAGGCCATTTCTAAAACATAAAGGAACTGCTCATATCTCTATATCGAGTTATCCCTTCCACACCGTGGCTTTCCTCATTTTGGTTTTGATATATCATGGGTCAGCATAAGAAATTAAGTGGGAATTCTTTTTTGGTGCGTGGAGTTTTGAGGAAGTAGCAGACAACATGCAAAGGTCAGCAGACAACACAGAAAAAGTTCCGAAAACTCAGAAATGCATAAAATATGTGTATAGTACTCCATAATATCAACCCAAATGTTACAATAAGGTACTCTAAACACCCCATTAAAGGAAAAAACAAAAATCAGATTTCCATGGTACAAAGGGAGGACCAGAACATTTAATGTGGATTTTCCAGACCTTGGAGGTGTTGCACCCCTAATCCCACCAATGTGAAAGAGAAAACTGTGTATGTTAAAAGATCCCGAATCTCATTATCACTACATATTGGCATAAACCTAGAATAAGATTACTCCTAAAAGCATTTTCTTCTAAAATACAATGTCATTGACAATTAATGGAAAAGTTTAAAAAATACTATATTATCAATTGTATTATTAGTTTATTTTAAAATGTATATTCTTTGCTCACTTAATTTTTATTAGGAACATATACAAGAGGATTTATATAATGTGACAAAAAGCAGTTGCTTTTATTCCATAGAACTTTTCCTTACAAGTTATAATCCTGGGATTTTAAAGCATCACCACAAAACAAATTGCAGTGTCTTCAATAAGGTTACACTGTCAGGTGGTAAATAAACCGATAAAAAAAGACAAAAGTCAGAAATTTATGTAGGAATGATACATACAATATATCTATTAATGATGCACATGCCAAGAAATAAAAAATTTCATTAGAAAATTTAATATAAATAATTTTTAAATGCGAAACATAGGTAATCTACATTTAGAGTCTTAAAGTCAGTCTAAATTAGGATGCTTTTGCTCATTTCTTCTTATCTTGATAAAACTGCATAGTACAGATAGATAATAAACAGTTGAACAATGAACTGTAGAATCAAAACTCCCCTAAAGACGATGAAAACTCTACCATAGGTTCCCAAACTGGGTGGCACTGCCCCCTAGGGGGTGCTGGAATATGGGTGGTGCAGTAGTAGCCTAAGGTGCAATTGGGGGGCACTGAATAAAAATAAGGGGGCAATAGAAGCATAAGAACAAAAGAGAATAAGAAAACTTTGAAAATAGTTCCTATTTAGTCTATTGTATAACAGAGCTAAAATTGTAGTGATTATGGTATTTTCCAAATAAATACACCAAATTCAAGTTATAATTGATCAGTGGTCAGGTCTACTAAACAAGCTTTAATAAGCAAGTGTTGGCAAGTGAGCACATCATGCATTGTCAGGAGGTCCAGTATGCATCAGCAGGAATACGTGAAATGACTTGTTTACAATATGATACTATACAACTACATGACATGATATTGCATCACCAAAATTTCAACGCAGGAAGAGCTCCAAAAATTTATTATAAATTATTAAGTTTAAAATGCTTCATTTTTTTAAAAAAATATTTTTTGAAATGATGCAAATTTAAAAACATTAAAAAACATTTTTAGGGGTGCTCTGAGTAGTTTTTTTAAAAGGGGACATTGGCCAAATAAGTCTGCTCTAAAACCTCCTCTCCAAAAGTAACACAACTCATACAACTACATCATATACTTTCAAATATAACTCACTCCTTTTATTCATTCCATCTGATTTTTCAGGTATGTTCAATAATCTCACAAAGCACAACATATTTTTATCTGTTTTTAGAGCTAGTGTGGTTCAAACAGACTGGAAGACAAGTATATCTGCCGCTGTCACATGCTGTCTCTTTGACCCCGAGCAAATGAACAACCTCTCAGTGCTCCAAAGCAGAAGTACTCAAAACTTTTTAATCTCAGGAGACCTTTACACTCTTAAAAATTAGTAGGGACCCCCAAAGAGCTTTTATTTATGTGGATTTTAGCTATAGACATTGACTATATTTGAAAATAAATCATTTTAATATGAAAATAGTTTTGATATAGAGGACCCCCTGAAAGATAGGAATACCAGATCACCCTTTAAGAATCACTGCTTGAAGCAGGAGAACACGGTACCCAGTAACAGCCACACTGGGCAATGACCGACTTTGACAGACTTACTCTTCTCAGCAGTGCAAGGATCTAAGGCAACTCCAAAGGATTCATGACGGAAAATGCCATCCACATCCAGAAAAACAAGTATGGAACGTAAATACAGACTGAAACATACTATTTTCTCTTCTTTTGTTGTTGTTTCCTCTTTCTTGTGGTCTTCTCCTTTGTTTCTAATTCTTCTTTGCAACATAATTAATGTGAAAATGTTTAATATGACTACATAGGTAGAGCCTATATCAGACTACATGCATCTTGGGAGAGGGGAGGAAAGGGGAGAACATCTGGAACTCAAAATTTTATGAAAGTGAATGTTGAAAACTAAAAATTAATTAGTTAATTAATTAATTAATATTTTTGAAAAATAGAACCACTGCTCTATGGAACTCTCAAAGAAACACTGCACTTAAGGTGCCAATTTACATTAATAATGGAAGTTTTATTGCTCAGGGTTTCCCTACATCACTGAAATTATAGATTCAATCCCAAAGCCCCTTTGGTCTACAAGTACAGATGCTACATCAATATTGCCTATAAAAACTTGTGATTTTCATTTTTCTAAATCTCATGAGAATTTAGGAAGACCATTCAGTTATGCTCTAGAAGTTTGTTTTCCCACACACACTGAATTTAAAACCTTTTTATAAATGTGTATGAAGCACATCTTTGTAATAAGCTGAAAAATAAATCTCTTTATGGAACTGCCATGAGAAATAAGCCATTTGCCACAAAGTTTAAATCTTATCAAAATTCATTAAAATGAAATGGTTTCCAGCCACTTGAATATATCAGTAGTATTCTAAGCACAATTGCAAATATCATTTTAAATACATTAAAGCACTCTCAACCTCATCTCATTTCAAATACACTGAATAAGATGTCTTCAGAAAAAAAAATTTCAATTTTATCATCCCACAATCCTTTTAGTTTTTTCCAGCTGATTCACTTTATGTTGACTGCGTAAGATATAAGCTAGAAAAATTAGAAATGTTTTTGTGGTAAACTTTAAAATCAGCATCAGGGAATAAGATACCAAAGACAATCTAAAACTTCTAGACTAAAGCAATGAATTAATTTGGTTAGTCACATTAAGAAGATATATTATTATCTTCATACTTTTTAACATAAAACTATGAGTCTATTATGCATAGCTTGCTTTTTTTAAAGTATAGGATGAAATCAATATATAATTTTCAAAGCTGTCCTTCTTGTCTGTGATTCCCTCTTGTCTTCTACTCCTCTTCTATGAATTTCAAAAAAATAAAATAAAATATTTCACTGATGTTCATTTTTTCCTTTTCTTTGTTTTCTTGATTGCAAATCCTCTGCTTACTTCCCCTTTTCTTCCCTACGCCTCTCCCCCAAATCAAGAAGAAAAAAAAACACCTTTGCAAAAAAAATTCATAATCAAGCAAAACAAGTTTCCACATTCACAACATCCAAAAATGTTTCATTCCATATCTTTCTTGAAAGTTCATCACCTCTGTCAGTGGGTATGTGATTTGCAGGGGTGAATGTTTAATAAAGAACTCAAAAACAAAACCTACAAAAGTATATGTGACACATTTTTGAGCCTATTCTGGGTTATTTAACATTTTCCCCATCATTTTCTTAAGTTTAGAAAAAAATACAATAAATCAAGAGCAAATTTGTATTCTTTGTCAATTTCCAAGAAAATTTAAGAATCAACTCAGCCTCATTAAATCAAATTCACTCAAATACACCCCGTGTATCATCAACAGTCTTCTGGAATCATGGTTAGCTATTGCATTAATCAGAGTTTAAGTTGTTTGTCTTTAAAGTATTATTACTAT
The DNA here is from genome assembly GCA_023548195.1 of Bettongia penicillata ogilbyi. Lineage (NCBI taxonomy): Eukaryota > Metazoa > Chordata > Mammalia > Diprotodontia > Potoroidae > Bettongia > Bettongia penicillata. The sequence continues at coordinate 4,974,428 of JAJHZJ010000227.1, forward strand.
ATAACTAGTTCTCTGGTTCTGCTCATTTTACTCTGCACTGATTCATACAAGTCTTCTCAGGTTTCCTAATCATTCCTATACCATACAATTAGCCATTAATCAATTGGCAGGGATCTTAGTTTTCAGTTTTTTAACACCATACACACAAAAAACTACTATAATTGTATCTGTAAATATGGGTCCTTTCCCCTTTTCTTTGATCTTTTTGGTGTATGGACTGAATAAATAGTTTTACCACTGCTCTGAAGGATGTGCATTGTTAATTGACTTTTCCAATGGCATAACCAATTTACAACTTAGCCAACAGGGCACAATTGTCCTCCTTCTGACGCTCTTACAACTGTTATTTTCCTCTTTTGACATCTGCCAGCATTTAGGGTATAGGGTGGAATCTCAGAAATATTTTAATTCGCATTTTTGTAATTATTAGTGATGTGGAACTTTTTTTTAATTGAGCACCTGATATCTTGGATTTCTTCCCTTTTAAACTGCCTGCTACTATCCTTTGACCATTTACGTATTGGAGAATTCCTCTTGATCTCATACATTTGAATCAGTTCCTTATAAATCATGAATATGAAAATTTTATCAGAGAAACTCTCTGCAAAAATAAAATCTATTTTTCCAGTTAACTATCTGTCTAATTTTAACTGCATTTGGTATGGTTTGCAAAAAATCTTTTAAGTTTTATGCCATCAAAATTGTCCATTTTATCTTCTGTGAGCCTCTCTATCCCTCACTTGGTAATTAAGCTTCCCTTAGCCATAGTTATAAAAGGTATTTTCTTCCTTTCATAACGAAGTCATGTATGCTTGGATCTTATCTTAGTATATGATGTGATATTCTGGTCTATACTTAACTTGCTGGACTGCTTCCCAGTTTTTCCTGCAGGTTTTTTTTTTCAAAGAGTAACCCCTTATGCCAGAAATTATTAAATTATTAGATTTAACCCAAACTTTTACATACTAAGTTCAAATTATGGTTAAACAAGATGAAATAAATTATGTTTTATGCTTTAGAGAAGTCAGTCCTTAATCTCATAGTGCTGGTTTCTCCAATTCTTCTCTCATACTCTGCATTTTTCTTTCCAAAAAGCTAAAATGTATGTGTATCCACTTTTTTCCCTTGAAAAATAGCAGTCATCTGCATATACAGCTAAGCATGAACAACAAGTTTGACACTGGGAATAAATCAAAGTTGAGTTTTACTATCATTTGAAAAGTAATCATGTGAGAAGTTTGATAGCTTGTTGTGGCCCTTTACACTATATACCACAAAACTGAATCAGAGTAAATTATCACCCATAATTCAAATAGAGGGCATCTTAAAAATTAATATATTTAATGAAGCGAGAAGAAGAGGAGAGCAACTGACAGCACTTTATGCACTGCTGTCCCAACTGACTAGAATTTTGATGAAAACAATGTAGAGGGCAACACCATCCCCAAGCCTTCCCACTGCTAGCTGGGCTTCCTGCAAGTCAGCTCCCTCAAACAAATCATAAACAAGCTCTCATTCATGTTAGCAAGCTGCCTGCTTGCTTGCATCCCTCCTAGCTCTGACTGCTCTCAGCACTCACTTCCTCTCGGCTCTGCTCTAGCTCTTCTTCTTCCTCTCCCACCCATTCGGCAAGCTCCTCTCACCACAGACTCCATGAGACTCAGGCTTCCATGTGACCCAGGCAGGTTACATGGGCCTATTAAGGAAGCAGAAAAATCTTCCCATTTAAATTACCATTACAAATATAAGCTCTTTGAGGGTAGCAACTGTTTCACTTTAGTCTTTGTATCCACAGCACTTAGCACAGTGGTACAGGGTAGGCATTTAATATCTATTGACTGATTATCAACCAGTCAATTAGCTTTTAAACATGCCTGCTTTGAAATCTTCTTTCACTATGACATAGTGGTCAAATCTTTCTATGTCCAAAATGTCTGGCATTGATCCCTCTTCTTACATTATCCCTATTCCTTCTATAATTAGTTTCTTATTAGAGAGGTAAATGGTCAGTTAGATAAAGTATTGTACTTGAAGTCAGGAAATCTGAAGTGACCATGGATAAGTCAATTTCCAAGTCTGAGTTTCATCTTCTTAAAAATGGGGTCAGCACTATATACTTCACAGGGTTGATGTCTGTCCTTCATTTTCAAGAGGACCAGTGACATTACGGATGTCTTGATTCACGTGTGAACTGGATTTAAGTGAGGCAGAGTGGCAAAAGTCAAAACAACTGGCAATGGCCCCAAATGTGACTTCATAGGGTTACCGCAACACTCAAAGGGCAGAATGTATATAAGGCATTTTGCAAACACTAAAGCTCTATATCAATAGCAGTCACCACCACAACCACCACCACCCACCACCATCATCATCACTACTACTACTACTACTACTACTACTACTACTACTACTATACTTTCTACCTTGTCAAAATTCTATTCTTCCCATCCAAAGCTTAAACGCTCTTTCTATGTGAAGCCTTTCACCATCTCCCTAACTGCTGGAGCTATCTACACTGCATCTTTTATCTATTTTTTTTTTTGGCGCTGCACATCAAGTATATATTTCTGTTGGTTAACTAATAGTTTAAAAAGAAGATCCTACAAGCTTTACCTACTTAACAATTTTGCCTACAGTCTTGGCTAAAACTGCTTTGTTTGCTTTAAAAAAAAAAAACATTCAAATCCTGTCAAAAATCTTCATAGAATCAGACTCTTAATCATCCTTTTAGAAGAAAAAGTGCCTCAGAGTTCTAGTTTTAAAGTTTCTCAATCTAACAAGTGCAAAGAACATATGGAAGGCTAAAAAACATATGGGTGGAACTCCAATGTTGATGTGGGGGACCAGGAATAGGGAATAAGTCTTCTTTCCCTGCTAGTTGCCTTTTAAGGTCCCATATTGCTCCAAATCTGTGGTCCTAAAGGGTAAAGGAAATTTTGGAATAAAATAGAGCCTATTTTCTCATTTTCAGCAAAAATATTTTATATAGGCCAAAAAGAGTTGTGGATAGCTCTAGAACCGTAAGCCAGCAGCTCTTCAAACAGCAGGTTTTACTACCTCTAACATGAGGGGAAGAGGTACTCTGGTTCTTTTCTGAACTCCCAAACAGAAAAACACAGCACATTCTTTTCCTTCCACCTGACAACTGTCAGGTATTTCCTTCTGTTCTCAGCATATCCTACCGTAACTTCAGCTGCCTCTGTACTTTGCTTCCCCCAAGTTTGGGCAAAGCCTCGACTTTCACTTGTTCTTTTAACCTTTGCCATTACCCTTTATGTCTCAGTCTTATTTAAATGTGGCCCTTGTGAACCTATGCTCACTGCTAAGTCTCAATGTCCCATTCCCTAAGCTGTAGCCAGACCCAAAAACCCACTTCTTGGCTTTCCCTTTATAAATAATGTCATACAAGCACACATCATCTTCCTTCTCATCTGAAATTAAAGGAGCCCATGTTTGGTCCTCAGGTTCCTAACTGCTATTTGTAAGAAGTCCGGACTATATGGTCTCTGAAGTCACTTTTAGCTCTAGCTATATGTTCATTTGATGTCTGGGTTCCAGTCTCATACATTCAGTAGTCCCATGGAATTCAGGGTCCCATGAACCAAGTATGGGCATAGAGAGGGAAAGGTTGCTAAATAACCTGCATACATATTTGGGGACATTACTTACTCTCCAGGTCCAATGTCCCTACAAGCCCAGTGATATGGTATCAGCTCCCCAGCTAATGGGTTTATGCTACACATGGCTTGCTTTGTAAGTAACAAGTACAAATATGACATGTCTTCTGAGGAGTTCCCTTCTAACTCAGTAAATCGATGATTTGCTCAAGGGCATTTAACTAGTTAGCTGCCAAGTGTCCCTACCTTGCTGCCAAAACATCTGAGATGAATGAACAGCAGTACCTATTGACAGAAAGTGGCTGCTGTATGTAACATCTAGTAAGCCATAATTGCTTCATTAGGCAGAATTGGCCTTCACCTTACTCCACTGAAGTTTTAATTCAATTCTCATGTTTCCAATTCCCCAGACCTCTTTGCACTCCACTCTTGTTTTTCTCCCCTTAGTTTTGATAGGGACTGTAGTAATACCTGAATTTGGTATGAACTGGAGCCATCAATGCTGACCCCTACAAGGAGAAGTCTGTGTTTTATGCAGACATTTTATGTGTGCAATGTTATTTAGGCCCAAGGGTAATGTTCACTACAATATTCCATTAGAAAAACCATAAAAAGATTTGATCCATTATATTTTGAAGTACAAGAAGCTACATGGAAAAGAATCATGGCAAAGTATGTAGTGTAGGACATGCAGTCAAAAAGGACCAGGCTTGACAGTAACCAGCTAAGTGGCCCTGCACCAAAAATTAACCTCACTGAGCTTGAGTGTCACCTGACAAAAGGAGACGATAATCAGCACCTATCTCTCAGGGTCATACTGAGGTTCAAATGAGATGATGTACATAAAAAGTGTGGCGACCCTTACAATGCTCCAAATATGTGAACTACATTCATTATTTTGAGACAAGCACTTTCCTTCCGGATTTGTATCTTATAATCTGCAGATAAGGCATTACAAACAGTTTTCATCAGGGCTGAATTGACTGGGTAAATAAGGCACGTTGTAGCTTTGATGCTGCCGGACACTAGCCTGAATACACAGCAGGAGCACTGATGTGAAAAAAGACTTTTGTTTCCCTGGGGTAGAAGGTTAGAGCAGAACACAATAGGACAAAAGCAACACCAAAACAGGAGAAAATGTTTACAAGATTTATCTTGACTGCTTGAGAAGAAAATAAAATCTTACAAGCCTTTTCTACAGAAATGGCACCACACAGACGTGCAATCCAAAAACATTTTTATAACTGCCCATGGTGTTTTCCAGTAAACATCCAAAAGGGCCTGCAACTTGAATTGTGTGTGAAAAAAAAATTATCCTGCATTTTCTAAATGTTACAATTTTCTATCAAAGGTCTCCTGCCAATCTATAAATATTTTGAAAGAGTAAGGCTCAGTTTCCTATTTTTCTGATTTCATTACACAACTAAAGATTGTCATTTGCAATTTCTCACGACAATAGACACTTAGATCTCAGCCTTCTTCTGCCAATTCTCCAAGATGCTTTCGTTGAATAAGAAACTTTATAAATTTTAAAGGTGAATTACTAACTCTTAATAATTCAAATTTCATAGTGCACCAACTTTATATAGATAGCTATTAAGTACAAAGGAAATTAAGTTTATATATCCCAAAGAAGAGAAAGCTGATGTGGGGTGAAAAGGGTGACTAAACGCATATTAATAGTTATCAGCCAAATAAAACTATATGAAAGTACTGTGAAGAAGGAAGAAAGGTGACATTTGATAGGCAGCATGGCCCATTTAAAAACAGCCAGGATTTAGAATTGTAGGACCTGAATTCAAATCCCGCCTTGAAATAAGTGCCTTTGGCCAGGTCATTTAACGCACCTGGACCTCAATTTCCTCAACTGTAACATGGTGGAGAGTTGGACTAGATGCAATTCAATAAACATTTATTAAGCTCCTATTAGGTGCCAGGCCACTAGATTTCACAGTTGCCCACCCTGGAGTCAGAAAGTCCTGAATTCACATCCCACCTCAAAACCCTTATTAGCCCTTTTTGACAAGGAGCAAGTCATTTAATGCTGCCTGCCTCAGTTTCCTTATCTGTAAAATGAGCTGGAGAAGGAAATGGCAAACCACAGTAGTACCCTTGCCAAGAAAACCTCAAATGGGGTCACAACAAGTCAGACTGAACTGAAACAACTGAACAAGACTAATAATCCTGAATTAATGTAAAGACTATTAGATTTAGACTCAGAGGATCTGGGTTCTAAAGCCAGCTCTTCCACTTACTGCCTGTGTGACATTGGACAAAGTGCTTAACCTCTCTGGGCCTCAGGATCCTTATCTACAAAATGAAACTTCAGATTCCAAGGTGTCAAGTGAATACAGGACTAGATTTACAGACAAGAAGACCTGAATTCAAATACTTTCTCAGACACTTAGTAACTATGTGATCCTAGGTAAGTGACTGTCTCCCTCAGTTTCTTCTTCTGTAAAATAAGGGTAAGGTTATTGTGAGGAGAAAATAAGATAATATTTATAAAGTACTTTGGAAATATAAATGCTAGTTAATTATTATCCTATAATCTCAGCTGGGCAGAGATCAAGACATCTTTGATTACAGTCATTTCCTTTGGTTTAAACATGAGAAACATACATATAAAAACTAAAATAATTTTCAAAATTATTATATATTTAAACCTTGACTTTATGCATTTTCAAAAATACCAAAACTCCAGACTTAGCAAAAGGTATAAACATCAGATCTATAACTTAGGTCTATATAAGGTACAACCAGAGTCTCACACAATCACAAGCAACAGTTTCACCTAAGAAAGACTATTTGATCATTTACAAAATTTCACTTTTACTCCTACTAATCAAAGAATGAGAACTACTGTATTCTAGCAATATAGGCAGAAATACTGGAATTCTTTTATAAAGGTACAAAAATCTACATGCCAGCTAAAATCCAAAGTAAAACACTAACCTTATTGTATTCTGATGCCAGAGGGAAAATCAATAGCATTAAAGGGAGAGAGAACTTTTTAAATACACTGTTAAACTGAATTATGCATAATAACAAGACATATGTTGAAAATTTAAATTTTGACACGGGATATTTTTAAGAAAATTCTATCAAAATGTTTGTGGTTCAATCCTTGGTTTTGAAAAGGAAATCTGTAAAATGCTAGTTTGTTCAAAAGCACACTAAAATGAGAAATAGAGAAGCTAAAAATGCTGCTTGTAGCTTTTGAGATGAATTTGTCATTTTATTGCCTCTGCCTTATTCTTTCATCTACAATTCAACCCAATTCAACAAACATTTTCTGAGCACCTATGCAGTAGGGCATTGTGCTAGAGTCTGGTATGAAAACAAGATATGTAAGACTCTAACACAAGTATAAAAACAACTTCTAGGGCAGGGATTCATAACTTGGGGTCTGTGAACTAGTTTAATATATTTTGATAATTTTATTTCAATATATTTTCCTTTGTAATCATATGTATTTTCTTTTATGAATTTGAAATACTATTCTGAGGTCTCCGCAGGTTTCAAACAGACTGCCAAAGGCATCCTTGACACACACATTATTAAGAACACCTGTTCTGTGCATGACCATTATTATTTTATTAGGGAAGGCAGATATGTGGTTCCATGGGTGAAGCCTAGGCTTAGAGTTAGGAGGATTCAAGTTCAAATCTGGCTTCAGACACTCACAGCCTCAGTTTCCTAAACTATTCTCAAGGTTATTGTGAGAATAAAGTAAAATAGCATTTGCAAGAGGCTTTGCAAACTTTAAACTGATTTTCTAAAAGGGCTAGTTATTATTATTAGCTATTAATCTCCCATCTATTAAATTTGAATTGAAAAAGAATTTACCTTTTATTTTTTATTTACAGACTATATTGAACATACTAAATTTATGTTTCCTCTCCTCTTAGAACATAAGATACTTTTAAGTCGAGGTTTCTTTTATTTTTGTTTTTGTATACTTCAAGTCTAACACAGTTTCTGGCACATAGTAGGTGCTTAATAAATGCTTAGTGATCAGTATATATCAGGACACAGAGAGTATGAGTGACCATAAAACAGCTTTTCTTACAATCACATGATGACTAACATATACAATAAAATGCTACTAATTTCCAATGATGGGAGAACAAGTATTTGAACCAATAAAAATTCTTGAATTATAGCATGTTTTTAAATACAGTATTTTTACACTGTGAATTACATGGAATAATTGCATTCATATGATGTTATCAAGAGATTTTTTTTAAGGAAACTGTCATTCACAAAGAAAAATTGAATTAAAAATACAATACATACAGGTTTCCCCATACATACCTACCTCCTTTTCATAAAGCTACCTTCTTTTTAATTGTCTCATTGGACATATTGATGGGGGGAGGGGGAGTCTGGTTGGGTAGCTGCTATAGCGATCTAAATCATTCCTGTCAGGTGGAAAGAAGACCCTAAAGTCCTAAAAAGGATAATGATTTAGTCCAACCATCTATAACGTGCTACTTCCCAATATAAAAGAACATCAATCAAGACTTTTCCCTCATCCCTCCCTCCCTGACCAGAAACATACACTTTGCTTTATTTATGAATGAACAAATGAATAAAAATGTATTTTTTTATCAAACAAATACAGGCAAGAAAGACAGCCCTTCGTCTAAAGCAGTTTATATTCTACCAGAGTAACACAACACACAAAAAGGAGTCAGGTGGCAACATAGTCAAGAAATGGCCAAGAATTGGTAAGGCTGTGTGGTTTTGGAGTAAATAAGATGACATCTTATGTCTCACAACACAATATTAAAATGTAATTTCTGATTGGGACAGAGTTGGAGAGGATGGACAGAGTTCAGGTGGTATACCAGGTTTGGAAATGGCCAATTACATCTCAACACCTGCCAGAGTTAAAGATAGAACTGTTAGGAAGTAACTGGTATCATCCAGAAAGTAGCACCCACACTAGCTGCCCACCCCCATTCCTGAATCTGCCCGGCCCTCTTTAGTCACACATAGAGTCATATATGAGTCAACATTCACAGAATGCTTTTAAATTCATAATATTTTACCATAGTAACAGACCATGCAAAATATCCAAACTAGCAAATTACATATTTAAAAATAAGTGCTAATAACTTTTTATACACATTCTGAATCTTAGTCACTCTATAGCTATCAAACCTAAACATATATCTTGACAACTCTTACTGAATAATTAAGGCATACCATTGATGAAAAAGAGAAGAGGCTATTTGAGGTTATCAAAATATCTCCAAATAGTTTCCTGAATTTAGTTTATTTTTGTTCTGAGATACATGAAATGTATTAAGCCACAAAAACTTAAGTTTTACCCTTTTGCTTCACATGAATGATTATCAAGGGGAAAAAAAAAGAAATGATGTAACATTCACATAGATTTTTGTATTTAAATTAAAATGCATGTTTAATTGAAAGCAGGCTTGCATTATCAGTTTTAGAGATATATCTTTAGCCTTCTGGTCTTTTATCAATATTGACACCAAAACTGATAAAAAAAGCAAATACAAATAAAAAGTCAAGATTCCCTATGATGACATTCACTAACAAAGTATCTGCCACCAAATGAAAGGCAGATTGGATAGGTTACTTCTTTTCGCGCAATCCAAAGATGCTTTGTGGTAAAAATGGGCTTTAAGATCAAAAACTGAGAGCCCCATCCCACCGCCCAGATTCTGATAAGGTTAGATAAGTGAAGGGGAATTTTCCCATGAATACCAATACATAAAATGGTTTTAGATAGAAAACTCTTTTAAAAAATAGTTCACTCTGTATTTATAGGCCTGGGGACAACATTTTGATACCAACCTTACCCCACAAAGGGCCTTTGAATCAACGTAACTTTTTGTAAATCCTGTCAATTTTAAGAATGACTTAGTTGAAAACAGAGTAGGACCCTAAAGGTCAAAGTAAGCCTATGTTATTTATATATCTGTGAATTGTTAAAAAAAAAAAAAAAAAAATGGACTCCAACACAAGTAAGCCCAGTGATACACTGAGTTGGACAGACGAACTTCAGCACATTTTTTCACTTAATGCAATTCATAGTAACTATATTACCAACCCCACCCTCCAAAGCACTAGCTACCATGAACCATTTTCTAGGGCACAGAAATAGCCATTTCTTGTAGAACACATGTCCTAGTGTCAGAAATTAATATAATATCACTAGCATCTGCATTTTATACTAAAAGGGAAAGTTCAGTCAAGTAGAATAAACTGTAGATCAAACCTCTGGTAAGTGAACCCGAATAAAGCTAAAAAATCAGAAATCATCAAACCAAAGGCTAAGCAATAAATCTTATCTTTAAAGACGTGTAGGTACGAATTTAAGTTTTTCTTTAAAAAAAAAGATATGCGTATGAAAGGATTTCATATTTGCATTACTATAGCTTAAAAATGTAATAGACAACAGAGAAAAATAGAGTGAATATAAATATTGAGAAATGCACAAACAGAATGATTTTTTATACTGAACTTGCATCCTGCACAATTCCACACATGTACCAAGTGTTGAATGTTCCTATTTTTCATCAGTAAGGTAGGCAGCTAGAAGTACATAGTAATTTGCAGGCCATATTTCCTACTGTGCAATATTCAGGAGTCAATGGTGCTTAACATAAAAACATGCTCATGATTCAAAGAGACTTAAATGATTTCTCTCCGTCAAGCTCAGCACCAGACCTACTGAGGTTAAAACTCTTTAAAGAGGTCTAAATAATCCACAGCACCACCTAAAACCAAAAAGAAAAAGGCATTTCAAAGATTATTATTTAACTGCAAGGAACAGAGAAAGAAGGTTGAAATACAGGAGAAGATCTAATAACCTTCTTCTCAAGGGCTTTAACGCAGTGATACTTCTAATACTATCCATCAAGGGAGAGTGACAGTGTTGTGCTTTAAAGCATCTAAGAAACTAAATATATTTTAGTCCAAATTCTATGTAATAGGTTCCAAGAGAGACTCATTTTCTTTACAATGTGTTCTTCTCTATTTGACATGATAGTGAGGTTCCATGTAGAAACAATAAGGAAAAAAATCCATAACTGACAAAGATACCATAAAGTACTAGCACTGGGGAACGGAGAAAGTGGAAAAGCCCTCTTGCAGCAGGTGAGCAGTTAGCTGAGCCTTAAAGGAAGCCAGGAAGGGGAAGTAAGAGAGAAGATTTGGGGCTTGGGATACTAAGTCTAGGGATGGCAAGAAAAGTCTGAGGATACAATAAATTATGAGAAGAGTGGACAGGTAGGGAGGGTTCCAGTTGTAAAAAATTCAAAAGTCAAACCGGAATTATGACACCGGAGGCAAACAAGAATTACTAGAGTTTACTGAGGAGGGAGATAATATGGTAAGATATTCTAAATAAAATTAACCTAAGTTGTTACTTTTTTTCAAAATCATCAGTGCTTAGGAAGCATTATAGTTGAGGGTAGAATAGTATAGTTGAGGTATAGTTGAGGAGAATCAAAGTCCTCCTAGAAGACATTAAATTGCAAACCAATTATTGACACTGAGATACTACAAATATTGATGGAGAGAGAGAGAGAGAGAGAGAGAGAGAGAGAGAGAGAGAATTTAAGCTAAGTAAGTAAACTAATGATAAAACAGGTCCCAATGTAGTTTATCACTTTGCCTGGGACCAATTTCCTTGGTATATACAACTGGCTTGGCTAAGTTCACCCTCCAATCTTTGTAATTCTAAGAATATTTGTACTGGTAATCCTGAGAGCTAAGACCTAAGTTTCTAACTAAAAGTTTGAAGAGAGATGATCTTTAAAGATACCTTCTACCTGTACTAAGTTCCATGATTCTACGAAAGACTCAATTCCCCAACCCCAAACAAGCAAACGACTCTCTAACTACATGTCAATTCACAGGACATCAACTTTCCTAGTACTGATAAGAAAATACTGAAATTGTCCCAGCCAAACCAAGGCATGTGGTCATCTTGGCCAAGGACCTTAGGCCTCTCACTCAACCTCATCCTCACTTGTGAAAAGCTACTCAGGATTTCACAAAGGCTACATTATCACATTTCAGGAGAGTATGGGGAGAAGGAAAGTTCAATTTTATTAAGAATATCTAACTGTGTGCAGGTAATTAAGTATCACCCCAAAATGAAAACACCATAAAGAAACTCTCTGCTAACAATAGCTAAAATAATACAGAACATTTGTATCTTTCTTTAAGGTTTGCAAAGAGCTTTACACATGTTATTTTCTTTGACTTTCACAAGGACTCCCTCTGGGAAATAAGTGCTATTTTTAGACTCACTTTACAGATAAGGAAAACTAAGGCAGAGAAGGTTTAAATGATTTGTCTGGAGTCATGCAGCTAATGCCTATGAGAATGTATCTGAATTCAGGTCTCCTAGACTTAGGGTCCAGCTCTTTATCCACTACACTACCATAAGCAGAGGCTTTGTGAACACACCTGCTAAAACTAGATCAATAAAAGAGTATTTGTTAGTGTGAACTGTCACTTAAGATATGAAATTACCTTTCCATACTGAAGTGTAAATCCATTAAAATAGTTTTTAAAAAAAACACCTCCCCTTTGATTAGAAACTTATCAAAACGGTTGTTTATTTGGTTTTTTGTGGAGTTCTGTTGTTGTGGATGTTTACTAAACTTCACTACCAAATACTGATTTGTCCCTGGGATGATATCAAAAATTGACATTCCTAAAACTTAGCTGAAGTAAGAAAGCATAGTAGTAATACGTAAAAAACTCTAGAGTTGGGGGTAGAGGGAGACTATAACCAGAAAACACTCAGTTAGAAAACTGATGGGAGTGGGGAGGAGGCTGGAACTTGACCTACACTAGAACAAACTATAAAATTCTTGTTTTTTTACTTGAAGACTTTTAATAGACATATTAAACATAGAATAAGAAATAAAATACTGCTAACCAAATGTTCAGAAATGAGTTGTATTGATTAATGAAATGCATCAGCTAATAGCCAATATAATAATGATATTCTCAATTAGACTAACGAATATAATTAATGCTAAAATTATGTAGGAAACAATTTAGTTTTTAATTTATTCAAACATCAATTTGGATGAAAATTTTGCTTATGTAAATAAAAACCAACGAATTTGAAATGTCAAAACCCTGTAAGAATAATCAACATAATAATAGTAATATAATATATAGAGCTGTTTTTCAAGGATAAGTAACTTTTTTAATATATAGTTTATTTTTCAGTTATTAACATTCACTTCCAAAAGAATTTGAATTCAAAATATTCTCCCCATCTCTCCCCTTCCCCTATCCCAGGGCAGCATGTACCCCATCTACCCCTTCCTCCAGTTGGTCCTCCCTTCTACCATCCCCCTTCCCCTCTATTTTCCGGTAGAGCAGAATAGATTTCTATACTCCATTGTCTGCATAGTTTAATTTACAGTTGCATGCTAAGATAATTTTTAACATTCATTCTTAAAGCTTTGAGTTTCATGTTCTTTCCTTCCCTCCCCACCCACCCTCATGGACAAAACAAGCAATTCAATGCAGGTCATACATGTGTAACAATGCAAAGCACTTCCATAATAGTTATGTTGTAAAAGACTAACCACATTTCCCTCTGTCCTATCCTGCCCTTCATTTATTCCATTTTCTCCCTTGACCTGTCCTCCCACAATAGTGTTTGTTTCTGATTATCCCTTTCCTCAATTTGCTGTCCCTACTATTATCTTCCCTCTCCTGTCCCCCTTCCCTTTGCCTTCCTGCAGGATAAAATAGATTTCCATATCCAATTGACTGTGCATTATTCCCTTCTTAAGCCAAATCCCATAACAGTAAAGTTCAATTATTTCCTTTCATCTCTCCACTCTTACTCTTCATTGCAAAAGCTCTTTCTTCCCACTTTTACATGAGATGATTTGCTATATTCCACCTCTCCCTTTCTCGTACTCTTACGTTACATTCAACTGTAGATTTCATTTTTTTAGGTATTCTTCCTTCATATTCAGTTCATCCTGTGCCGTTTGTGTGTGTGTGTATACATACATACATATATATATATATATATATATGTATATACACACACACTCTCTAACTTCCCTAATAATGAAAAAGGTCTCATGAGTTACAAATAATATCTTCCCATATAGGAACATTCACAGTTCAGCTTTAATAAGTTCCTTAAGGCTTCTCTTTCCTGTTTACCTTTTCATGTTTCTCTTGATTCTTGTATTTGAAAGTCAAATTTTCTATTCAGCTCTGGTATTTTCAACAAGAATGCTTGGAAATCCTCTATTTCATTGAAATTCTATTTTTTCCCCTGAAGTTTTACTGGGTAGGTGATTCTTGGTTTTACTCTTAGCTCCTTTGATCTCTGGAATATCATATTCCAAGCCCTTTAATCCCTTACTGTAGAAGCTGCTAAATCCTGTGTTATCCTGATTGTATTTCCACAACACTTGAATTGTTTCTTTCTGGATGCTTTTATTTTCTCCTTGACCTGGGAACTCTGGAATTTGGTTACACTATTCCTAGGAGTTTTCCTTTTGGGATCTCTTTAAGGAGGTGATTGGTGAATTCTTTCCATTTATATTTTACCCTCTGGGTCTAGAATATCAAGGCAATTTTCCTTAACAATGTCTTGGAAGATGATCTCTAAGCCCTTTTTTTTTGATCATGGTTTTCAGGTAAACCAATAATTTTTAAATAGTCTCTCCTAGATCTATTTTCCAGGTCAGTTGTTTTTCCAATGAGATACTTTACATTGTCTTCTACTTTATCATTCTTTTGGCTTGGTTTTATAATTTCTTAGCTCTCATAAAGTCATTAGCTTCCATCTGCTCCATTCTAATTTTTAAAGAACTATTTTCTTCAGTGAGCTTTTGAACCTGCTTTTCCATTTGTCAAGTTCTGCTTTCTAAAGAATTCTTCTCTTTATTGGCTTTTTGGACCTCTTTTGCCATTTGGGTGAGTCTATTTTTAAAGTTGTTACTTTCTTCAGCATTTTTTTAGGTCTCCTTTAGTAAGCCGTTGACTCGCTTTTCATGATTCTTTTGCATCACTCTCATCTCTCTTCCCAATTTTTCCTACACCTGTCTTACTTGATTTTCAAAATCCTTTTTAAGCTCTTCCATGGCCTGAGACCACTGCATATTTATTTTGGAGGTTTGGGGTGTAGAAGCCTTGACTTTTATGTCTTCCTCTGATGGTATGCTTTGTTCTTCCTCATCTGAAAGGATGGAAGAAAATACCTATTCACCAAGAAAGTAACCTTCTAATTTTTTTTCCCCTTTTTTGGGTATTTTCCCATCCAGTTACTTGACTTTTGAGTCCTTTCTCAAGAGGAGGGTATACTCTAGGGACCTGTAAGTTCTCAGTTCCTCCAAGGTGGCACAATCAAGGGAGAGGAGTTTACTTCTCTTCTGGCCTGCACTCTGGTCTCTGAGCAACCACAAGCATTCTTACTTATCTGCCCAGGATTTGTGACTAGAATTCCCTCTCCAGAGTTTCTACCAGCTCTACCACACCAGTGCTATTCCTGACCCCAGGACCACCACACAGAACTGAGACCCAGATCAGCTGCTTGATTCCCCCAGGGTTTTTAGGCTGAGGGCTCCAAAAGGGGATGTTGCTGCCACACTGACTGTCACTCGCTTCTCACCCAGGTGAAAGAGTTTTCTCACTGACCTTTGAAGCTGTCTTTGGTGTTTGTGGAGTGTGTTTGAGAAATCTGAGAACCTCAGCTGCTACCCCTGGTTCCACACCCTGAAGCCCGCTCCTGTACTGTCCATGCCACATGCCATGTCCCATGGCCAACACTGTGCTCCTCTCTCAGCCCGGTGTGATAGACCTTTCCTGTTAGCCTTCCACGCTGTCTTGGGCTGGACATCTCTCATTTTCTCATTTTGTTGGTTCTGCTGCTCTAGAATTTGTTTAGATTCATTTTTTTACAGGTATTTTATGGCCTATGGAGGGAGAGCTAGAGTAGGTCCATCTTTCTACTCTGCCATCTTGGTTCCACCCCTCTAAAATTCTTGCTAAAGTCCACTGACTGATCAAAGAGTAACTTCCCAAATGAAGTTAGACAATTGTTAGAAACTTTACATAAATTCTGAAGTATACTTATGCTGTATACTATGGAAAACTATATATCTGGCACAGAGTAAGCATTTAATAAATATTCTATCTATTGTTATCATTAATCTATTGATCTATCTTATCTAAAAAATGGCTTGAGTCAAGCTAAAAAGATTTAGAAAAGGAAATGGAATTTAAATTTATTTTCAAATATATCACCTGATTAGAGAGATTCTAAAATCGTTAACTAGCTAAAAACCACTAATATACTGTACCAAGAACCCATCCATAAAATTCGTCTTTAAATGTAAGCCCTTTATTTCCTTAGCAAACATGTGAAGTACAAAAAGCAACAAGGCCTCAAAAACTCCCTCTGACTTTAGGTGCCTCAGCAGAACGTCTCTTCTGGCTAATTCTTAATTGTCTCATTTCCAAATCAGATTGCCACTCCTTGGTGTGAAATTAGTCTCCACAGGAGTAGATGCTTCTGCTGGAAATGATATGACTTATTCTCTTGTTCTGGTCAATTCTAGTTTTAATCTTATTCCCAAATCAGTTTTCATATATTGTGTGAGATTTAGTCTCCATGGAGGTGGGCAACTCCACATGGGCCACACAGCTCTTGCTTCCCCAGTCCTTGCTGGTCAATTTTAATTCAATTTTGTCAAGATTTATGAGGTCTTTTCTTTTCTTAATAGGTTGAATTCCCTGAATTTCACTTTCAGGCCTGTTTATAGGGTTTGATGAATTTGGGTCATTGGGGGGGGGGCAGCCCTCCACATTTCATATTGTTTTCATTACACTGTACAGGATCTTTTGCAAATCTCCAAGCACCATATAAATGAGAATTGCATCTACTTCTTTTTCTTCTCTTTTGCATCAATACTCTGCTTAGTCTTAGCAGTGCTTGCTTCTGTCAAGCTGACTCACATTCTGAGTTGAATCACTTCTTTGTATCTTTTGCTACCTAGAGTTTTTTTCTCAGTAGTTCAACTTATTGATTCACTTTGTTTCAATACAGAAAGAACCAAACAAACCTTCTTAAAGTACATTCTCTGAAAAACAATTAGATTGGTTGTATGTTAAAAAGAAAAATAAAGTGAATATAGATTTTTTTTTAATGGAGCAGCATCTAGATAGTGCACTGCAAATAGTAATTTATTTTACTATCTGTGAGATAAATGCTTAAATATTTGTTTCTGCTCCCTCATCTATAAAATCAAAAGAGAGATCAGTATTTGAAGTGCCTCAACCAAAACAGAATCAATTTCACGGCCTCCTTCCATCCTATGTCTAAACTATATGACACCCATGCACACACTCAAATTCTTGAATTCTCTGATACAGTTTATGGAAACTTGGTTTACCTCTACTTTTAAGGACAAAAGAATATTACAATACCTTTAACTCATTCACTTTCAATCACTTAAATCAATCCAGAATTTTGAATAGGATTTTGAGGTGTCAAAATTCCTAGAAAATAAATTGTTCTTAACCTGGAATTTGTGAATCTTTTTACTTTTTTTTTACATTTTGATAAACTGTACTTTGAAGTTCCTGGTTTCATTTGTAATCCTGTGTGTTTTATTTTATACATTTACAAACAGTATTTTGAGAAAGGGTGCAGGGGTTCACCAGACTACCAAAGAGGTCCATAATATAGAAAAGGTTAAGAATACCTAGCATAAATAATCTTCACTGTCAATATACCTCTCATAACTATGAGCTAGTTGCAGTGGGTGGTCTGCACGTTCTTCATGGAACAGGTATATGTAGAGTGGCTGATAGTGAAAGGTCTTACACCTCCTTCCTCATCAACATCTCCTTTTCAATGTTTATACATATCTTCTTCTGGTCCTCCTTTATCAGGCCCCTTTGTGGTCTACTGCTTTTAGGACCTTACCTAAAGGGAACAGGAACTAAAATGAAAGTCGATCAGTCTCCCAGTGGTCCAACCCAACCCTGAGAAATAGCCAAGCGGCAAGAAGACTGAATCCCAGTTTGTCCTGGCACTGGTGTCCAGGGCATGAGAAGGGAAAGCTCCAGGAAATATACTGTTAATATCATAAAACCTGAATGTCAGAAATTTAGAAAGAGGTTCCTCTAAGCTGCAAAGTATTAATATACTTTTGAAAAAAGGAGTTAACTCAGATGATCATCTGCCCTCTCTGAGCACTGAATATCCATCAGCCACTTCCAAAACAATTCATATATCACATGTCAAAATGGCATTTCAAGCCGGCTCCTATCTTATATCACATACTGCAAATGAAAATGCATATTCCACTGGTTTTTTTGCTTTTTTTAACTTTTTAGAAAAGTAGTGTTTCCTAAAGTGCCACAGTAAGAATAACTGGCACAATACATTCCAGAAATCTATGACACTCTCCCTCAAGTACTTACAGAGACCATGGGTAAAGGAGGTTCAAGTTTGGAAAGCACATTCCATTCTTTCATATATACCAAAGGAATGATATCAACTAGTTTATGCTACTCAATCATGACCAAAAAGCACCTACTCAGCATGCAATGAACTTGGAGCTGATCTGTATACATAACAAACCAAAAGCAAATTAAACACATCTGATGCTAGCCCATTAAAAGGTTGCAATTTATTGAAGACAGTTAAAATGAGGTGTCCTTCACATAGGAGGGATATAGTAGAGGGAAATAATTGTTTTTCTAGTTATGATGATGGGCTAATCACAAGATACTGCTGAGATTCACAAAACTCAATCAACAGTACTCATTTATAGGACATTTTATATACCTGTGACCACAGAAGAAAAATTTTCCCCCACACAAAGAATAAAGTTATGTTCTGATCAAAGATCAAGCTGTGAAAACCTTATCACCGCCATGCTAGGTTAACCAACCTGAGCAAAACTGTTAAAACTAAATATTTTCTTATCATGATTTCTCAGTAATGGATTTTTTAAAGGTCTCTTTTATGGAAGCTATTGGAAAAAGATCTAAAAAGTGCCCAAAAGTTTAACAGGTATTGCCTATTTATATCACTGTGTAATTTTAACATTTTTCAACTATAGTTTAAAAAAACTTTTAAGATTTAAAAACCAACTAAAAGGAAAATGAATCTATACATATGTATGCTACATATAGGTATATAGCATTGTTTTGATCATGTTAAAGGGTACATTTTACTAATGAAATTATACATGCATTAGAATTTAGATAGATGGTCTTGATGTTACGATATTAAGGAATTTGATAATATAATATTAAGCAATTACCCAGAAATTTCAATAAATATGCTGACTGGGTTTGCCATATGCTGCTTTCACAAAAACACATAAACTTTGAAACAAATATATGAAATGTCTATTTTCTCATTTCTGTTCAACATTAAGACATTTATACTTAACATCTGAGTGGGACTATTGTTTGGTAGCAGCTATTAATCATTATATTCCTACATTACTATGTGCTGTAGCACTAATACATGCCAGGTTACAGAAGTAGATTGCCAATACCTTCTCCATGTCACCGACGTCACAGCTATTAAATGTAAATTCAGTCCACATGTGTCAATATATTTATTTGCTAGTTCTACTAAGTTTGTGGTACGCAAACTATCACTAAAACTCTATTGCTCAATCTTCATGCTTATCACAGTTGATAAACATGAAAATTCAGTGATATTCATAAAGCTAAAAAGTCAATGGGAAAAAATAAATTTAGTTCAGAAAGAGAAAAGAACAAACCAGTAGCACCCCTCAAAAAGTATATGATTTACCATGCTGTTAAAGTTAAAAGACAACTCCTCTAGGTCCTCTTTGATCCAGCCACATTGGCCTTGCTGCTATTGGTCACACAGGAATCCATGTCTTCACCTTGGATGTTCCCATGCCTGGAGTGTACTCACTCCTCACCATCCTCTGTTAGGATCTCTGGTTTCTTTCAAACCTCATGTCAGATCCTACTTTTAATGTGAATCTTTTACATCATCTCACAGTCTCTTCTCAATGATGACTAGCATGGAAGCACTAGCCTGCCCCTTCCTACCCCCAGCCAGTTGGCCTTCCTTGGGCAGCATGAATATTCCTGCAGACAGCTGATCTCCTTCAGTTCTTGAGTTCTAAACTAAAGCTATCAGGGATTACAAGAGTTTGCCAGCAAGCCCAACACAAGAATATATATTTTTTTAAATGTTCAACACTAACAAACAACTTTCTAAAAGGAAAGTGCAGAATTTTTAAAAGATAAAGTCATACCCTTCACAACCATCCTTCTCAATTCCAGTCAGCCCCAAAGGCATACAGGCCAAGATCACATCAAGCCAAAAACAATGCTCACTTGGCCTTGCTTTGTTAAGCTTTAACAGACCTTTCTCTGCTGTTTGAGGTTCTTAAATCCCAGCTGTGTCAAAACTCTGGCTACCTAAACAGGCTTATTTTACTCTCAATGACACACAGGTAAGATAAGATTTGCCTGAAAGAAAATTTTGTCCTCCCTCCACTCACCTCTCAATTTGTTCCCAATTAAGTAAGGAAAGCCATTAAAACTCTCATCTCTTAGTGCAGTTTGCCTCAAAGGCCAGTTAGAAAACTTTACAGCCAATCATTTATTTTATGCTATTTAAGACAAAGCATTGCCAAATGAAATCCACAGTTTAATTCACTATATTCCCCAGCTCAATTAGAATAAGGAGATAGGGGAGGGTGAGGAAGAAAAGGGGGAGAGAGGAAAGAGGAAAAAGGAGGAAGAAAAGGAAGATGAGGAAGAGGACAAGGAGAAGGAAGGGGAGAGAAGAAAAAAAGAGAGGAGAAGACAATGAAATTTTAACTGATCCGATTTTCACCCAAGTCAAGAAATCAGACTCAGAAATACGGCAAACCAAAAAGCTTCCCAAAATGGTCACAAATGGACTATACTCTAATGTATATACTTACTATCTTTTAAATTAACCTGGATCACTCAAGGAGCAAAACATAATCTGATGGAGGAAACAAACAAAAACAGGATAGGAAGCCAGTGTCCTTAGATTCCAGGGTATGGAAGTTGAGGTTGGAAGCAGGAGATACTAGAAGACTGGAAAGGTAGGTGGGAGAAGCAGGCTATCAGAGGGTTTGAATACCATACAGGATTTTATGTTTGGTTCTGGAGGTAATATGGAGCCAACACAGTTTATTGATTAAGGATGTGACATAGTCAAACCTTCACTTTTAGGTTTGGACAGGTAGACAGACCACTGGCTCTGACCTGGATGTGAATCTCCTTGGGCCTCAGTTTCTTCATCTGTAAAATAAGGAACTAAACTAGATGCCTTCTGAGGACTCTTCCAGCTTTCGTCTATGACCAGTGATATGCTGTGATTTTCCTATGTAAAGTAACAGGATAATAAATTTTGTTCTCAAAATAAATGTCTTTATGGCCATATGACTGAAGAAGATCCTTAACTTTAATCACTTCAAGTTTAACACCACATTAAGGCCAATAGAATAAGATAGGATTCTCTTGTTCTACTGTTTCAATCTTTCACTAAAACTACCAAGATAATTTTTACCAAAGCCCTGGACCCTGAAACAAGAGAAATTTTATCATCTAAATGTCTAAAACGGAGCTAAAATATAAAAAATAAAAACTTCAGTTCTAATTTTCTACATCATTATCAAACTAATCTAACTTTCATTCTCTATTTTATGCCTTTTAAGCTAGCCCAGGCCAGTCAAAGAGGAAAACAGTCAAAACATTACCAAAGATCACACAATTATATCGTGTTTCAAAGGCTTTATTTTTCTCACAACTCTCGAGGTTACTATGCATGAGCATTACTGTTCACACTTTCAAACAGGAAAATTGAAGCTCAGGGAAGTTAAGAGACTTGCCTGAGGTCATATAGCTAGTTTCAGAGGTGGGATTTCAACTCAGATCCCCATTGAAAAACTATATAAAATGAGATTTATTAGTAAGTATCAGAACAGATTTAAATTCAGTCCTCCTGATTCCAGGGCCCAAACTATTATCTACTGCGCCACCTATGTACACTACAGTCATTAGTAAATCCAGATGTAAAGCAGTATTATTTTAATTATGTTAATATATTTTATTGTACTAGCAATAATATTCATCTGCCATTCTGTCTCTTACAACTTTTATTTTTACTCTAAGAAAACCTTTTCCCCCTGCCTTTATTTCATATGAGAGCCAGGAAATAAGCCTGAAAGGCAGTGTGTGCAGTGGAAAGTGCCTGGCTCTGACGTCAGATTGACTATGGGCAAGCCACAACCTTGTCGAGCCTCAGTTTCTTCATCTGTAAAATCAGGAGGTTAGATTACAGATAACTGCATTTCTAAGGCTGATAATAAAAGCAGCATCAAGGATATCCCTGTACCAAGAAAAAGAAAATCTTGAGTTGTGAAATGAAATTAGACACAAGAACAACTGCTCTCAATCTCTAAAGCTCTTCAAAGTACTGCAAAGATCACTTTCAGAATTTCGATTAAAGATTCGATCTTCTCGCCCTCATTCCTCTGAAAATTAAACCTGCCTTTATTCCAGTGTGAGAGACAGCAAAGTTAAGTTTTCACAGTAAGTTACTGTTAATTGATGAAGTCATTGAGAATAAGCTAGATAAAAAGAGGGCCAGCAGACTGCAGGTGGACTCAACCAATCAAAAGACAGACAGTGGCCTTCAGAAAATTACAAAGTTTTTGATAAAGGAACCAAATCTACATGTAGCTGGAACTAGCCAAGAAAAATGACCTAGAGTTACCTGAAGAAGGGTTTTCTTCACTGCATTTGCTTAATGAACCTCATATATATATATATATATATATATATATATATATATATATATATATATAATATAAGCAGCCATACCCCGCATAAAATTATCCCATATGTGTGTATACATATATATATACATATATATAATATAAGCAGCCACACCCTGTACAAAATTATCCCTCCATTTTCTGATCATGGGTCCTATGTTAAAGCATGTTTGGGAGGGGGAAATCACACTAAGGGAGGTTACATAATGAGCATGTAGAGAAGATGGTGACCTAATGGAGAATGGACCAATCCATCTCCTGGTGGGAGGATATGTCTTGAACTAACAGTATATAACTCATCTCCCTTCTGTATTCAATGTTGCCTCCTCCTGAAAAGAGGGTGGGCGTCCACTTTGGCTAATTCCTCTTTCCCCTACTGTAATAAATTTTCCTTAATACTTTATTAGCATCAAGTGTATTTCTAACACCAGAAACAGCATTGAAATTTTTAAATATGTTTTACTGCTTCCCATTTTAATTACTAATATTGCAACAACACTAATAATTAGAATGACAGATCTAAAGCTTGAAGGGACCTCAGAAGCTATCACATACAACTCCCTCACTTTACAGCTGAAGGAACAGAAGCCTGGGAATACTGGGTAACTTTTTTCCAAATTATAGCATTTCAGTTCTATTGATTGGTTGCTGTCTTTCATTCTTGAAGAGGATCAAAATGACATCACCATGATAAAGTCAAATTTCAGTGTGTCCAACTGTGGCTGATCACGCCAATATGAGCTCAGGATGCTCTACCACTCTACCACAGGTTAGGCACAGATAGAACACATGAATATTTCAGGTGGATATTCCAAATTTGTGCATCCTATATTTCCTTTGTGCTGTCTCAGTTCTGCTTTAATAGGCTCCTCTGAATTAGACTGTAAATGTAATCCTACTATAAACCTTAAAATTTAAATCCACTGATCTCCCAAACAAATCAAAGACAAAGAAAAAGGACCCTTATACACAAAAATATTTGCTGTGGCCCTTTTTTTAAAAACACCAAAGTTTTTTCAAGGATGCCCAATATTTGTATATCATGGAAATAATCTAGGAATTATCAAAACTATAGATGAAATTAACAGTTGTGAGTTGACTAGCATCTTACCCATGAGTTGAGCACAAAAAAAGGCAGAAAAGACAACATCATGGGCATGTAAATCTGTAGCCCAATGCAATATTCACATGAATATCCTGGCACAATTCTGAATTGTGAAATACCACAGACTTTCCACATGAAAGACAGAATCAAAACATTTATTCAGACACCAGAAAGCCAAATCCATCATAGTAACAAAGACATCGATACACAGTAACAATGAAGAGAACACCATGCCTGAGACGTCTCCTTGCTAGGCTTCCCACAAACCAGCTCCCCTAAACAAAATACCCTTCTATCACTCACAGCTAACTGCCTGCTTGACTGCTTCCTTCCTAACTCTGACTGCTCTCAGCACTCACTTCCTCTCAGTTCTGCTTTAGCTCCACCTCTTCCTGTTATACACTTCCTCTTCCACCCATTCAACAAACTCCTCCCACCAGATTCCAAGTGACTCAGACTTCCATGTGACCCAGGCAGGTGACATAAGCCTATTAATGAATGGGAAAGATCTTCCCACTTAAGTTACCATTACAATATCTGAAAAAGGAAGTGGGTCAATCATAGAGTAAGAGGGAAAAACAAGATATTCACAGCCTGAGCAGAGCACAGATACACCCAAAATACTAAAAGCATCAGAAACAGGCCCAGTATATCAGACATATCTTCTCCAGAGGCTTTATGGAAATACATGTACAAGAATTTTAGAGGATGAAAATAAGCAGATGGGTTGAAAAAGGGGTGAGATGAAGAGATATCCACACCTATGAGATCACTGAAGCATAGAAGGATGTTATTCTGTTTACTCCCCCACAAGTCATGCTCAGATGCCTTGTTGTGGCATGCAGGTTAACACTAGATTCTTCATGGTAATGTCCATGAAGCCTAACTCTTGTCATCAAATCCCATCCTGCAAAAAAAAACTCCTGGGAATTGGGCTGTCATCTTTCTGGCTTTTCTAGAAGTTGGCCTCCAGATTTTGAAATTTGGGGCCATAGAAACTTGCTTAAGAGTACATACTAATGCATGGAAGGGGTTACAATCTGAATCAGTCAATGAAGCATCCTCTATCAATGAAACCCCAGAACCTTGAAATTTTCTAACATTTTCTCAAAATTATTTTTAAAGTCAACAGAAGTAGATAAAAAATTATTAGTAATATAATCACTAATGTTAATTTTGAAGTCTAGGGTCTTGCCAGAACTAAATTTATGATGGAAAAGCATTCTGCTCTGACATTCAATGTGCTTATAAACAACCCTGTGGTCAATCTTCTTTAGCTCTGTAATTTTGCACAACAGTTGGTAAACTGATGAACTCTCCTGTACTTGACTAGAGAACTTCAGTTTTAAAAAGGGATAACATTAAAGGTTGATCAGATTTTCATTCAAATGGAAGAAAAAAAATACATGTTAAAAAGTTTTCCACACAAAATAAACTATTCATAAATATATAGACTAGTTGAAAGCATTACATCATAAATCGTAATGGCAGCTACATGGACACAGTATATTATAAGACTGGGTCTGGAGTAAGGAAGACCTCAATTCAAATTCAGCCTCAGACACTTAACAGCTGTGTGGCCCTAGGCAAGTCACTTAACCACTGTCTGCCTCAGTTTCTTTACCCATAAAATGGTGATAAAAATAATACTTACTTCCCAGGGTAGTATTTATAAAGTGCACTGTAAAACAAAGTTGATCATCATCATTAAACAAATGAATGGACTAAAATGTTGCTCTCCAAAAGCACTTTGATAAAAATGGGAAAGGGTCACACATGTACAAAAATATTTATAGCAGCACTCTTTGTAGTGGCCAAAAACTGGAAATCAAGGGCATACCCATCAATTGGGGAATGGCTGAATAAATCATAGTATATGAATGTAATGGAATATTATTGTGCTATAAGAAATGATGAACAAGGGCCAGCCTGGGACAACATGGAGCCTTGAGAAGCAATAATACAGCAATCACTACAAAGAGAAAAGTCCACAATTCCTTTAGCTGTTAGTAGAGTGGTTAACACCCCTCAGCATTTTGCATTTACTTATCTGTGTAGAGGAGAGATATCAAACTGGCTCCAAAGGTGAGTGCCCCTAAACCTCCAGTGTGAAGCCTGAGCTATATTAAAATGTAATTGGAAAATGTTTAACAAAATAAATAGAAATAAAATAGAAAAAAAAAAGAAATGATGAACAAGAAGACTTCAGAGAGGCCTGGAAAGACTTATGTGATCCGATGCTGAGCAAAAGGAGCAGAACCAGGAAAACGCTGTGCACAACAACGACCATAGTGCGCGCAAGTTTTTTCTGATAGACTTGGATCTTCATAGCAATGCAAGGACATTAAAAAAAAAAAAATTCCCAATGGTCTTCTAAGGCAAAATGCCTTCCACATTCAGAAAAAGAACTGTGGAATTCAATCGCAGAATGTGGCAGATCATTGTGTGTGTGTGTGTATTATGTTTTGGTTTGTTATATGATTTCTCCCATGTATTTTAGTTCTTCTACACAGCATGACTATAATGAAAATGTATTCAATAGGAATGTATGTGTAGATCCTATATAGAATTGTATGCCATCTTGGGGAGGGAAGGGGGTGGTGAAGGTAGGCAGGAGAAAAAAAATCTAAGTTTTATGGTAGTGATTGTAGAGCATTAAAAATAAATAAAATGAATATATTAAAAAAAGCACTTAGTAAATTTTAAAACTCTACCTAAATATGAGCCACAGACATAATTAGAAAAACTTAGTAGGAAGAAGAGATGACATAAAATCTTAAGCATTTCCCTAACAAATAAAAGACTTCTAACAAAAGTATTTCTATTACTGAACACATCAATATCCAAGGTATTCCAGGATGCAGAATTCCTTTGGGGCAGAAATAAGGAAACACTAACGAACATTCCTGCTTCAGTGAAAGTTTTGATGAAAAGATGTTACAATGTACCAGAGCCTGTGACTGAGACTCCAGTGTAAACTTCGCATGTGTCTGGCACATGGTAGACTCTCAATAAATATTTATTGACTATCTTAAGGAGTATAACACAGTAGTGGTAATAATAATAACAGTTGACTGTTAACATCTGAAAGTTCTTTTTCACATTCCATCTCATTTGATCCCAAGATAACCCTACAATACAGGTATTAGGGAGATTGCTATCCCGTTTACAGATGAGGGAGGCAAGCAAAGTTTAAGTGACTTGCCTAGTTGTTACTGAGCTAGGTAGTGTCAAGAAATGGCATATAGACCCAGTCCTTACTGATCCCAAATATTTCTCCATATAGTCTCAATATACACTCCCAGATTCAAATCATAACTATCTTCACATTCAATCTGAACAAAGGAACAAATTTCCTCCAAAACTTGGAAAGATACTTTATTATTCAACTTCTATGGAAAAAGGATAAATGAAGTTAAATAAAATCCCAAGACTAAAGAATATCCCAGGCCTAGCTGTGGAGCTCTTCTGTGTTCCTTTAGCTCTCCTGAATAATTACAGCTTTATTCATTATCAGCTCATCTAACATCTTGGCAGCTAGGTGGTATATTGCACAGAGTGCTGAGATTGGAATCAGGAAGGCCTGCGTTCAAATGCTGCTTCAGACATTCATTACAAATAGTAAAAGCTTTTTCAAGGTTTTTCAAACTATCCATTATGCTATAGGATAAAAAAATGCACAGTGAAATTATTTTTACATGTCTATGTTAGTTTCTTTTTGCCTTATTCATTTTTATTATCATTTTCCTATTTGTTTTCATCATGTTGGTTGCTACTTGTTTACTAAAAATACCAACTGCTGTTCAGTCATTTCAGTCATGTCCAACTCTTTTTGACCCCATTTGATGTTTTCTTGGCAAACATATTAGAATGGTTTGTCATTTCCTTCTCCAGCTCATTTTACAGATGAGGAAAGTGAGGCAAGCAAGGTTAAGTGACTTGCCCAGGATCACACAGCTAGTATCTGAGGTCAGATGTGAATTCAGGAAGACTCATCTTCCTGACTCCATGCCTGGAACCCTATCCACTATGCCACCTAGCTGCTTTCCCTCCAAGATGCCAATATGCAACACAATTGGGTTTTATACAATTCAGTTTCTGTCTGTTCTATATCTATTTTAACTGAGTACATTATTGTGAGTTACATTATAAAATAATCCTTCAGTGAGTATATAGAAACAAATATGCTAGAGGGAAAGAAGAAATGAAAGAAAAAGTGTATTGGGTGGGCTCCAGAACTTTAAGAAAAAATTAACAGAATTATCACTTCTGAAAAGTGTGGTTTTCTAGGATTTTCATTCTAAAGGTGACAATAGAGCAGACTAAAATGTATGCAAAGAATATTTTCATAATGACAGAGTCTGGCCCTCTCCAGCTCCTACCACAGTTTATATAAAATAGTCCTCATACCCACATAAACTACCGAGTTATGCCTGAGCACTAGAGATTAACATTAATTTACCCTTCTTGTTTTTCATTAGCCTCTGTCACAACCTTACCATTCTTTCAATATTTTCTGAATTGCTGGTGAGCAGTAAAAAACAAATACAGCAGTCATGATTTAATCAGAGACTTCACTGCAGAAACAGCCAGGAAAAGTAGACTCACTTAGAATAGTAAATGAATCAAGAAAAACACTTACAGGCTCATTAATAAGATAGCAATTAGGTCTTCTGGGAAAATCTATTTCTAAAAGAATACCAAACTAAGCTACCTAATTCAAGTAAAATTATGTTTTGACACCAATACTGTACAGTGTATATGGCATCATAATTTCTCTTTTGAGAAAACTGACATGGATCTCAGGGGTTTTTTAAAGTTTTTCTTTAATATGGAGTACAGACAGCAAAAAAAAAGAATACTAGCAATATTTAATATGTTCTGATTGTGAACTCTCATTTATTAAATGATTGCCTCCTGAAGAAGGTATTCTCTTTATAAACATTCTTAAAATGTATCAAGAAAAGAAGAACTGTCATCTAGGACAGTGTAGCTGGAATTCTTAGGGGGAAAGGGGAGATTGTAAAATGATTCTAAGTTTCCACCTAAGACTAACAATCTACAGGAAAATATAATTGCTAATGGCAACATTTAAACAGGTATCATTTATTGTATTTTAGCTTCCATTGTCAATGTTACCAACAAAAGTTTGCTAAGTACAATTCAATCTTATACTGTTCTTGGTTCTGAGGAACCAGATATACTCTTTTTACTTTTAATTGATGGCTTTTGTTTTTATGTCACATTTACTTCCATATACATCTCCCCTCCCCTTCTCTCATCTCTCCTCCCCCTCCCTTTTTCTCTTCTCTTCTTCTCTCCTCCCTCTCCTCTTCTCTTCTCTTACCTATTCTCTCCCCTCCCCTCCCTTTCTTTCCTCTCCTGTCCTTCTTTTCTCTCCCTTTTCCTTCAATTCCTTTCCCTCCTCTCCCTTCTCCCCTATTATTTCCTCTGGGGGAAGCTAGGTGGTGCAGTAGATAGAGCACCAGTGCAGGAGTCAGGAGGATCTGAGTTCAAATATCACCTCAGGCATTTGACACTCACTAGCTGTGTGACCTTGGGCAAGTCACTTAACCCCAATTGCCTCATCCTGGGTCATCTCCAGTCATCCTGATGAATATCTGGTCACTGGGTTCAGATGGCTCTGGAGGAGAAGTGAGGCTGGTGACCTGCACAGCCCTCCCTCATTCAAAAGAAAGTCAAGTGCAAGTTATGTCATCATTTCTCTGATGGCATGGTCTTCATCGGCAATGAAGGACAAACACACACATCATTTCCTCTCCTCTCCCGTATTCCCTCCCCTCCTCTCCTCTCATTTTCTCTCCTCTTATACTCTCTTCTATCTTCTCCCTCTTATCCTCACTCTTCCTCTATCTTCTCCTTTCCCCTCCTCATCTCTCCCCTCCCCTTCTCTTTTCCCCTCCTTTCCCCTCCCCATCTCTGCTCTCCTTTCCCCCCTCTTCTTTCCTTCACCTTTCCACCCCCCACTTCTCCTCTCCCAGAAACCTTCCCTTACCATACTTAGTACAATAACAGTGATAGTGAAGTGCAGCCCCGCATTCTTTTCATTCCCATTAAAAGCAGCTTTCTTTTTTCTGGCCCTTGAATATGCATTTGTTTTAATATACCTGAACAGGTAAGCAATGAATAGGTAAATTTCCTGTTTAAAAAAAAAGCAACAATCACATTCATGCTTCAGTCATCAATTAATTCATTATGAAAACTTTATTTTTCTTCACACTGAAGCATGGCAAGTCTTTTCAAGCAGACTCTGTGTATGTGTATAGCCCATACCCTGGAACATTTTGGAGCTCTGGTAAGGAAGACCATGGATAGGAGGGAAATCACGAGGTGATTCAATAGGGAGCAGGTAGACTTGGGAAGATGGCAGGATATAAATATGTGTTTGTTCAATGGATCAGTTTGCTCAAAGTGAGTCAATGAACTTCATTCACCCAGGCTGCTGCTTAAATGACTGTATATTATCCCACTGCTCCACTATGACTTGGGGGAATTTCTATAGCCAGTCAGCAGCTATTCTGCAAAGCAATACCAGAATGAGCTTTAGGGGAAGCAAGGTCCATTAGCAACTGGGTTGTTTTTTTTTTTTAGCAGAATGAGGGGTGGAGAAAGGTTGAGCGTATATTTATATTTAGTCCCCAAAGATTCTTTTAACCTCAAAAGGTTAACTTATAAATTACAATGTACATACAGAGTCCTCTCAAGAGCATTATCTTACCTTCAAATAAGCTGTGCAGGGATTTTAGGGGGGCAGTTAAAAATGGTGATTTCATTTGGTTAGGACACTCCAGGAGAGTAAATTCCCCCCAACCAATGCAGACTCAGCAAATCTTGGAAAGCTTCATGAGGACAAGAGGTTAGGTGACTTACCCCAGGATAACAGAGCCTGGTCACACAGTGTGATGAGACATTTAGATCTAAAACTCAAATCTTTCTGACTCTTTTGTATCCATTATAGTACTGTATGTTACCTCTCTCCCAGGATGTACTGATATAAATCAGGTATCATCTGTAGAAAGGCCTTAAGTAATTATTATTCAGGATCTTCTTGGCAAAGATGAGTACTCCATCTTTCTGACCCTTAACTTTCCCACCTATAAAATGAAAGGGTTGAGTTAGCTAATCTCTAAAGTCCTTTCCACCTATGAATCCTATGATCACATATTATCCCTCAAGTAAAATAATTTATAGGGCAGCTAGGTGGTGAAGTGAATTATACTGGGCCGGGAGTCAGAAAAATCCCTCTTCCTGAGTTCAAATCTGACTTTAGACATTTACTAGCTGTGTGACCCTGAGCAAGTCACTGTTTGTCTCAGTTTCCTCAGCAGTAAAAGGAGCTGGAGAAGGAAATGGCAAACTACTCAAGTACCTTTGCCAAGAAATCCCCAAATGGGGTCACAAAGAGTCAGACACAACTGAAAAACAACAAAACATAATTTATACACTTAACTAACTTAGCTGTTCATTTCCCACAGACTAGAGTCATGACTACTGAAAGGTAAATTCTAACAATTAAATGGGAATATATAATTTGTCTGAATTTATTTCTAATTGAATTTTTCTTGATAAGAAAACATGCTGGGGTGGAGCCAAGATGGTGGAGTAGAAAGATGCTTATACTATAGCTCTTCCCTCACAGCCCATAAAATGCCTGTAAAAAATGACTCTCAACAAATTCTAGAGGAGCAGAAATCACAGAACAAAAAGATCTCCAGCCAAGCATAACCTGGAAGGTCGACAGGAAAGGTCTATCCCACGAGATGTGGAGCAGAGCCCAGCCCTGGCCACCCAGCACCAGGAGGAACAGAACCAGAATAGGCCTCCAGGGCAGAATCCCCAGCAGGGAGGGTCTCAGACCCCTTTGGCAGCCATAAGTGCCAAAGAAAGTTTCAAAGGTCAGTGAGAGGGCTTTCCCAGCTGAATGGGAGGGTCCCCCCAAACACAGGCCCAAGGCACAGCAAGCAGCAGTGAGGCTACCACGCTGCGTGGCAGTGGCCAACTCGACAACAGCTTCCACCAAGGCAACAACTCAGCTTAAAGCCCCTGGGGGAATTGAGCATCTGATCTGAATCTCAGCCCTGAGCATGGTCCTGGGGTGTTGAGGAGCACTAGGACCTTCCTCTTGATTCAGAAGGATTCAGAAGTCAAGTAACTGGCTGTGAAAATGCCCAAAAAAGGGGAAAAAAATAAAACCATAGAAGGTTACTTTCTTGGTAAGCAGGTACTTCCTTCCATCCTTTCAGATGAGGAAGAACAATGCATATTTTCAGAGGAAGTCAAAGCTTCTGCATCCAGTACCTCCAAAATGAATATGAAATGGACTCAGGCCATGGAAGAGCTTGAAAAGTGAGTCAACAGCTTGCTAAAGGAGACCCAAAAAAATGCTGAAGAAAATAATACCTCTAAAAATAGGCTAACTCAATTGGAAAAAGAGGCCCAAAAAGCCAATGAGGAGAAGAAAGCTTTAAAAAGCAGACTTAGCCAAACGGAAAGGAGGTTCAAAAGCTCACTGAAGAAAATAGTTCTTTAGAAATGAGAGAGCAGCTGAGGTAAGCTAACCACGATATGATAAACCAAGAAATTACGAAACAAAACCAAAAGAATGAAAAAAATAGAAGGTAATGTGAAATATCTCACTGGAAAAACAACTGACCTGGAAAATAGACCCAGGAGAGAAAATTTAAAAATTATGGGACTACCTGAAAGCCATGATCAAAAAAGGAGCTTAGATATCATCTTTCATGAAACTATCAAGGAAAACTGCCCTGATATTCTGGAACCAGAGGGCAAAATAAATATTGAAAGAATCCACCAATCACTTCCTGAAAGAGACCCAAAAAGAGAAACTCCTAGAAGTATTGTAGCCAAATTTCATTGTTCCCAGGTCAAGAAGAAAATATTGCAAGCAGCTAGAAAAAAACAATTTGAGTATTGTGGAAATACAATCAGAATAACACAGGATCTGGCAGCTTCTACATTAAGGGATTGAAAGGCTTAAAATAGGATATTCCAGAAGTCAAAGGAACTGGGATTAAAACCAAGAATCACCTACTCAGCAAAACTGAGTATAATACTTCAAGGGAAAAAATGGTCATTCAATGATATACAGGACTTTCAAGCATTCTTGATGAAAAGATCAGAACTGAAGAGAAAATCTGATTTTCAAACACAAGAATCAAGAGAAGCATGAAAAGGTAAAGAGGAAAGAGAAATCATAAAGGACTTTCTAAAGCTGAACTGTTTACATTCCTCCATGGAAAGATAATATTTATAACTCTTAAGACTTTTCACAGTATTTGAGTAGATAGAGGGATTGTACACACACACACACACACACACACACACACACACACACACATACACATCGAGAACACAGGTTGAGTTGAATCAGAAGGAATCAAAAGATATCTATAAAAAAATAAAATTAAGGGATGAGAGTGGAATATATCGGGAGGAGAAAGGAAGAAATGGAATGGGGCAAACTATCACTCATAAAAGAGATTGGAAAAATCTTTTTCAGTGGAGGAGAAAAGGGAGGAGGTGAGAAGGGAAAAGCGAACTTTACTCTCATCACATTTGGCTTAAGAAGGGAATAATATGCACACTTAATTTGATATGAAAATCTATCTTACACTACAGGAAAGTAGGGGAGAAAGAGACAAGTGGGGTGAGGGGGATGATAGAAGGGAGGGCAAATGGGAGAAGGGAGTAACTAGAAGTAAACACTTTTGGGAAGAGACAAGGTCAAATGAGAAAAGAGAATAAAGGGGGGACAAGGTAGGATGGAGGCAAATATAGTTAGTCTTACACAACATGACTATTATGGAAGTCTTTTGCAAAATAACACATATATAACCTGTACTGAATTGCTTGCCTTCTCAGTGGGAATGGGCAGGGAGGGAGGGAGGGAGGGAGAGAAGTTGGAGTTCAAAGTATTAGAAACAAATATTGAGAACTGTTATTGCATATAACTGGGAAATAAGAAATACAAGTAATGGGGTATAGAAATCTATTTTGCCCTACAAAAAAAAAAGAGAAGATGGGGATAAGGGAAGGGTGGGGTGTGATAGAAGGGAGGGCACATTGAGGGAAGGGGTAATCAGAATGCAAGGTGTTATGGGGTGGGGGGAGGAGAGAGATGGGGAGAAAAATTGGAACTCAAAATTTTGTGGAAATGAATGTTGTAATCTAAAAATTAATTAATTAACTAAAAAAGAAAAAAAAAACAGGCTATAATGACAATCTTACTAGAAATCGGGCTCCCAGACGGAGAGCTGTAAGGGTTCTCCATTTAAAAGATCCGCAAAGGCCCAGAGAAATGAATTCATTAGACTACGTTCATTCAGGTACTAAGTGGAGAAACCAGGTCCTCTGCTTCAGGATCCAGATATCATTCCACCACACTAGGATGCCTCCAAATAACAGTACCCTCTCTATCAGATCCTTAAACTATTCTGAAATAATATCAATCAAAAACATGAACTGTTTCACTTCAACCTGCTAAAAGTGTTCCTAAAACAATTTCAAACGACAAAATAAGACACTTGTGGGTTATTTTTTTTTTCTGGATTACCAATACACAGTGAAGAATGCCAAAAAATTCTGTTCAGTGTTAAGTGGATTAATGGCGATGTTCCATTATTCATTCCCTGGGCTGCTTATATCCCAAGACTTATTTTTTCCCCCAGAATCTCAACACTTGAAAATAAGGGAAGGTGACAATCTTTTTTTTTTTTAAACAATTAATCACACAAGTTTTGTTTCCAATACTGGAAAAATTGACTATAAATCAAAATAATTCCTCAAGCACTTTAGTGAAATTTTAAAGAAAAATAAAGATACCATACCCACCAACATGCTCAGCATGGTAGCAGGATAACTATTTATGTAGCTATCAAACCATTTTACATTAAAGAAATCCCATTTTCTTTAGACCACTTCCTGCAAAAAAAAAAAATCAGGAAATGGATTTTTGGTCTCTAAATATCTCCAGAATCAGATTTCTTAAGGATTGTTTAATGAACATTATAAATATTCAAACAAAGCAATAAAAGTTTTCCAAAGAATATTTTGAAATTATTATGCCTCAACAAGTAGAATTTTTTCAAGCTACATTTACAATAAAAGATTTTAATAACTGACTCTATGTTTTTCCCCTGCCTAAAATATAAACAGCTATTCTACTAAAAGCAAAAGGTCAGAATAACACAAAGTTCAAAAGTCATGGTATCAATGTTAATCTATTATGTTGATCTGTATTTTGATATGATTTTAAGAATAGAATATTCATAATGGTGACATCCAGCATGTGGTTTAACGAAGAATAAGCAGTACTAAAAAGTGTTACAATATTTTAGACAAAAGGAAAAGTAATATATAGTATAGTACATGAAATAAGGCAACATGGGGGAGGGGAGGGCAAGAAGAATCTTACAAATGAAAGCAGGTGGAATAGATTTAACCTTAAGACAAGGTGAGCTAGGAGGAAATTTCTGATCTCTGAATGACTGAGGTATAGCTTTTAAAGAGATAACAATAAACTAAGCACAGAATTCTTCCTTCTTTATGCAGAAACATTCCTCCTTAAAGAATTCCCCTTTTTTTCTTATTTGCACTTTGCT
Organism: Bettongia penicillata ogilbyi; assembly: GCA_023548195.1. Lineage (NCBI taxonomy): Eukaryota > Metazoa > Chordata > Mammalia > Diprotodontia > Potoroidae > Bettongia > Bettongia penicillata. The sequence continues at coordinate 5,009,652 of JAJHZJ010000227.1, forward strand.
AACAACAACGAAATAGAAGAATCTATAAATTCTCTGGGCTGTTTCCTGTCTGTCAGCCTTCCTGCATGCCTCTTTCTTGTCTCCCCCTGAAGAGCAAGCAAGAGGAATAGGAGCAGGAAAACCAAATACAACACCCCAAACGGGAAAAATCTCTAACGTCCTCTGCAGCTCAAATTCATGTTTTCATAAACTTAGTCAAGCTTTCCGATGGCTTCAACATCATAGTAAATATTATTTATTCCTTATGCATTTATAAATACCTTCAGTAACCCAAGAGGATACTGGGACTAAAAATATTACTAAGCAACAAAGCAAGTCTCCCTAAATATAACCACCACATGGTGGCTATGAATGCAAAAGTTGATAAACCAAGTGTAATGTGATTGAGATAGAGACATAAAGTTCAATGGGAACATGACTGGCATTAGCAGTGGGTGTGAGTGAGGCTCATTTTCAGTTTAAAAAATAAGTGCCCAAGACCAGAAGTTTTCTTGGTCCCAACACAAGACAATGGTTTTATTGTCTGTCACCCAAATGCACACTTAATAACAGAGAAGGAAGAGCTGTCAGCACCATACATGCTAATGCCCCAGCACCAGTCAGTTCTGGTTGGGCCAGACACAAAATGAGGTCTTAAGAAAAACAACAAATGAAATTTCTGTCAGATAAAGCACGAGAGGTTTTGTTACTATATGAGCCATTCCCAGGAAACATCCTGTGGTGGCACCTTTGTTGACATTTGTTTGAATTTTACCAAATGAATGCACTGAAGAGTGTTAACAGATAGGCAGAAAATCAAAACAAAGGCAAACTCTAAGATACAGACTTTTATGTTTGTTTCTGCATATAAAACAGAGGAAAGTAATAGCACAAAAATGCAACACTTCGAAACCAGACTGCTAAATGAGATGCAAGAACTAGAAGAGAGCAACTGGAAGCATTATCTGCCTTGTAATGTGACATGAAGCTATATTCAAAGTAGCATCTTGAGCTGCATGCAAAGAGACATCACACCAGAGAGACAATAGTCCCTCTCTAGGACACTGATAAGACTGCATCTAAAATACTGCATATTATGCTGGACACTAATACTGAAAACTGAACTGACAGGAATTCAGAATAAAAATTACTAAAGGAAATTGACTTGTAAAATATATTCATCTTTAGTAGAATATCTAAAATGCCAATAAGACACTCACCCACTTGTTCAGCACAAGTAATGATTTGCACAAGGCTAGTAAGTACAAAAGAATACCAATTTCTTCCTCGGAAATGACAAAAATTGTGGTCTAGCCTGTATGAGTGCTTGTGGGTTATACTGGCTAAAAGGAACAGCCAGTTGAAGGTGAAAGACAGAAAAAATTTATTTCTCATGCCAAGTGATACCTTGTGACATTTAGAATCTACTCATCAGATAATTTCTTAAAATATGTGATTTCTATTTTGCCTTTCTGTGGCACTTTATAGATAGTATACAGAACTTTACTAATTCAATCCTTAACAATCCTGTACTGGATCCATTGAACAGATGAGGAAAGTAAGATATAGGGAAAGCAAGTAACTTACCTGGGGTCAGTAAGTGGCCAATGATTAAGACAGGAGCTCTAGTGATTGTCTAGGCTTAAGATCATCTGGAACGCTGCATCTCCTGTCCACATAAATCACTATACTAGAGAATCTAATATGAGGAGATTTGGTTTCTATGTACAGATTCATCCTTGATTCACTGAATAATCTCAGCAAGTCACTTAACTTTATTACACATCAGTTTCCCTAACTATGAAACAGGTGTTGCTGTTTTAAGTGAAATATAGAAAAATGAGAATGGTGTGTTCATTTGAACTTGACAAGAAGGTCTATTTAAAATGTGCTTCATTTATAGCATGTCTACACTTCAACCAATCACAAAATTCTTCAATATTAAAATAACTTTAAACTTACATCTATCACATTTTTAAAATGTAATAGATTGGCAGCAGTTACTACAACAGTAATGCTGAATATCAAACCTTCCATTGGCCTTCTGGGTATACCGCATAAAACAAGACTTGTTTGAAATGAGACACAGACTATAATTTCTTGAAGTGGCAACTTGAGCTTTGTGTATATAATTCAAAATGCATACAATAGTAAGGAATCTTTATAACACTAATACCATCTTACATCTGTAGAGCACTTTACAAACTATAAGGTGCTTTTCCAAAGGGCTTCCCAAGAACCGGCTGGTCTACCATTTAAAAACCTACTCAAGAAAAAACACCATAGGGAAAACCTCCGCACTGACATAGGGACCTCATGAACTAGTAGCTTACTATGTTTCTAGTAGCTATGTTTTTGCATCAAGCCTGACAGAGGATTTGGAATTAATATTAGCAATAAGCCATACAAAATTTCTAATAAGCTCAACTAAAGCCATACTTAACAAAAGAGATTTTTAATTTCTACAACTGGGCAGTTCGAAGACTCACAAGAAAGTAGGAGATTATATGTAAATCAATCTTGTATGATACCTGATGCAATTTTCTTTATTTACAAAACTTCTGTTGCACACAGTCCTGTGAATATTATATTCATTAAAGAAGCACATCATTTTAGTTTAGTTCAATATAAAGTCAAACTTCTTTTATCTTAATCATAGAAGGATATCTAGGTATATCCTATTGTAATTATTCAACCAGTTGGAGTTCACTGTATAAGACAACTTATTCCACCTTTTACTCATAAAGACAAAACATGCAAAAACATACAAAGGGTAAGGAGAATACGATGGGGTCAGATAAATGTTTATTATTAACTCTGTCCAGATCGTCATCCAGTCATATCCAGACTCTACTCAGTCTACATATTGATGGAAAACATCTAATGAGTTTCACTGTCTTTTACCTCCTGGATGAACCAGCCTTTAACTGGTCTGTTCCACCATTTAATTGTCCCTTGGGACAGCAATGTATAGTGCATTACTCAGATGATTTAAAAGCATTCTTCTGAAGAAAAAGTAATATTTATACGCTACAAGAAACGTGTGTGAGGGGGAGGAAAGCTCGTTTTCTTTACTACTGACTATCTCGAGCTGCTGTAACAATAGTGGTTACAACTCTTGACTACATGTAGTGTAATCACTCTACTATCCAGGAGTTCAAACTTTCAATTAACAAACTCCTTGTCTTTTCCAGCTCAGGCACTCAATGCAGTGACAAACACTGTGGCAGAAATCAATACCCCCTACAACCTGCCTGCATAGAATATCTTACACATCAAGAACAACTCCAAAACTAATAGTCATACTAAGTCAGAGATGCATGAAGTAATGTTTACTATAAGGAGAATTAAATTCTATTATCAGATCATTCATCACAGGCAGCAAATGCATTCTGCATATATCACCTACATGGCTAACATTCAGAACAGCTTTTATTGCAAGTGTTGTATTTCATAATCTCTGCCTGACTGCACTGCATACACAGCACATGGAACTACCTGAATTTCTCTAGCCTGATTCCCTTTATAGATTGTGGGAAGGGACGGCGAAGGAGGTTTAGGGGGGAGGGAGAAAATAAAGCCATACTCGTGAAACCTTGAGGTTGAGGATTTTTTACCCTCCAGAAAACTGGACAATCACAAGCACGTAAGGAAACCACCAATTATAAACTAAGTTAATTATCCATCTCCAGAATTGACATGCTGATAACCCATATAGCTGGGAAGTTTCTTCCCCGCTCTATCTTCTCCATAATAACTTGGCCACCTCTGTGTCTCCATCTGCACAACCAACCAAAGCGGCAGATGCAGTTCCCAGCGAAGTGGAGCTGTGGGAGCCTGGCCAGCCAAGTTGCTGGGACTGGCGGGTAGGAGCCACAGAGCCCCACTGCACGCCGCCATCCACCAGGTGAAACACAGGGCTTCAGAGGAGACACAGGAGGCAACCGACAAAAAGTTACTTTATTTGGGAAGGCGCCAGTCGCACGGGAAGGGGAGCAGGAACCAGATCCGTTGCAAGGGACCAGGTTCAAGGGCTCTCCTTGGCTGGAATTATGAGCCAATATGTTTATCTTCCTGGCGAGAGGAGTTTCATTCCGTTCCTCCCTCTTCCCCCGCGCCCCATCACCTTGATCCTCCTTCTGCTTAGTTCCAGTTGACCTTAGCAGCGCAGTAGCCGGATTTCTAAAACCTACTCCGATCTCCCCACTTAGGCGAGGGCTCAACCGTGCCCAAACCTGGCTTCCATGGAATATGAATATTGCTTCCTCAAGTCATGTTTCACGCACATATTAAATCTAGGTGAGAAAATCCACAATACTAAGAACAGGAGAAGCTTAACAGTACTAGGCAGGCTGGTGGGGGACAGGGGAAGGAGGAGAAAGAGAAGTTAGACAATAGGGGAAGGTTCGATTATTCCCGGGACAAACACTACCTGGCAGGGAAGGGAGCCCCACATTACTTCATCCTCCACGATTAGGAGGATGGCTTCCCGGGGGGGTGTAGGAGTAAGAGAGGGGTTGATTTTCTTTTTAATGAACTTATATCAAAAACCAACAAGAGCTACAGAGTAACCTTTGAAGAAGTCCTGAGTACTTTTGCTCCCCCCTTATCCTACTAACCCAGGGCGAGCCGGACTCGGCTGCTAACAATCCCTGGAGGAAAGGCTAGGCAACCGCAACACTCCAGCACAAGTACACCGAGACGCCGCCACCTAGGAGCGACCTGAACCCTGGGCCGGGAAACTGTCCGAAAAGAAACAATGGGTTTGCATAACGAAAGTGACCAGAATGAAAAGTGCCAGCCTAGCTCTCCTCTCCATCTCCACAGTTCCCAAGAACTAGAAACTCGAGCACAGTCCAGAGCTCCCCAGCACCTTTCCCCGACCCGGGACCAGGGGCTTCTTCTTCCCACTCTCCTCCTCTCCAAGGAAGCCCCTCCTGCCCAGCACTGCCGGGAAAGGGGGTGGGTGGAGAGAGACACGCGCCGCCACTCTGTAACTTACCTGCGGAGAACTGGGCTCGGGCAGCTCCCGGGAAAGGCCACGGGGCGAGGAGCACAAGGGCCACGAAAGGGGGCAGCGCCCACGCCGCTGTATCCATGTTGAGTTGGGGAGAAGTTTTCCAGCCGCTTCGCAAATTACACCTCCCCCCCCTCCTCCGGTGGAACCCAGGAGAGGCGAGACCTCGCGGGCCGAAATCCGGCCTCCAACAGCACCCTCACGATCACTTTCTTTGGGCTTCTCCGCACACTCCAAACTAGCTCCGGGGAGCAGAGGCAACCTTCGTCCCGGTGCGGCCGCGGCGGCTCTCCATGCTCCGCGGCGGCCGCGGCGACTCTAGTTAGTCCAGAGTTACTTTGGGGGAAGGCGGAGGGAGGGAGGGATTGAGGGGAGAGGGGAGGAGCCGCGGGGGTGACGTCTCCTCCTCCGGTTTCAAACACTTCGCAGGAATGTGGGACTCCCGAGCCCAGGCTGCCCGGCCGCCCGCGCCTCCTGCCGGAGACACCAAAGCCCAGCAAGCTGGCAGAGCGGCGCGGTCCGGGAGCGTCGGTCCTCTCGTCCGTCTGGCGGGGTGTCTGTCTGGCTCTCCGTGTGTCTGTCTGAGCGGCAGCTGCAGTTCAGGCTCCCGGCCGCTTTTGTTCGGTGCTTGTGTGTGGGGGGCGGGCTTGGACCGAAGGCGTAAGGGGAGAGAAATGGCAGCCTGGCTTTTCTAATCTCCACAGCGGCGGCTGGACTTAAAGGAAAGACACTCCTAGAACATCTGCACCCCTGATTCAAGAGGCCGAGAAGTAACCCTGCTCCCGCAATTGGACGTCAACAAGCATTTCTGAAAGGCCTACTGTTTGCCAGGCACTGCTAAGCGCTGGTGATACTAAGGCAAAACAGATCCTGCTCTCATGGACCTTCCATTCTAATGGAGGGGGGAGACCCCGGGCAAACAACTCTTGTACAAACAACATACATCCTGGGTAAAGTGGAGATAAGCACAGAGGGGAGGAATTGGTATTGAAGAGGATTGGCAAAGATTTCTTGCAGAAGGTGGGGTTTTAGCTGAGATTGTACGGAAGCGAGGAGGCGGAGATGAGAAAGGACATAGCAGATTGGGAGCAGTTTGTGGTGGAAAGAAGGGAGACTTGAGGGAATGCCCCACCTCCCCACCCCACCCCCTTCAACTCCTATTTCCTCATTTGTATCATCTTATAAATGCATGATAAATAAATCAATGTTGCTGTGTCAAGCCAACACTCAACTTTTCTAGCATGGGAAGCTGACTCTTCTTTCTGCCCGGTTCACTTTTGGCATTTGCCAGATTATGGTGTGACATTATTTACCCTGCACGGAAGTTTTGAAATCGTCCTCTTGCTATTTCTACCCCGTCCAAAGAAGGCACAGTATCATCTTTCTCCTAGATCTTGGCTTGTAGAGGTGCAAAAGAAAGCAACAGGAGCGTAGCTTTAGAACTAGAATGAATCATAGAGATGATCTAGTCCAACCACAAGGTCAACAGTGCAGGAAATAGAAACCCAGATAAGTTGTGACTTTCTCAAGGTCAAAAAGGTAATAAGTGGCAGAGCCAGATTTTGAACCAGAACCTCCGACCCCAAACCAGCGACAGTTGGAAATAACTGACTTATCAGTCATTGACAATATCGGATAGCGGTTATTCAAGACATAAGAAAGACCTAGCAGGAAGGGTTTTTCCTCCTACAAAAATTTCTCTTTCATCTAGATGAAAACTAATGATACTGCAGGATGATAATAAGAATACTTGACAGCTTGTTCTTCTTCAGCAACCTCAAGTGTTTCACTGAATACCATAATCACTTGCTTTCATGCTAAACCTGTATAGTATGGATTAATTCAGTGGTGCTGTGTATGGAAGGAAATAGCAAAAAAAAAAAAAGTACATAAATGTATTGAAGAGAGTTTTAACTGTTTTATTTCATATTCTGATGGACCAAAATTGGTTTTACAGAAATATAGAAAAATGAGGTGATATTATATTGACCTCTCTCACATGCTCAGACACATGTGGCGTTTAGAAGTCAAGAAAAACTTGAAATTCTATTAATTCTATTATTATTACCTAACATATTATACTCTGAACCTTTCCTTTAACCAAATTAAATGGTATCAGAGATAAAGTAAATGGCAACACCTACAGACCAAAGTAACACTGATAGAAAAGAATAAGTTAAAAAGTCAGGAGAAAAAGACATTTTCAGCTAAAATTTGAAAAGAAAAACAGCCACATAAGCCAGAATCTAGAGCTCATTAGCATACCAACAAACCTAATACACTTCAGTTAGTTTAGCTTAATTATTATTCCCCAGGGTACAATGCAGCATTTTGTCTGTTTTTTTTTTCCAACTCACTAATGCCATAGCACTACCTCTACCACCCAGACAGAAAGATTATTATTTACAACCAAATTTTGCACTGGCTAATGAGTATCCTATCAAAATTAAGAGTGCTACCTGGTACCTTCAGTGGGTTCATTTTCCTGTAGGTTTTAGTTGAGATATGTAAAGAAAAAAATCAATGCCATACATACAAGTCACACACATGCAGATAGATTTTCTCTTTTCCATTTTTAAAATTTTGAATTCAAAATACCAAATAAAATGAACATTTCCACACACATAGTAGGACAAGAAAAAAGCATATGAGACTATGTCTCTACTATGTACAGCATGTTTTTCTTTTTAAGTATATAATAAATTCCACATGTAACTTTCAAAGCTATCTTGCTTATCTGTGATTCCTTCTCACCCTTGCTTCTATTCTCTTAAATGAATTTTTCATAAATGCTTCAGCAACGTTCTTATCCATGTTTTCTTTTTCTATATTTTTTCTCTCTCTTTCTTTTTGACAACCCCATCCCCTTCTTCCCTCTTCCACCTAGTCAACAATATATAGGGGGAAAACATCTTGCAACAAATATGCTTAGCCAAGAAAAACAAATTCCAACATTGGTCACATCCCAAAAATGTACATCTTACTCTGGGTCTTTACTTCTCCAAATCTCTGCCAGGAGACAGGTAGCATGTTTAATGATCACTTTCCCTTGTCCTCTGGAATCACACTTTGTCACTACATTTATCAGAGTTCTTAACTCTTTCAACGTTGTTTGTAATATTGTTGTTGTAAGATTGTTTTCCTGGTTCTGCTCACTTCACTTTGCACAAGACTTCCAAGGTCATCATTTTTTTATGGTGCAATAATATTGTATTATATTCATACACCATAAGTTGTTCAGCCATTCCCTAAACGATATTTCTAGTGGGTTTTAATTTGTTAAGCTGCCTTTTTGGCTAAATTGAGAAAAGAGTGCCTGTGACTTAGTATGTTTTATTTTCAAAATTTTTTATTCATATCTTTTCTTTTTAAATCACCTTCATTTTTAAATACTTCTCTCCCCTGTTCACAAACCAATGAGTAACTGTAAGAACAAAAATAATTAAAGGAAGGGGAGAAAGCAGTTCAATAAAGCCAATCAATATATCATTAGATGTTTACAGTGTATGCAATGATCCAGACCCTAGTTACCCACTTCTATAAGGAAGGGAGGGTGTTATATTTTCTCATCTCTCTACTAGTAGTGAACTCTATCCTAAATCTAGGCATGAATTACTACAGGATTCTTTGCATTCCCTTTCCTTGGTTCAGTAGTTGATAGATTCCTCCCAGCAGCACATCGGTATTTTAACCTCTCTGACCAACAAGCACTCTTTAAATATAAAAGTAAGTACAGTACTCATCTGTAATGAATTCTGAGCAATATGTGAAGAGAAAAAAGACAGAAAGTCCAGATTCTTAGTTACTTCTTACAAACTGAAAGTGAAAAAGAAGGAATTGGATAAGGGGAAGATGAAAAAAATGCCAAAGGAAGCATTATCAATGTTGCAGTTGCCATTCATGCAGAGTTCCATTGATAGGTTTCTTATATAACCTATTGCTTTTTCATTGGCCAATCTGGTCTCCCAGTGTATCCTGGGCCATCTCCAGTCATCTGGAGGAATATCGGGTCACTGGATTCAGATGGCTCTGGAGGAGAAGTGAGGCTGGTGACCTCCACAGCCCTCCTTCACTCAGAAAAAGTCAAGTACAAGTCATGTCATCATTTCTCTGATGGCATGGTCTTCTTCAGCAAGAAAGGACAAACACAATTTTCACATTAGTCACGTTGTAAAGAAGTATTGGAACAAATGGGATGAACCACAAGAAAGAAAAAATAAAAAGAAAAAAAAGAAAAGAAAAAGAGAGGACAAATAGTATGCTTCTATCTGCATTCAGACTCCATAGTTCTTTCTTCAGATGTAGACAGCATTTTCCATCATGAATCTTTTGGAGTTATCTTAGATCTTTTATTGCTGAGAAGAACTATGAAAGTTAATCATTGAACAATGAGGCTATTACTGTGTATAATGTTCTCCTGCTTCTGCTCACTTCACTCAATATCAGTTCATATGAGTCTTTCCATGTTTTTCTAAAGTCCTGTATCAGTAAGCACCGCAGCATACACAGGGGCACCTGCTCCCACAGGTTCTTAGATCTGCATTCGTAAAAGGAAAGGCATCTTTTGAGGAGTTAACAAACTTTTTAATCAAGCACAGGTATCAGAGAAAATAAAAATTTCAGAGAAAGTATAGTGAAATCAAAAGCCAACAGACATGCTTCCAAAATGTCTGACCATTACATACATACACAGTTACCAGAGAGGGAAGCATCAACTTTTGGGTTTTAGGAGGGTTGGGGGTGGGGGGTAGGTTTCCTTAGTGGCTTCCCAGAGTGTCTCTCTGACCAAAGAAATACTTACAGTCAGTAAGCCCCAAAGTAAAACCTCATCCTCAGGGTATACTTCTTAGAGCCAGAGGGCATAACCCTCTGACCTAGTGCCTCAATACAAAAAAGCAAAAGGTACTTGGGACAATTTACACAAGAATCAAAAGATATCACTCTTACACTATACCACATGGGAGACATTGGTACAGGATTGCTCAGCATCACATGCCCACGTCAGAAAGCGTGCTGTGCTCTTTGAGCAAAGCAGAATTGAGACAGCACAAAGTAAATGTAGGATGCGCAAATTTGGGATGCCCACCCCAGATATTCACATGGACTATCGGTGCCCAATCTGTGGTAGAACATTCTGAGCTCATTTTGGTCTGATCAGCCACAGTCAGACGCACTGGAATTTCACTTTATCATGGTGATGTCATTTTGATCCTCTTTGAAGAGGAAGGACAACAACCATTCTTTTCCATTCATATACCACAGCTTGTTCAACCATTCCCCAATTGATGGGCATCCCTTCAATTTCAAATTCTCGACCACCACAAAAAGAGCTACTATAAATATTTTTGTATGTGTGGGTCCTTTCCTATTTGTACAATCTCTTTGGAATACAGACATAGAAGTGGTATTGCTAGGGGAAAAGGTATGCACAGTTTTATAGCCCTTTGAACATAAAAGCTTCCAGTTTCCTAGATGATCAATGTCTCCCTATTAATTCCTCAGAGATGAGAAACCAATTAGACCCATTTCCTCCCTAGAAAACACATGAATGCCCTAACTCCTGAATTGCCCTGAAATATGGAAGCAGGAGAGCTGCTGAGAACTTTTTGTTCTATAATGGGAGCAACCTCTTAAAAAATCTTTCTGAATTCTCTCTACCAGCTATGGATTGAAGACTATGGTATCCAAAGCTTATTTGACCCTGGATTGACTCCCACCCCATCCCTTTCCTAGAGTATAAGTCCCAACTAAAGCAATAGGAAATTGTTCTTAAGAGACTGTTCTTAAACTTCTCTTGTTGCCCTTGCCATCTTCTCTAATTCCATTGGTAGCTTTACAGGACTTTATTTTGATTAGGCCAAATTAATTTCATCCTTGCCTGAATCATCTGATTCCTTCACAAAGTCCCTTTACTCCCAGCAAGAGATCCTGACAAATCATTAAAATCATTTATCTGAGCCTAACGTACCAGAAGCACCTGGTGGCACAGTGGAAAGAATGCTGGCCCTGAAGTAAGAAAGACCTGAGTTTGAATGTGCCCTAAGACATTCTGAGCAGGACACTTTAATCTCCATTTATGTAAGTTTCCTCACCCATGACATGAGAATAATAGTAACACAACTCCCAGGGTTATTGGGAGAATAAAATGAGATATTTGGGGTTTTTTAAGTGTTTTAGCACAATAGTAGGGGTCTCTATAATGTTTATTTTTTCCCCTTCCTATCACTTTATGTATCCTATAAGTTCCATGAGTGTAGTAAATGTGTTAACTCAACTTGATCTTTTCCAGTGCCTCGCACTAGAAACACAGTAACTTTTCAATTCATTTTCAATTCATTTGTTGAATTTGAAATACCCAGTACAATGATACAAAGACTTGAATGAAGGAAAGAAAGGAAAACTCTGAGATCAGTGTTGACAACTAGGAAAAGCAATTTACTTACAACTTGATGTAATTAACAAGCATTGGTTAAAAAGAAAGTCAGTCAATCATAAGAGTGGAAATTACAGGGAGGTAGAAGGAAGGAACTATATTCATGGCACTTCAATCTTGTCTCTGCCGTTGCTGTTGAAATTCCTACCTATTTTCAGCGAGTCTAGCCTGACGACAACCCAATACAATGTTAAGATTCCTTTCTTCTGGATTTCAGTATCTTCTCTGACACCTTCTAGTTGTGTTATCGTAGGCTGGTCACAACTTCTTTGACTCTTTTCCTTATCTCTAAATATAGTAAAAATATTTGCATTATCTACCTCACAGGGTCATAAGTGATTTGCAGGGTCTCAAAATGCAATGTAAATGTGAGATATTTTGATGACTGAGAAAAATATCTAAAAAAAATTGAAATCCATGGTACCACAATATGTATTTAATAAATTACTTCCTCCAGGTAATTAAATGATGCCTTTTTACTCCTTTTACTGGTGAATTATTTCCATACCAAAAAAGTGTGGGGGGGGTATATTTATTCTGGTTCTCCATAAGAACTAGTCTGAGAAGTACATAAGGTTATATAATATTTCTTTTTTCTTTTAACATTGCTTTAGCATAAAAGAGAAGTTTATCTTTTGCTATTTTTTGTTGTTTAGTAATAACCTGGAAAGGGAACAACTTAAAATTAAGTACATCAAGTCTTCTAAAAAGATTCTTCTGAGTTAAGAACTCATTTGCTAAGTTACAGCATGAGGTTAATTTACAAAGTCGAAACAGAAACTCCTAAATGTTTACTCTCCTTCTCTCCTCCACTTATTCCTAAAGAGTACAGGGGGGTTGTTTTCACATTTGGAGCCTTGTAGATTCTCTCATTTTTCTTTCTTTTTAAAAAAAGTTTTATTGATGTGTTTTGTTTTTACATTACAAACATTTACCCATTATCCCTACTCCTCTAGAAGTCTCTTGAAGCAAAGTAAACATTTAAGCAAAACAAATGATCTAATGACCTCATCTGAAAATGCATACAACATGTCACATCTGTAGCACTCTCCTCCTTTATTTTTAATGGTTATTTTAATTAACAGAAATCTATTTTCTCTCCCTCTCAACCTCACCGCACTGCAAAAAAGAAAGCAAATTCCTTGTAATAATAATGTATTGTCAAGCAGGGGGAAAAAACCTCATTAGCTTTATACAAAAATATTTATGTCTTATTCTACATCTAAAATCTATCTCTTTTCTGTCAAGAACTAGAGAGTTCTTGAGTTATCTGTCCTGTGGAATCACAGATAATCATTATATTGATCATAGTTCTTATAGCTTCCAAAGTGATTTGACTTAAAAAAGATAAATGATTGTTTCTTGTTTGCTTTGTATAATATTTTTGTTACTGTATAAATTATTCTCCTAGTCCTGCTCATTTCATTCTTCATTGGCTTATAAAAATCCTCAAAACTATTCATTTGTATAATATTGATGTTATAGCATGATTTGTTCTTTTGGTTCTGTTTATTTCACTTTACATCAGTTCATAAAAGTCTTTTTTTGTCTTTTTGAAATCACCTAGATAGAGTCCTAATAGAGCTTCCCCCAGCCCCAATATTCTTACTTTATTATAGACCCTTCCTCAAGGCCTACCCTATCTACCCACCTAGCCCTCTCTCTGCCCCACCCCCACCCGCCAATGTCTTAACCTCCTATATGCCTCACTGATCATTAGAACAACAGGTGTGTCCCTGAACTCTTGGTTCTCATAGAAACAGCAGGCATGGGAACTCAGTCACAGCCATTGCATCTATGACCCCAGACCCATTCCCACAGAAACAGGTGTGTTCTTGTACTCAACTACAATCGCATCATACATTTAGCCCGAGACAGGACCACAACCATCTTGACCAGACAGTACCACAATAGCTAGCCAATCAGAAGATGGCACCACCAGGATCTAGAGCAGGATACTGGACCACCAAATCGTAGAAGTGCCTGTGCAGTAATAGTAAAGAACTGACCTAGAGTGAACTTATGACATAGAGAGGCTTATTATAATATCATTACTATATATACATACCCTCTTAACTGTATGCATTTGGGGTAATTGAATGCATAGTTCCACTGAGGCTGTGACCCTTCCTCCATTAGCTAATCCCTTAACAAACTCTTTCTTCTTTTGTAATATTATTCATCTTCCTATATTCTATGTAAATTTTGATTGTATAATCAACATAATATTCTCTATAAAATTGTTTGTCTTGCCTTACTGAAGTGGTTAAATTCTTCTAAGGTACTTAAACCACTTGCCAGAGTGTGAAACCTTAAAACTATAATGTCTTTCCTACCAGCTTGGAGTTGACTTGAGTCTTTGAAATTCTTTAGAGACATCCCACTGCAACTCTACATCAACCACTTTCTTCTTTCCTTACATAACATTAATATTCCATGACATTCACATACCACAATGTATTCACCATTTCTCAACTGATGGGCATCCCTTTAGTTTCCAGGTTTTGTTTTGTTTTTTTGTCATTACAAATAGAGCTGCTATAAATTCTTTTGTACATATAGGACTTTTATATCTTCTGGAGATCAGTATAGCAGAGATATAGCTGTGTCAAAGAACATGTACTCTTTAAGAATTCCAAATTCTTTTCCAGAATGGTTGTACCCACACATTTACCAATGCTACATCAAAGTACCATAGCCCTTCCAACATTTGTCATTTCTATTTTGCTTGCCATCTTTGACAATTTGATGAATGTAAGATAGAATTTCATAATTACTTTAATTTGTATTTTTTTCATATGGCTATTGACAGCCTGTATTCTTTCCCTTAGAATTGTCTGTGCATATTCCTAGACTATTTATCAATTGGGAAATGACTTTCATTCTTATAAATGTGAAGCAGTTCCTTATACAACTTGAAAGTGAGACCTTTATCAGATAAATGCTGAAAATACTTTTGCACTTCATTATTTCTCTTTTAATCTTAGATTTATTTGATTTTTTGTGTAAAAAAAACTTTTAAATTTTAAATAATTAAAGTTGTTCTTTGTGTCTTTTATGATCCCCATCCCTCATTTGTTCATAAACTTGCCTCCTCTGTGTAGATCTGACAGACATTTTCCCCCATTTTTCTCATTTTTTTTATAGATGTGAACTTTCCTATCTGTATCATGTACCATTATGTAAGTTTTAATGTATTGGTCTAAATTTAATTTTTCCCAAATTGCCATATTTTTCTTATTACCCAGTAGTTTTTGTCAAATAGTAAGATCTTTTCTCAGTTACTGTGGTTCTTTTTTTTTTTATTGCACACATTTGCTTCAGTATGTTATATAGTTAACCTCTTCCATTGATTGATGTCTATTTCTTGGCCAGTATAAATTTGTGTTGAGAATCACTGCTTTTTATTATAGTTTGAGGTCTGGCTTCACTGAATGCTCTTTATTCCCATTTATTTTTATTATTTCCCTTGAGATTATTGATACTTTTTCTTCCTTATAAATTCTGTTATGTTTTTCTAGTTTTGAAATGTAATTCTTTGGAATTTGATTAGTATGACATTGAATTAGTAAATTAACATAGGGAGTATTGTTGTTTTTATTGCATTAACTTCTCCTACCCACGAACAAAGAATATTTCCCCCATATCTTTCTGAAAACAGTGAATTCTTTCTATTTTAATAACACTCTCTTTCTCTAATATGTCTGGACAATTTTCTTTAGTAATTTCTTGAAATAAGATATTCAGAGTTGGGGTTTTTTGGGGGTGGTGGAGAAGAAGGTCATGGATTCCAGATAATTGTGCTTATTAAGTTATCTCTTGACCTGTTTTCTAGGTCAGTGGCTTTTGATATGATATTTTATTTCTTCCATTTTCTCATTCTTCTCGATTTATTTTAAAATTCTTTTTGTCTTATAAAGTTATTTATTTCTATTTAATCTATTCTGATTTTTAGGGATTTTTTTTTTACTGGTATAAAGTTTTATATCTCATGTTAAGTTGTTGGTTCTTTTTCCTCACCTTTTCTCCATAGATCTCATTTATTTTTAATCTTTTTAAAATGGGTATCTTTTATTTATTTATTTTTTTTTGGAAACATTCCAAAGCTTCTTGCAGACAAGCTATTTGGTTTTTTTGAGATTTTGTTTGTATGTAGTTTTTTGAGTTATTTTCCTCTTTTAGGTTTGCATCTGAGGTAATAAAGGTCCTTTGTGTTATTTTCTCATTTTTATTACAGATGCCAGAGTTTGATTCTAGATTCCTTTCCCCATTCTAAGGCTCAATCAAGTTGAGGCTCTTTCCTTTTCTCCAGAGCTGCTTCTTTAGATCAAGCTTTCCTTTTCCTAAGGTTAAAGTTGGATTCTATGGCTTTTCTTTTTAACAGGACACCAGATTTGCCTTAGTTAAAGTCCTTTCCTTTGGATGAAGAGAGAGAGGAAGAGACCTTTTCTTTAATTGTTGAAAATTCTCCTTCTCTGATGTTACAGACTTAGTTGAGGCCTTTTTCTTAAGGCGGAGGAAGAGACAGGAGGGATTTCTAAAATTTGCCTCACTACATTAAGGTGCTTTTCTTCCATAACCATCCAAGATCACCTCTACTGAAAGGCCTTCCATGACTACAGTCACCCCCCCTCCCTTTTTTTGGCCATTTTTCTTCCCTGTTTGCTTCAGTTTCCAAATGATAGAAAAGAGAAGTCTAAACCAAAAAGCAAATGCATTAAAACATAGGAGGCTTTTCTAATCCTATAATTGTTCTCTAGCAAATATTTCCTTTACACTGTTTGGTATTACTATACCATTCAGTAACCTTGGAGATTTGGAAAAGAAAATAAATAGTTCATAAATCTTACATTCAGATAAAAAGGGTTATTTTGTGTCTTAAGACTATAGCCAAAATAGAAAATTTCCTATTTCATGCATATGCATTTATTAAACACCCATTCTGTGCACAATATTGTACTGAGTGCAATAATGTGCATGAAGGATGATAGGCCTTAGTTAGAAGAAGTTTCCCATCTTTGATACTTCTATAAACAACTACTTTCCCCGTGCCCCCCCACCGCCCCCCGCAAAGAATATCAGCTAAGAAAAGAGGCAAAATAGCACCTGCTATATTTAGAGATAGAGAGCAGGAGAGTGATGGGGGAGGGGGTGACTGTAGTCATGGAAGGCTTTTTAGTAGAGGTGACCCTTGAAATGAATCTGGAAGAACAAAAAACATATTAGCAGAAAGAAAGTTTAAAGGATTCCAAGCAGAGGGAGCAAAACCATCACAAGCACAGATGTTGAAACAAGGGAAAAGTGAACCAATAATTCAAATAATGTGGTTTAAGGAAAAGGAGGGGGAAGATACCTCTGCTTACTTGTGCATCTTCTTTGAAATAGGAAATTCAACTAAAAACAGGTTTTTGCCTGAATTAGCTAAGACAGACTGCTCCAATTATTCCCTTACCTTTGGCTACAAAAAATGAGCAGATTTTGTGCGAATTACCACTGATTTCTTTGAAAGCACCTGAAAAATCTAATCGGAAGATGCATAAAGTAACCCTATTCTTCTTGTACCATTCATTTATATGTCTTCCAGAGTTGTTCAGTTGCCTAAGATAAATAAGTCTAGAGAAGAGTTCATTAAGAAATTTCTACATGAGTACATTGGAAATCTTCAATATGAAAATCACATGAAATTTCTTTGGGGACATAATGGAACAGTCAATTAGCTCTTTGACTTGTTGACAACCACTGCTGATATATACTAATGGTTCACTGATCTCAGCAGAATGTCAAAACATGGAACCACAGCAGTCGGAGAAGAGATTCAGCTGCTGAGCTAGATATGAAAACAATCAAAACAATCACAAAACTTACTTTTCTTCAGGTTTTACTCAGCATATCTTTGTTATCTCCATCTGTGAAATGTACTTCAAGGAAGCCTAAGAAGCAAAGCAAATACATATTAAGAATAGAAAAATAATTTGAAAGGTAATGGAATTATTATACCAAATACCTTGGGGTAGCTTAATAAGACTCATTTTAAAAGTTTTATTGCACAGGTTTTGATTGACTCCTTCATTTGCCTTGTGTGAATAAGTGTCAACAGGCTATGTGTATGGAATCCCTCAGTGTCCTATTAAAACATTGATGATCTATTTTACATCAAAATTCTAGGCTGATAAAGCCAAATTATTTGGGCAGAGGGCCACAAAAATCAGTAGGCCATCTTGTTAAGACTTATGCTATACATGTATCTCTTATAGATTATAAGTTCTTTGAGGGGGAAAATATGCTGACTTCTCTATGTTCTGTGACCACAAATTCCAGATTGTTCAGAACAGTTCAACATACCTTATCAAGTATTCATTAAATATTAGACAGTAATGAGAAAGTTGTTTTCCTCTTTCTGTACTTTTCCCATTTCATATGAAAATGAGTCATCCAACCCACATAGGAAAATTATTCTCATTTCTTTAATAGTTTATAAGTAGAAGAATTTGGAAGAATCACAATGTTAAGACTAGAGGTATTTTAAAGATAGTAAAATCCTTTCATTTATCAATTAAGGATATTGAGGCATAAAGTTCAAGTAACTTACCCAAGTCCACACTATTAATAAGGAGCAGAACCAGGACTCAGATACAACTTTTCTATCTAAAACTTTCCTCTACAGCAGTTTGCTTCCCACCTGGAGCACTGAAATAGGAAAGATTGTAATGATAATGTAGATAATGACTGTGTCTTTTTGGTAAGCTATTTCCCTACCACACACTCAGTCTAAGTACCTACCATTTAGCATTCAACAAATGGTTGTTGAATAAACTAATACATTTATTTAATTATTTTTTAAATTCCCTATTCTCTATACTTCTAACGGTTTTTCTCCGTATGTGTGTAACACTGACCAAGACTTTTGAGTGGCTTTGTTTTTCAGTTTTGCATTCATTCTGCTATCTACTGAAATATTTACCTTTGAACATAATTGACCACCACTTTTGCCATCACTTTTTTTTTCTCCAAGGAAAGGCTAACAAAAAAAAATGAAGAGCTATAGTCTCACCTCATTTTGTGGAGCTCAGAGCTCAACAGCTACTTCTCTATTAGCCTCAGGTTGGTTAAATCACAGATAATAAAGCAACATTTTGCCCTTAGGCAGTTTAGTCAAGTAGCTGGAGTGATTAGAGATTTTCCCCCTTTTCAGTTTTGCTCCTTCAGGGAAAGCTTATCTCTGATTTCCGATTCAAATTATTGTCTTTCAGCTGTAAAGTACGCTAGCAAATTGAGGAGTCTGGGTGACTTCTTGAGGACTCTGGGATTGGCTATTCCAATTAAAGTGAATTTAAGTGCCTTTAAGTAAGAAGATAAAGAGGAAGGGTCATAAATGAAGAAAGTCAGGACATTTTGGGAGAAATGAGATAGCAGGACTTATTTTAGGGGGTGGAAATAGTCCAACACCTCTAGAAGTGTAAACAATAAGGCAGGACTGAGAAAATTAGCTAGAGTTGAACTTACATATACAGAATACGGGCTGTCACTTATGTCCATCACTTTTTTGGGGTGACCACTAAAATGTCCTTTATATCCCACAAAATAATTTCCCTCACCAGTCTGTCATGTAGCCTGAAAGTAACCTTGGTTCTAGGTTTTGTTTGTGCTTTGGGAGCATTGTAGCTGAGTAAAGGAATTTTGTCACTAGAGAAAGCTCTCTACCACAGGTGCCTCCATTTCCTTCTCTCTCACTCTCTGAAGTTTCTACAAAACTAATAAATTTTTTCTCAGTCCTCATCCTTCTTGACTCTTCTGAAGCTCTTGACAATGTTAACCCCCTATTTCCCTCAATAATCTCCTCTCTAGGTTTTCATTATTCACCCTGTTTTTTTCTCATTCCTTTTCTAGGTTTTCATTCAGGTCTGTCTTAAGTCCTCTTTTCTTCTGTCCCTATATTATTGCACTTGCTCATCTCATCAGCTCCCATGGATTCAGTTATCATCTCTCCATAGATGATTTTCAAATCTATTTATCCAGCACTAACCTCTTAGCTGATTTCCAGTATTATATCTCCAGCTGCTAATTGGACATCTCAAATGCTGTTTTGTAGACGTATTAAACTTAACATGTCTAAAACCCTCCTCTCTTCATAATTTTCCTATTATTGTTGAGAGTACCACCATACTCCTAGTCATCCATTTTAACCTCAATATCTAGCTCAGTTCCTTATTCTCAGCACCTATATCCAATTTGATTTCAAGGCCCACCGATTTTACCTTTGTAACATTTCTCATGTACTCCCCTTCTCTCCTTTGACACTGCCACCACCCCGAGGCAGTACATCATCACCTGATACCTGGACTATCCCAATGGTCTTCTTTTTACTCTCTCTACCATAAGTCTCTCCTCACTTCACTCCATCCCCCACTCAGCTTTCAATGTGAGCTTCATAAAGCACAGGTCTGACCATGTCACCTCCCTGTTAATGAAATTCCAGTGAATCCTGGTAACTTCCTGGATCAAATATAAAATCCTCTGGCATTCAAAGCCCTTCATAAACTGATTTCCCCACCTTACCTTTCTAGTCTTTATAACTTATACCAATTTCCACACACACACTGTGACCAAGTGACACTAGTCTCCTTGAAGATGAATAGGAATATTCCTTATTAGTGGAGATGAAGGCCTTGCCCAATATAAGAGGGCAAGCAGGTTAGAATTTCAATCTCCAGCCAGTGCCCCTTTGGAGACTGTTCAAGTGTGACTACGTCTTCCAGACTTTCCAAGTGAAAGTCTTCAAATTTAGTGTAGTGATGGCTTCTAGCCTGAAGAGAAAAGAGGAAGAGACCAACTGTGCTTCAGGTTGCTGAAGGAAAAGCCCCTGGGAAGACATGAGAGGAGTAGGTGGTCTCCATCATGTCCCTATTCATAATTTGCTACTCTAGAGATTTCAAGAAGTTTTCCCTTTTGGGTGAGATCCACAACTCTCTCTCTCTCTCTCTCTCTCTCTCTCTCTCTCTCTCTCTCTCTCTCTCTCTCTCTCTCTCTCTCTCTCTCTCTCTCTCTCTCTCATTTAAGCTGTTATCTTGCTCCTAATGAGTTCCTTCACTCTATAATGTCTGGCATTTTTCTCCTATGCATACTTTCACTGATTTCTGTTTTGTTGTAATCTGGATAAATGGGTTTCTTTGCTATTCTCTATGTACATTTCTTGTGGAACTAGTATTAGGTGGGAAAGGGATCAAGACTTGGATATAGAGCTTGGTGTCACCCCCTTCCCTGAGATATGACAAAGCAATCAAAAGTTAAATGGAACCCAATCATATTTCTTAAATGACCAATATTTAAGGAAGCAGAAAAATATACTTCTAACCTGGTTCCCCCTCCCTTTGAGAAGAGCAGAGTGATGACCTTCAGTTCCAACCTTCTATTTCCCTTCCTGGAAGGAATAAAAGTTTCCCTGAGAGGAGGATGTGGGTTGAGGAATCTAGAGGTGCCTGGTATATATCCCTTTGAGCCATACACAGTGACAAGCCCCTAGTCATATATAAGCCTATCAACACACATTGAGCCTACTTCTATCACTGAAGAGGTATATTAGTATTAAATAACTCCTTGTAGGTGAAATGAAGTTGAGAGGGACAACTAACACATCAGATGACAAAGCCAGAATCCAAATAATCTTGAAAGGTCAGATCTAACTTAATTGGGATAAATGTGAGACACTGCTATTGGATAAAACAAATTGATTTCACAAGTACAGTATTGGGGGGGAGGGTAGAGAACAGTTCACCAGGAAAATATTTTGACATTTTGGTGATAGGACCAGGTCCTTTTGCGTTAGGTGGAAAAAAGAGTAATTTCTTCCTTGCTACTTTCAGTGTTGCTAAATTCCTATTTGAAACTAAGTAAAACTATTAGATAATTTTCATAACTCTGCCAGCCAAGAACATGACTATATTGAAAGGAATCCATTTACCCACCACTAATCTAAGCTCTAGGGAGCCCTGGAGGGCTTCTGGTTGAGGGTGATGAGAGTGGTGGTTGAATAACTTCTAGCTAGCTTCCTATGAGGGTGCCTTTAGGCATCTGCCAGGTGCAGCTGTGGTCCTTGGAAGAGGGGACTGAAAAAATATTATAAGCCCTCAGGCATTTTGGATGAAATCATTCCAATGGGGGGAAAAGGCAGAAAAACATTCCCTTTGGAGAAGAGGTAGTTCATTGGAGGAGGAACAATGTTCTCTCATGCTCTGATATGCCAATGAATCTCTGGTCTTATTGATGAGGCTATTCCTTCCAACAATGCAGATCAATATCCATCCTTCAATCAAGATCTACAGTTTAAGAAGTGCTGGAGGAGTTGCTGGTGGAAAAAGTTTAAGAAGCCCTGTGAGCTTATACTACCATTTGTGTCCTCTCATGGACTCGCCACAGGGAGTTCTACCCAATTTGGAAAGGGCATCCTTCCATGCTTTTCACATTGTATGGATATTAATGAAGCATGTAGACTGTCCATAGGTTGTCCCTTTCTCTTGCTTTGTGACAAGCCTTCGTTTTTCTTATAATACATTTCTCTGACATCTTTCACACCATTTTTTCTTGATAAATTCCTCATTTGTTGTGTATTGACACCTGCTCATGCCTACCATGTGCTACTCCATTGCCCTCCGAGGGATCCTCAATTTCATTTTTTCAGAGATGATAGCATTCCACAATTTTGAGCTATACAATAACACCAGAAGAATAATTCTGGTGCTAAAAACTCCTTCTTAGCTATTTTTGTTTTGCTTTTGAATCCAAGCATCATTCTCCTCAGCAGAGAAAAACAAAGCAAAATTAAAGTTGTTCTACATTATCTTGCTATCCTCTTTTATCATCATCCTATTCATCCTGAGCAATGACCATATTATTTCTTCTTTCTTATTTTCCCCAATATAGCTAAAGAAACCTCAAAACAATTAATTTTGTTGTCCCTAGTCTTCTTTGTCAGCCTTAGTTCATTCTGATTTTTGGTGCTTTGGCATTGCTGTCAATGACAAGGAAGTTATAGACATGATTCTTGCATTTTGTCCACTATTAGACTAAAGTGTTTTCTGTTCTCAATCTAGAATGCTAATATCCTTCTTTCTTTGACTTCTTCATCTATTTGCATTGGAAATGTGATCCATTCCTTTCCATGATGCCCACAAATATGAGAAAAAAACATTTTCTCTCCTAGGGAAGATGTGTCATGGTGACCCACTAATACCCTGCTAAGGAGGCAAAAGCAGCCTTACATCATTCTCATGTAATAATTTTAAAAATATGCTATCTTCTTAGGCTGTGGCTTTAGGATGTGCTGGAGAGCCAACCTTTATAGGCCTACTTACCCAGTACTGATGCTTTGTGAAGAAATCCTGCTAAGAAACCTGAAAAGCATCTTTGAAGATTATGAAGTCTTAGGGAGGAAAGCAAAGCCATTTCAGGCACAGGTGGTGTTTTCATCAGTAAATCCATTTGA
The DNA here is from genome assembly GCA_023548195.1 of Bettongia penicillata ogilbyi. Classification (NCBI taxonomy): domain Eukaryota; kingdom Metazoa; phylum Chordata; class Mammalia; order Diprotodontia; family Potoroidae; genus Bettongia; species Bettongia penicillata. Next base: position 5,032,560 of record JAJHZJ010000227.1, read on the forward strand.
AGCTGGAGATTTTTAAAGAAAAAAACCATCTATATCTAAAGTAGCTTTGAAGGGCCTGGTCCTGGTGACCAGGGACTAATTGTGTCTTACAAGGACTAGGAAGGAAATGTTTGTCTGGAGATTTACTAACATGATTAAGATAGATTTAAACTGAAAATGGAAGGTGGGGAAGGAACCATTATAACAGACAAAAATGGAAAACAATGGAGCTTTCTATTGAGGCTTAGGGACAATAACTTGAAAGAGAAGCAAAAATGATACTCATGGCATTTGAGATCTTTACATAAATGTATTAAGTATCTGCAGTAAAGTACACTTGAGATCTTAACACAAGGGGGCAAACATGATTTCAAAGGGATCAAAGGCTCAGCATTAGAAATGAACTTTGCATGAAATTAACATCTCATTCCAGAGACTAACTAAAGTGGAATGAGGCCTTGTTCAAAATAAACAGTAAAAAGGAGGGAATAGCCCCGTATGTCTAGATCATTTTTTCTATAGAAATTCTAATATATATGAGGTGGAGCCAATTGGCAGAGCAAAGGTGGAGGCTAGTCTAAGCTCTTCCAGATTCCCCTCCAAACAACTTTAAATAATGCCTCAAAATGAACTCTGCAGTAGTAAAACCCACAAAAGGACAAAGTGAAAAAATTTTCAAACCTAAGACAATTTAGAAGGTTGGCAGGGAAAGGTCTATCACACCAGGGTAATAGAGGAGTGCAGTCTGGCACATAGGCTATGCTGGACCCCAGGAAACAAGCAGCAGACCTTGGGGGCAAGTAAATCAATAGTGGCAGCAGCGTTTTTCAGAACTCTTACTACATAGCAGGTAAGGGGGGGGGGTGTCAGACAACTGGTCAGAGGGAGATTATAGGGATCCCTGTGCTGGCACTGGGTGCAGGACTCTGTTGCATTGCCTATACATGGATCTGTGTTGCAGCCCTAGGTCTCTATCCCAGAGTAGGTAAGAGCACTAGCACAACAGAGCTTGAAACCAGAAAGGAGGGGTACCCTCATCACACTTGCAGAGCAGAAAGGAATGCTTGTAGTCACTCATAGACCAAAGCATAGGCTAGGATGGTAGTAAACACACTTCTCCGTAGATCATACCAACTTGGAAGAATGGAAATCTTACAGATGTCCAGAATTAGATCTGAAAATAGCTGCATAAAAACTCTGAAAATTGAGACAGTGCCCCTTCCAACCCAGAAATAGAGCCCAACTTCAATATAAGATTAAAACTCAAGAAATAGACTACAAAAATGAGGAAAGAGCAAAAAATAATAAGAACGTGAGTATAGATATTTAGTATGGTGATAGGAAAATCAAAGCACAAACTTAGAAGAAAACAATAAAGTCACAACTGCTACATACAAAACAGCCCTCCCAAAAAAGTAAAATGTGAATTGGTCTCAGGCCCAAAAAGAATTCCTGCAAGTGATCAAAAAGGATTTTTAAAATCAAATAAGAAAGTCAGAGGAAACATTTATATACAAATGTATACATACAGACATATGCCCATGTGCATATACATACCGATGCATATATAATATATACATACATATATACCCATGCCCACCTACACATAAATATATATGAGATATATACAGACATATATAGACATGTATCTCTATATATCTATATTCTATATATATTCCCTCTAACTACCCTAATACTGAAAAAGGTCTCATGAGTTACGAATAACATCTTTCCATGTAGGAATATAAACAATTCAACTTTAATGAGTTCCTTAAGACTTCTCTTTCCTGTTTACCTTTTCATGCTTCTCTTGATTCCAGTATTTGAAAGTCAAATTTTCTATTCAGCTTTGGTCTTTTCAACAAGAATGTTTAAAAGTCCTCTATTTCACTGAAATTCATTTTTTCTCTTGAAGAATTATACTCAGTTTTGCTGAGTAGATGATTCTTGGTTTTAATCCTATCTCCTTTGGCCTCTGGAATATCATATTCCAAACCCTTCAATCCCTTAGTGTAGAAGCTGCTAAATCTTGTGTTATCCTGATTGTATTTCCACAACACTTGAATTGTTTCTTTCTGGATGCTTATGATATTTTCTCCTTGACCTGGGAACTCTGGAATTTGACTATAATATTCCTAGGAGTTTTCCTTTTGGTATCTCTTTCAGAAGGTGATTGGTGAATTCTAGGTGATGCAGTGGATAGAGCACCAGTGAAGGAGTCAGGACACTTGACTCACCTCAGACACTTGATACTCACAAGCTGTGTGACCTTGGGCAACTCACTTAACCCCAATTGCCTCATCTTGGGTCATCTCCAGTCATCCTGATAAATATCTGGTCACTGGATTCAGATGGCTCTGGAGAAGAAGTGAGGCTGGTGACCTGCACAGCCCTCCCTCACTCAAAACAAAGTCAAGTACAAGTCATGTCATTATTTCTCTAATGACATGGTCTTCTTCATCAGTGAAGGATGAACATACATACCCTCTAGATCTAGAATATCAGGGCAATTTTCCTTGATAATTTCTTGGAAGATGATGTCTAGGTTCTTTGCTTGATCATGGTTTTCAGGTAGACCAATAATTTTTAAATTGTCTCTCCTAGATCTATTTTAAAGGTCAGTTGTTTTTCCAATGAGATATGTCACATTGTCTTCCATTTTTTTCATTCTTTTTGTTTTGCTTTGTAATTTCTTGATTTCTGATAAAGTCATTAGCTTCCATCTGCTCCATTCTAATTTTTAAAGAACTATCTTCTTCAGTGAGCTTTTGAACCTCTTTTTCCATTTGACTTATTTTACTTTTTAAAGCATCCTTCTCAACATTGGCTTTTTGAACCTCTTTTGCCATTTGGGTTAGTCTATTTGGAAAGGTGTTATTTCTTCAGTATTTTTTGGGGTCTCCTTTGGTAAGCTGTTGACTCACTTTTCATGATATTCTTGCATGACTCTCATTTATCTTCCCAATTTTTCCTCCACCTCTCTAACTTGATTTTCAAAATCCTTTTTGAGCTCTTCCATGGCCTGAGACCATTGCATATTTATTTTGGAGGTTTTGAATGTAGAAACCTTGATTTTTATGTCTTCCTCTGATGGTATGCTTTGTTCTTCCTCATCTGAAAGGATGGAAGAAAATACCTGTTCACCAAGAAAATAACCTTCTATAGTCTTATTTTTTCCCCTTTTTGGGCATTTTCTCAGCCAGTTACTTGACTTTTGGGTCCTTTCTCAAATGGAGGGTATATTTTAGGGACTTATAAGTTTTCATTTCCTCCAAGGTGGCACAATCATGGGAGAGGTGTTTACTCCTCTCTTAGACTTCCCTCTAGTCTGTGAGCAGGATTCCCTCTCCATAGGCTCCACCAGCTCTACCACACCAATGCTCCTCCTTACCCTAGGACCACCACTCAGGACTGAGACCCAGATCAGCCGCTTGATTCCCCCAGGGTCTTTAGGCTGAGGGCTCCAAACATGGACTCTGCTGCTGCAGTGGCTGCTGCTGTCCTGGAGCCTGGACTGGGGCCAGACCCTGCTCCTGTTTCACCCAGGTGAAAGAACTTTCTTACTGACAGTTTGAAGCTGTCTTTGGCATTTGTGGGCTGAGAAATGTGGGAATTGCAGCTGCTGCCTGTGATTCCATGTCCTGAAGCCTGCTCCAGTACTGTCCATGCTGTGCAGCGCGGCCAAGGCTGGGCTCCACTCCACTCTGAGCCCAGTGCCATAGATCATTCCTGTCGGCCTTCCAGGCTGTCTTGGACTGGAAATCTCTTTTCACTCTGTTGTTTGTGGCTTCTGCAGCTCTAGAATATGTTTAGAGTAATTTTTTACAAGTATTTTATGGGCTATGGGGGTAGAGCTAGAGCAGATCTGTCCTTCTACTCTACCATATTGGCTCAGCCCTCCAGCTCTGTTGTATTTTGCTGCTAAATGTAATCAGTCCAATGTTATTGACAAATATTATTTGAAGAGCTGTACTGATGACAGGGCACCCTCCCCTTCTCCCTTTCATTTGAGCTTTTTTTCAGGGCACTTGACATGATAGTGGTAAATGTCTTTGGTGAATGGAAGTCTCCCTTTTTTATGCTTCATAATATTTTAAATCAAATGATTGTTCACCAAAATGATTTCTGAGCATCAGGAAATCTTCTATAATTGCTAACATATATAGTTTATTATTTTATATCAGTGTATCTACATGAGATAGCTTATTGAAGCAAAGCCTTTATCATTGTGGTTTTTAGTGAAATGTGGTGCCTTCCTCTCTTCCCATACATTGATACGCTCATATTTGCAAACAATGAACGCTAGCTATGTCAACCTGGGAAAATCGCTTAAAACTGATGGTCTCATTTTCCTCATCAGTAAAATGAACTGGAGAGGGAAATGGCAAACCATTCCAATATCTTTGCCAGCAAAACCTCAAATGGAGTCAGAAAGAGTCAAATATGACTCAATAACAACAACCAATTGTATGACTGCAAAAAAAAAAAAATTTGTAAAAACCTGCCTATTACTTACTTATGAATTCATTAAAGATAAGATGTATAAGTAATAGTTGCATAGATCACTTTATGAGAGATTTTATAGAAGATTTCTTATAAGGCGACTGTGTGAGGTTTAGTACATATATACCTATTTCCCCAATCACTTTATAACATTTAGAAATGCACCCCAAACCCTAGCAATGCAAGCAGAAACAACTAAAAGAACAGAAAAGTCTGCTCCCTCCAAAAAATCAGCAGAATTATTGGAAGAAATATGTAAGCAAAGAAAAACTTCTAAAGACATACAACATAATAAACAAAATAATAGTTTAATATGTCATTAACACCTTGGAATTAATTATATTTTGAGGAGATTCATCAAAGATCAGTTCTCCAATACAAGTTTTCCCAGGTTTCTTTGAATATGTCATTGTCTTATCTTCCCATCTTTAAATTCCTCAACACAAGAATTTCTAAAATCTAACTGACCTAGGGATGATGAATTAAAGGAATTTCCTCAATTTATCTTTAAAAAAAAATATCTTTTTTTCCCAAAGAATTGGAAGTTGAGGGGATGGCCATTAATTGGGGAATGGGTGAACAAGTTTGTGGTATATGATTGTGATGGAATGCTACCATGCATGATGAACAGGATGGTTTCAGAATAGCCTGGGAATATCATATGAACTAATGAAGAATGAACTGAGAAAAACCAGGAGATCACTGTATACAGTAACAGCAATATTCTAACAATGATCAACTGTGAAAGACTTGGCTACTCTGATCAAGACATGCTGTAAGACAATTTCAAAGGACTGATGATGAAAAATGCTATGCACCTCCAGAGAGAGAACTGGTAGTCTGAGTGCAAATTGAAGCATATATTTTCTACTTCATTTTTCTTGCTTTTTTTTTTTGGAAGGGGGGAAGGGAGCGCTGAAAAATGTTTGACAGGGAAATATGTTTTGCAAGCTCTCATATATATAATCAAAATCAAATTACTTGCCTTTTATGGGGAGGGGAAAGAGGGAGGAAGAAAATTTGGAACTGAAAGTTTTAAAAAAAATTAAAAATAAATAAATAATATCTTTTTAAAAAAAATGAATAAAAATATTCCCCAAAAGATAAGTGGCCAAAAGAAAGGAATGAATATTTTTCAAAAGAATAGAAGCGAACTCTTAACAACCATGTGAGAAAATACTCTAGATAGCTAACAATATTCTGTCAATCAGCAAATGTTTCTTGGGTGCTTTCTATGTACCAAGCTAAGTTGTGGCATTCCAAAGCTTAGCTATGCACTGGGCATAGCAAGACAAAAGCAACATTGTCTCTGCCCTCTAGGAGCTTATGTTCTATTGTGGGAGTCAGGCAAGTAAAAACAATTCCGAGGTTTTACTTCACCTCAATCATATTGTCAAAGATAACAAAAGATAGTACAACTAGTTTTGGAGAAACTATGGGATGACAGGGACTTAGTGGAACTGGAGATGGGAGTAGCCTAATTCTGGAAAATAGGAAGGAACTACATTAGGAAATGATAAATAATAATAATAGCTTTAAAATTTGCAAGGCAATTTATAAATGTTGTCTCATTTTATCCTCTCAACAACTTTGGAAGCTAGGTGGTATTAATAACCACATTTTTAGAGATGTGGAAACTGAGGCAGACAGAGTGACTCAACCAGGGTCAGAGAGCCAGTAATTTTCTGAGACTGGATTTGAACTTAGATTTTCCTGACTTCAGCTCCAGCACTCTATCCACTATACCACTTACCTGTCTATTCACAGTCTTTTACTTTGTTATGTCACTGGTTGGCATATGCACTCAAGAGGGGAGAAACCTGGAAAGTGAGGTCTCATATATTCCAAAATATCCATAGTAGGAATTTTTCTGATAGAGAAAACCTGGAAACAAAGTAGCTGCCCAATGATAATTGGATGACTGAGCTAATTAAGTAAACAATCTAAATACAAGAAATGACAAATATGAGCAATTTGAGGACACTTGGGAAAACAAATGAAATGATTGTTCATGAAGCAGGAACAAGAAGACAGTGCAATGACAGCAAGGAAATACTAAACTCATATCAATGAAATGACAAATCTTGAGTTCAAAGGACTAAGGATGAAGCTTTCTCTTTTCTCTCGACGTAGTAACAGACAATAGAAGCAGAATGAGATAGACGTACACTGTTAGATACATATACATGTATAGACATACATATCTGTTTTTCTTAACTCTAACTTTATTATAAGGGAGTGTTTATTGGAGGGAGGGTTATTTTGGAGTAGCAGAGAACTTTTTAAAAGACATCAATAAAACAATTAAAAATAAATAAAAGTTTGTTGAACTGAATTAAACTGAATCCATAATCTGTCACAAATGTATGTGTTTAAAGAGAACATTGTGACCAGTGCAGACATTAGAAATGCCTCTAAATGACTGCAACATTTACCCATTATTAAAAAGAAATTTTTATGATTCATATTCAAAGGTATGATTTCTCAAGAAAGAATAATGACTCTCAAGTTGATGACTGACAAGACTATTTGCTGTGCTATTTTGTCCAGCAATAATCTATTGGCTGATCAGTTGACTAAGGAGCCTAAGGGGCAGATTAATTATTTATCAGTGGAATAAATTGAAAAGTTGGACCTAACTACTTCAATACAAATTGAAACACTACAAAATTTTAGCAAGGGTAGAAGTGAAGACCATTGAATTTGAAAGTAGCACTGGGGCAGTGATCTATCACCACTATTTTTATTCTCCTTTTTCTTTTCCTCTGTGGTCCTCCTTGCCAAACCTTAGCTTCCCAATACAAAAATCCTTTCATTCTATAGTCAGGACCGATGATAAATAATCTGAGGGAGAGCATATTTCCGCATCCTTCTATTTTGGCCATTTCTTCAGACATACAAAATAGGAGGACATTTTTCCTTTAACCAAAAAAAAAAAGAAAGAAAAATAAACTGAAAAAATTAAGTTAATATGGCCACAAAGCAATCTGATTCCCAAATCAATATAAGAAAGCCAAAATAAGAATTTCTTCTGAGTTCAGTGCTCTCCTTAAACACTTGTGAGCTGAGTGACCCTGGCCAAAGCACTTAGCCTCTCAGCCTTAGATTCCTGCTCCATTAAAAGCAAATAATAATAGCATCTTCTGCATAAGGATGTTCTTAGAAGCAAAGATTGTGCGTATACAGTGTTTTATAAACCTCAGTACTTGATGTAAATGTCCAATATGGTTGCTATTAGCCAACTTATTTAGTCACTTAATTTTCCTGCTCATCTATGGGTCTGTATTTCTGCCTTTTATTCTTTATCCCCAAATTTCCCAGCCTGGTGATTTGTAAGGATCAGATTATTCAGTCCTCCTCTACAGGTTTAGCCCTGCTCCAGGCTTTTGGATGAATTGGGCTCTAAGATGAGGGAAATAAAAGGACTTCTGGGTCAGTGGCTCAGCGTCAAATCATCCTTGTTGGCTATAATCTAAACTTGTGCCTTCTAACCCTCTAACCTGTTAGTTAGAGTCTTTCTTTATGACTAAGTCCTCTTCCCTTGATCCCAGTTTTAATAATTAGGCCTTAGTCTCTTGTACCCAAGATTCCTTGCCTGGATCCCCAGGGACTTTGGGACTGAAAGCCAGCTTTTTTCTTGATGTCTTCTATTTGCTAGGGACTGAAGTCTAAGCCCTCTAGTAGAATCTTAGGTACTATATCTGTCGCCTCTCAGGAGTTGCCCCATTTACCTATTGGCATTCTCTCCTGATAAACTAGCAGAGTTTCCCCTGTTTCTTGCAGCTAGGTGGTACAGTGAATAGAGCACCAATGCAGGAGTCAGGAGGACCTGAGTTCAAATCTCCCCTCAGACGCTAGACACTCACTAACTGTATGACCTTGAGCAAGTCACTTAACCCCAATTGCCTTATCCTGGGTCATCTCCAGTCATCCTGATGAATATCTGGTCACTGGATCCACATGGCTCTGGAGGAGAAGTGAGGCCGGTGACCTGCACAGCCCTCCCTCACTCAAAACAAAGTCAAGTGCAAGTCATGTCATCATTTCTCTGATGACGTGGTTCTTGGGCAACAAAGGACAAACACATATATTACCTTGGAGGTCTTTTTTCAACATTAGGACTCAGACATCCTTATTCTGACGTTCTGCTCCCAGATAAATCTTTGTAATTTTGCTCTTATTTCCCCAATTCCCAGATTTCCTTTTAGGTTTTTCCTCCACTTGGTTGTTCTATTACCCTTGTAAATTTGTGTTTCTGCTCTCTTTCTATATTCTTCACTTTGTTAGTCCCCATGGGAATAGTTATCCACTTTTTGCATTGATTACCAAATCTATGCATTCAACCCTAATATTTCCCCCAAAACCCCATCTTATGATATTTCTCACAAAACCTGTCCCTCTTCCAAACCTCCTTATTTTGCTTGAGGGTTGCACTTTGTTTCCAGTAGTCTACTCAGATTGTTACCATTTTCTTCCGTGCCTTCATCGCATCTTCTATTGTAATAGCTTCCTGATTGATGCCCCAATCATGAGTACCTATTCTAATCCATTCTTATACACAACTGCTAAAGTTCTTTTCCTGAGGTGTATGTCTGGCTGTGCCACTCCTCTACTCAGTAAACCCCAATAATGCCCTATTGCTTCTAGGATCGAATACAAACTTCTTAGGTTGGCTTTAAAAACCTTTACAATACAGTTGCAGTCTGTATCTCTAGTCTTAATATTTATTATTCTCCTTCTTTCAAAAATCTGATTAAGGGCCATTTTCTACTTGAAGCCTTTCCTTACTCTCCCAGCTGTGAGTACTCTCTTCTCCATACCATCGTCTCATAAATTTACCTTGTATTTATTTTGTACATATTTATTTATTTAAGTACATGTCCCCTGGAATAGGATATGTTACATGAGGGCAAGGATTGTTTCATTTTTGTCTTTGTATCCCGAGCACCTAGCACAACTTCTGGCAGATATCGCAATATGAAAAATTGTGGATTGATAAATTGATCTTTAATTATACTATATCCTAGACACAGACCAGTCCAAGACCAAAGCAATGATCACCTGTCTGAAGGGATTTAAGTGGGACTTCGTAGATGATTTCCAAAAATCTCTGTCTTGCATTGCCTGAAGTTTTTAAAAATCAATTTCCCATTTATTTGGTTTAATAGATATTCTGTGCTTGAAATGTTTAATCTGTGATTATGAGATGGGATAATTGTGTAACAAAGTGGGAGAGAACTAACCAAGGGGCAGTCATATGCTTCTATGGTATCTTACTGATGTCAGTTTAAAATAAGGGAGATTCTCAATACAACGGATAGACTTCATGTGGTAAACTTGTGGAAGGGTACAACAAGATGTATGAAGGATGGGCAGCATGGATGGATTTTGATCTGTGTTTTTGTACAGAATAGTCTCATTGAGGAAACTGAAGATCTATATCTGACTATAACTTATTTAAAACAAAATATCTTTGAAAGGGTTGAGGAAGCCTATTGGTCATTCAGATCCTTGTTCGAATTATTTCAGATTTCTTTCCACCTGGTTGATACCAACCACTGAAGAAATAGGAATTTTGAATTGGGCCTTGGTCAAGGCATAAAGTAATTTTGGAAGAGCAGGCCTAGGTGGAGTCACACAGGGATGGATTTGGATGAGCACAAATCAACAAGAGGCAGGAAGAAGGTATAGGAAGTAGAAGGGCAACAAAATCACGTTTCACCTATTTTAATGTTTTGCTTAGGACCAGCCCTTATAGTTGATAGAGCCATAGTATAATATCCAAAATCTGAAAATGGCCTGAAGTATAATGAGCTAGTCAACATTCCTTTAATTGGGCTTTTATTGCATAGTGGAACTGTTGTGCTGAAATGTGATTTTTTTTTTAATTTTTTAAATTTTATTTATTTATTTAATTTTTTACATTCATTTTCACAAATTTTTGGGTTCCAAATTTTCTCCCCTTTTATCCCCTCCCCCCACCCCAATACCCCAAGCAATCTAATTTTCCCTATCTCCAATCTGCCCTCTCTTCTGTCATCCTTCCCTTCTCTTGTCTCCATCTTCTCTTTTCTCCTGTAGGGCCAGATGACTTTCTATTCCTCATTAATTGTATGTCTTCTTTCCTAGTAGCAACAACAATACTAAACAGTTGTTCCTAAAATTTTGAGTTCCAAATTCCCCCCCATCCCTCCCTCCCTACCCATTCCCTTTGGGAAGGCAGGCAATTCAATATAGGCCATATCTGTGTAGTTTTGCAAATGACCTCCCTGATAGTCGTGTTGTGTAAGACTAACTGGATTACCATCCCTCCTAACCTGCCCCTCATTGTTTCTCTTCTGTCTCTTGATCCTATCCCTCCCCAAGTGTTGACTTCAAATTGCTCCCTCCTCCCTTTGCCCTCCCCTCCATCATCCCCCCCTTGCAATATCTCCTTCTCCCCCCCCTTTCTTATACTGTAAGATAGGTTTTCATACCAAAATGAGTGTGCATTTTCACTCCTTCGTTTAGTCAAATGTTGATAAGGGTAAACTTCTTGTTTGTTTTTTTTTGTTTTTTTTTTTCTCAGCTCTCCTCTTTTTCCCTCCACTAAGAAAAACTCCTACCTGCCTCTTAAATGACATATAGTTACCCCCCTTCCCTTTCCCTCTCTTTCCTCACTACTACATTTCTCTCTCACCATTTACCTTAGTTTCTTTTAAGGTATGGTCCCATCCTATTCAGTTCAATCTGTGCTCTCTATCTCTGTATGTGTGTGCATGTGTGTATGTGTGGTCCCACCAACTACCCAGATACTGAAAAGTTTTAAGAGTTAGAAATATAGTCTTTCCCCTGTATGAATGTAAACAGTTCACTTCTGGTAAGTCCCTTAAGACTTCTCTTTGCTGTTGACTTTTTCATGCTTCTTCTCATTCTTGTGTTTGAAAGTCAAATTTTCTTTTCAGCTCTGGTTTTTTTCATTAAGAATGATTGAAAGTCCTCTGTTTCATTGAAAGACCATATTTTCCCTTGAAGTATTATACTCAGTTTAGCTGGGTAGGTGATTCTTGGTTTGAGTCCTAGTTCCTTTGCCTTCTGGAATATCCTATTCCACGCCCTTTTGGCCACAATGTTCCTAGGAGTTTCTCTTTTTGGATCTCTTTCAGGTGGTGATCGATGGATTCCTTCAATATTTATTTTGCCCTCTGGTTCTAGAATGTCAGGGCAGTTTTCCTTGATAATTTCATGGAAGATGATGTCTAGGCTCTTTTTTTGATCATGAGTTTCAGGTAGTCCCATAATTTTTAAATTGTCTCTCCTGGATCTATTTTCCAGGTCAGTTGTTTTTTCCCATGAGATATTTCACATTCTCTTCCATTTTTTCATTCTTTTGGTTTTGTTTGGTGATTTCTTGGTTTCTCATAAAGTCATTAGACTCCATCTGTTCCATTCTAATTTTGAGAGAACTATTAAATTCAGTGAGCTTTTGAGCCTCTTTTTCCATTTGGCTCATTCTGCTTTTGAAAGCATTCTTCTCCTCATTGGCTTTTTGAACCTCCTTTGCCAATTGAGTGAGCCTATTTTTCAAGGTGTTAATTTCCTCAGCATTTTTTTGGGTCTCCTTTACCAAGGTATTGACCCATTTTTCATACTTTTCTTGCATCTCTAACATTTCTCTTCCCAGGTTTTCCTTCACCTGTCTAACTTGCTTTTCAAAATCCTTTCTGAGCTCTTCCAGGGCCTGAGCCCACCTGCCACCCCCCTGGGGTGTCTGGGGTACTGAGGCCCCGCCCTCCACGTTTTTCCCTGATGTCAAGGATACGTCCTCGTCATCAGAATCCGAAGGTTGGGATCATTTGCATTTGTTGGAAAAAACTCTCTAAAGTCTTATTTTTCTTCCCTTTTCTAGGGCATTTTCCCAGCCAGTTACTTGACTTCTGAGATTCCTTTCCACCCCCGCCTGGATCCGCCCAGCTAGTGCTTGGCCTCTGAGATTTAAATGGGTTTTCCTCCTGCCGGCTGTCAATCAGTGAGCTTTAGTTCAGGTGCTGGGGTGGGGGGCAGGGCCGCCTCCTAGGCTCAGATCCCTCAGGGGCTTTATGTAGAGACTTTCAGGAATGGAGCAGGTGGGGGCAGGGTGGGGGGCCCCCCCGCCTCCCAGGCTCAGTTCCCTTGGGGGCTTTAAGCAGAAGCCTTCAGTAATAGAGCAGGGTGGGGGCAGGGCCGTCTCCCAGGCTCAGCTCCCTCAGGTTTTATGCAGGAATCTTCCGTAATGAAGATCCTGCCTGCTGCTGGGGGATTCCTGAGTCCCGGGCGGCTGCCACCTCAGCCGCCGCCCACACCTCTGCCTCCGCTGCTTCCTGCCCCCGTCTCTGCCACCGCCGCTTCCTCTTGAGGGGGCCCGAGTCATGGAGATGCCCCGCTTCCCCTCTCCTCCAGCCCGGCCTTCTCTCTCACTGACCTTTAGCTTCTGTGGGCGGAGGGACTTTCCCGGCTGCCGGAGCTTCCGTCTCTGAAGCCTGCTCGGATCAGCTTCTCTGGGGCCACGGCCAGGGCAGCGCTGGGGGTCGGGTCCACTTTCCGGGGTGCGACGGACCCTGGGGACGGGTCTCCAGGGCTCTTGGAACGGAAATCTCTTTCACTCCGTTTCTGCACACCTTGTATTGACCCAGAAGTTATGGGGGACTCTTTTTACATTAATTCTGTGGACTTTGGTTTCGGAACTCGTAAACGTGCGTCCTTCTACTCTGTCATCTTGGCTCCGCCCCCCCCGAAATGTGATTTTTTTTATTTAAAATTTTATTGATATATATTTTTGTATCCTTCCATTTCTAAGTATATCCCTCCCCTTCCCATACCTAGAGAATCTGCTATTGTAGCAAAGAATAGAAGACAGAAGAAAACAGATCAGTAAAACTAGCAAATACATCATTGGAGGCTGATAGCGTATGCAATGATCTACACCTATATTCCCCCACCTGTCTAGGAAGAGAGGAAGGTACATTTTCTCTTATCTTTTGTGGGAAGAAGCTCAGTCATTATAATTACAGTTTCTTTTTTTAAACTTGTTTTTTCCATTTACAAAATTGAACTCATTGTGTATGTTTTTTTCCTAGTTATGCTTACTTCACTCTCTATCAATTTAAAAAAGTCCTCTCCTTCTTCTCTGTATTCATCATAATCATCATTTCATATAACACAATAATGTTCTATTATATTCATGTACCACAACTTGTTTAGCTATTCTCTGGTTTATTGGAATTTATTTTGTTACTACAGCAAAATGCTCCTGTGACTATTTGGGATCTTTTTTTCCCCTTGTCTTTAACCTCCTTGGTATATATGATCAACAATTCGTTTCTGGGTCAAAGGGCACAAACATTTTAATCACTTTATCATAATTCTCATTTGCTTTCAAAAATAGTTGGATTAATTCATGCAACAACACAATTTAAATAGACAGTCCTTTGCATATGATGAGTTCTCTGCCTGTGTATTGGAGTCATCAGAGGCTTGGTAGTATCAAATGAATCATTTAAATTGCTCTTTCTTTTTGATGAAGAGAAATCCCATAAAATTAATGATGAGTCTCCAGCTGAAGGAAGGAGTTGGTCTACTTTTTCTTCTACCTCTAATATTGATTTCACTTTCAAAAACCTAAGAATAATATGCTAGCTCAATGGACTAGCCTTCCGTTTGCATGTCAGAATCTGGACAGGAGGCACATTTAAATCTATTTACTTTTTCTCATAGGGATTGTTAGACTGATCTCCTTTGAATTACTGTGTATCTTTCTGAGGAGGTGCTGTAATGATCTGGATTTAATGCAATCAGCACAATATTCACAGACTAGAGCCTTTGGAAGATCTCACAGTTTTGGTGTAGTCCTCTTTCCTTTGTTTCCTTAGCAGAACATCAGATATGAAAGTATTGAATACTTTGGAAAGCTTTTTTTAAATACTTTACTTGACATTAAGAATGAGAGAGGTGTTAAATAGACTTATTTCTATGGTTGCATTTGTATGTAACCCAAAGTGGTACATTGATCTAATTTAAATAGACAGAGCCTCTCCTTCTTATCATCCACTTTTGAGAAAGCTTCATATAATTAACTATATCCTTAAAGATATCCCTTAAACGTGGGATGCTTTTAAAAATAATAAAAAATATTGAACCCCCCCCCTCTCATTTACTGTAGGATTCATTGCTACATTCAAATAGCTGTGTCAAAAAGTCTATTTTTTCTCTCGTGCTCTTGTCTTTCTAGCACTGAAAAATTCTCTTCTCTTCCATTTCCCATAGTTAATGGAAAATGAGGATGCAGGGGAAAAATCCCATTACCTTTATGAAACCTGCTGCCCTAAAGTCACAAACATAATTTATTGATTCTAGCCATGCTTGGATTTCTTGCCATGCCAATAAAGTTTATTGAAATTGGGAGTGAAATTAATAAGGCTAACCCCAAAAAACTGTCCAAGTGTAGAGAATACTGTGTGTGTGTGTGTGTGTGTGTGTATGTGTGTGTGCAGTACATACTCTATATAGGTAACAGCCTCACTGTACTGGCAGCTAGATAATAATGCAAGATTGTGAGTGACATAGACTGAAATTGAGCAAGTCACAATATGTAGAAAATATTTTATTTTTATTTTGAAAATCAATTTGGCAATTATGCAATTTTTCTTATTTTTTCAAAATAAGTTTTTTTGTGACCTATTGTAGAACAATACTTAGAAATCAGTCTGAGGGGAAAAAGTGTGCATACCATATTGTCTTGTGTTTCACAGTTCTAGGGCTTCAAGATTTAGAGACAACATGACAGAAACTATCTAAGGTAAGGTTAAAATTACTAGTCAGGGCTAACATTATGAGACTGTAAGTAAAAGTGACTTTAAAAGTGATATGAATACATTGAATTGGTTGAAACATAAAATCCCACAGAGAAGGATTTGTGGAATGCTGCAGGAAATCTACATTAAAGTACATTATTTCATGCAGAGAGGATCTCACAGAAATTATAAAGTAGTCCTATGACAGAAAGGAAAGAACAACCCGCAGCTTTATAGCAGAAACAACTGTAATCTCATATATCTCAAAATAAATCCCTCAAGTCTTTTAGGTGAATGACTCCCACTTATCAAGTGCTGCAAAACATCTGGACAGTTCTTGTCTACAGTTGAATTTGTTGGTCACAGACACAGGACTTTTATAATATAGTAGCCACCAACAGTAATTTGAATTTTTAGGGATACTATCTTCCAGAACTCAACATTTTTCTAATACATGTTTTCATTCATCCTCACTGTATCCTTTTGAAACAGGGAAGCAAGAAGATGTCAAATATTTTGGTCAGTGCTTTGCAGATGAGGCTTTGTTAACAGATGAAAAAATGAACTTAATTAGGTTAGGTGATATAGAACTAGAACCCATATAGATGTAAAGTTCTTTATGAGCCCCAACTTGCTATATTAATCGCTGTGATTATCATTATTGTAACAGGTTCTTTTGGAGTTTATGTGCAATCTTCCACTTCCTGATACTCCTGAAACTCCTGAGTCTAGATCTAATATATTCTATGTTGTCTTAGCCCTAATCCTGATCTCCTGTTAGTTCCACTGGTTGTTGACAAATAATTTAAATCAAAACAGTTTAATTGGATCAGTCAAAACTTGGATAATTGGATAGAAGAAGGCACAGTTAGCATAAATCTGAGAAGACACTATCCAGAGGAGAGGAACCTGCAACCTTGAGGTCACATGTGGCCCTATAGGTCTTCAAGTGCAGACCTTAGACTGATCCAAATTTCATAGAACAAATCCCCTTAAAAGGATTTGTTCTGTAAAACTTGAACTCAGTCAAAAGGCTATGTCCAACTATAGGTGGGCTGGAGGATGCAGGTTCCCCACTCCTGCTGCTCTCCCAGGACTCAAGTTCTTCATCTATCCTTTACTTAATATGACTTCAAGGTTCTCCTCTGACCTCTCCTGCCCTCCTCTCCACTCTTCTCCTTCTTTCCAGTCTTCCTTTTAAAAATTCTGCTGCTGTGTTTCCCCTTGCTGAAGTTCCTCTCAGGAAACATAGGAATCATGTCCTAGAAGGTTCTTCCCTGAGAACTACTAAGAATAATCCAGCAATGTTTCCTCTCCATGTACCAAATTGTGAATCTCTAGATTTTTGTTTGGGCTCTTATCCAACTATCAGCAGGTATGATTAAAGTCTGAGGCATTATTTTTAAATTTCTTTTGATTATTCAGAACTTGACAAATATCATTAATTCCATATACACAGAATAGAAAAAGAGGATTGTGCATGAAACCATGAATCTCTATTACCTGTCATGTCAATTCCAAATCTGTCCTACTTGTCTGTATCTCCTCCTGAATAGCCTTCGTTTTGTATATTTTTTAAAAATAGATTTTTATTGATACCTTTTATTTTTACTTCACCTAGATATCCCTCATATAATTCCCATGATTCTCCCAGAGAATTATGCCATATAACAATGAGGTAAGTAAGGGCTGAATCGCTTATTCATACTTAATTGATGGTGTGCTTAATTTCAGGCTACTGATTGTAACTCTCAAGCAATGCGTGTCTATGCTTTTCTTCTCCCTTGAATTTCAAAGTGTAGAAACTACCCCTCAAAAGTCACGAATTACATTCTTGATTGCCCTTTCCTGGAGTTCAAGTCTAAGGATACTATTGGGATTGGGAGTCACTTTACCATCCTCAGGGATACCCACAACACAAGAATTTTTGCTAATAAACATGTTAAGGGGCCTGGGACTCTAAAAGGTTTCCTTTCCACTGAGACCCCTCTAGATTCTGAATGAGATTGTGGTTCCCTTTCAAATAGAAATTTAATAAAAGAGGACTCTAATGCAACTGATTGAATAAGTGGGGACTACAAGTAGAAAGTGTTAATCTAACATTATAATGGCAATAAAAGTCCAATAATCATGGTTGAGCCTTAGTTCCTTAGCTTTTTCTTTAAAAAAAAAATTTATTGATGCCTTTTATTTTTGTATCACAGCCATCTCCTTCCAGATTGAATGCCCCCATCTGACAAAAACATACAATTAATCAAAACCATCCAATGCAACAACAACATGACATATTCTGTCATAGTAGACACTCCATCTCTCTGCCATATAGTAGGAGGTATGTTTCCTCTGTTGTTTGTATGTTTCTTGAATTCATTTGTATTTGAGTGTTCTTTTCATTTATACTATTGCAGTCATTGTCTATGCTATTCTCTTGGTTCTGCTTATTTCACTCAGTTCATATAGATCTTCATGTTTCTCTGAATTCCTCATATACAGCATTTGTTACTGCACATTAATATTCCATTACATTCACATGCCACAGTTTTTTCTCAGCTATTTTACTATTGATAGGTGCTTTGTTTTCATTTCTTCCCTATTATAAAGTGCTACTCTGAATACTTTGGTTATATATTGGACCTTTGCTTTTGTCTTTGGCTTCCTTGGGAGATGTGCCCAGAAGGTGGGATTGCTGGATCAACAGATCTAGACAGGTTAGTCATTTTTAAAATTTTTTTTTTAGATTTTAGACAAATTCTAGAACTTAACTACATAATCAGAAAAGAAAAAAAAACACTACAAACAAATATAAAATAAGAAAAGAAAAAAACATGTCATATGCACAGCAGAACATAGGAGAGGATTCAGAATATATACATAAATGACAGCATTTCAAGAAAGCCTATATATTAAACACTGTGTGATATGTTAAAAACCATCCATCTTCTTTTTAATTTCCTTGTAGGTTTTCTTTTGTTCTCTACTGTACACCTCTTCCTTTGTTTCTTTTCCTCCTTTCCTCCTCCCTACCTACCTCCCTAGGCTACAATTCAGTATGGATCTATTTATATATAGGTATATACACACACACACATATATACATATAGTTTGTATCATTTATATAAGACAATTACTCTTTTAGATGTTCATGAAAGATTTTACTTTTTGAAGTCATATCATACTCAGGTCTACCCCAATCTTTCTGATGAACTACTTAATTACTAGCAACAATCTTAGACATAGGATTTACATTTTCCATATATAAAAAGTAAACATTCTATCCTTATTTAGTTCCCTGTAATTGGTCATTGGTGTGTACCTTATATTTATATTGGGTCTTGTATGTCAAATTTTCTATTGAGTTCAGGGTTTTTGTTTTGCTTTTTTTTTTTTTTTTTTTACATAGTCCTGGTAGTCTGACAGTTGATTAAATATCCATTTTTTTTCATTCGGAATTACACTTAGCTTTGCTTCATATGATATTTTCGACTGGAGCTCCAGCTCTTTTACTTTTCAATATATAGTGTTCCAAGAACTGCAATCTTTTAGTGTTGCCAACACTAGGTCTTGTGTGATTCATTACATGTAAATTGTTTTTTTCTTGTTGCTCGTAATATTTTGTGCTTGATCTGGGAGTTTCAGAATTTAACTGTAGTATTCCTGTGAGTTTTCCTCATAGGATCTCTTTCAAGTGGTGATTGGTAGATTTTTTTCTATTTCTACTTTCTTTTGTGCTAATGCTTCAGGACAATTTTCTTTAATTAATTATTTATTATGTTATTGTATCAAGATTCTTTTTTGGATCAGAACTTTTAGGAAGTCCAATTATTCTTATGTTTTCTCTTTTTCATCTGTTGTTTCTCTAATGAGATGCTTCACATTCTCTTTTTTTTTTCATTCTTTATATTTTGGGTTTTTTTTTTTAAGTTCTTCAGTAAATTCTTTTTGGGCAGGTGACCATTTGACATTACCCTTTGGGGAAGAAGAGGGTTTCTTTGCTTCAATACCCTCCTCTGAAGATGAACCCTGGTTTTCTCTATTCCCATAGTGTCTCTCTGAGGTTGGATTCTTTCTCCTCTGCCTGTGCATTTTTTTTTAAAGTAATAATTTGGTTTTTCTAATCACCTCTAGTCCTGAGGTATGGGGAATGGTGCCTCTGGCCTCAGATCCTCTTCCATTCTTCCCTCTGACCTTCAACTCAAATCAAGACATCCAGCCTCCTGTAAGTACCCACAGCCAGTGGTGTCCCCCTCCATCTCCTACTCCCCCCACTTCTCTTTTTTAAAAATTTAATTAATTTATTTGTTTTCATTTTTCAACAATCACTTCCACAAGTCTTAAATTTTCTCCTCCTCCCTCCCCAAGATGGCATGCAATCTTATATGGGTTCTACACATACATTCCTTTTAAACACATTTTCACATCTTCACATTTTCACATTCTTCATAGAAGAATTAAAACAAATGAGAGAAGCCATGAGAAAAAAATAAAACATAACATAACACAAGGGAAAAGTGTACTGCTTCATTTTGCTTCTGATTCCATATTTCTTTCTCTGGATGTAGATGGCATTTTTCCTCAAGAGAACTTTCCCCTCTCATTTCTTATGCACTCAACTGGCACCTGCTGGTTCCTTCTCTCCTGGGTCCCACACCTATCCGCCGCACAGCTGGGTCTAGTATTCCTTGTCACCAGAGGTCCCCTAGATCTTCCCCAGGTCAGATGCTCAGCTCCCCTCACTGTCAGGAGTGGGGAGTTTGGGGTGCAGTGTGGGAGTTAGTTTTAAAAGTTCCTGTGGCTGAGGCTGAGGCAGTCTTGCAACCCACTTAACCCCAGGGACTGCCACTTGTTAAAGTCTACCCTAGCCTGGAGGTATTTACTCTTCATAGGAACCAAACCTCCTCCTGGAACTTTTCTTCAGGTCTTCTCAGATTGTCCCAAGAGGACCCCTGTTCTGCCCCTACTCTTCCTTATTCCCACTTTATGTTCCCCCAGAGGCACTATTTTATTTCTTTTGTAGAGGAAAATATTGAGAGCTTGAGATTTTCTTACCTACTCCACCATCTTCCCAGAATTATCTCCTTGTCCCTTTTTTACATAGTTTCAAATTGAAATCCAGAACGGTCAGACCACTCAGCAGCTCTGCCACCAGTACATTAACGTGCCTATTTTCCTAGTGCCCCTCAAATGCCAACCATTCATATCTTTCATCTTCTCCAGTTTTCATGGTACAGAACAAAATGACAGATTAAAAAAAACTGCATCTCTTATTATTAATGCCTTGGAATATATTTTCACGTGTTCATTTATAGTTTTCAGTCTTTCTTTAGGAAATTATTCTCATCCTTTGATCACTTATTTATCTTGATGTGACATATTAGCATACTTTACCTGTGTATTTCATACACAGTGATATTTGACACAAAGTATACTCCCCTCCCCAGTCCATTATTTCTCTTCTTATTCTATCTTCATTGATTTTATTCATGCAAAAGCTTTTAAATTTCATGCAGTTAAATCTTCATGAAGAAGTAGAAGGATGTGAAGAAAAACTTCTGCAAATTTTTCTCCAGTGTGTTTCATTCTTGGGTTTGGTCACTGAATCAATGTGACTTGAGGGAATGGGGTACTGGGAACTAAATTAATTGCACAGTGCCAAGGTCTGTGTGGAGGCTATACTTTCACCTTGACAGCAATGAATATATTCTACAGCTTCTGCAGAGAAGCTGGCTGTGTGATACCTGGCTCCTGAGAGATAGTCTGGCAGGAAAACTCAATGTCTGTTTCCCTTGTAATTCTGTCAGTAATAAGTGAAATGGAACAGCACTGCCCCTGTGCACCAAGAAATGACTCAGGCCAAATCAGCCACCTGATCCCTAGGAAAACTGGAAAGACTGGGGATCAAGTTACCTTTACAGTAAGGCCATACTTATGTTCCTTCACCTGTGCTTAAAGAGTTTAGGTTTCCAGGTCACTGACCCTGACTATAAGAACTTGCTAAGACTAGTCTCTTCCTGGGACTAAAACAGAACCCCTATATCCACTAGGCCAGTTCTACAATCTAGAAAGTTGGGGGAAGCCTATGAATCCACTAAAGCTTAGACCCAGAGAACCTGTCTATGGCAGGGCCACATTGATAGGCAGGAACAGATGGTAGAGTATTCCAAATTGGTAGGAAGACTGTAGGAGGAACTTTATCCAGCAGACCCCTTATCAAAAGAATTCTTAAATTTCTCTTCCCTGTTGGACCACTGCTAGGAAGTACCAGATTGTTTCATAAGAATTGCTTGTTTGTGACATATCAGGACCATTTAACTAAGTCAATTCTGTATGGACCTTTCTGAAGTTCATGGATACTATATCAAGTGTCAGGGTCCATGGGATTTGGAGGATAAAGGGAAAATAAATTTCTATGGTCAACTCAGCTATGTATCATTGAACCATTCTTCTTTCAGTTGCATAATTTGATAAGAATGGATAGGGTCTTAATTGGCTGCATATTTGTTAAGGTCATACATAAATTGATACATCAAGACTAGCTAGATTCATCAGAGGGCTTAGACAAGCATGTGGAAAGTACAGACATTCTCTACAAAGGAATCTTTCTCCTTTTCATAGCCACTGGTTCTGAGGATGAGCAGATTTGCTACGAATAGATCACTGAAAGCCACATACAATTTTTTCCGAAAACCTCCAAATCCACTAGCAAATAATGAGAGGAACAACAAGTAGCCTATATGATCAATTCCGAGAAAAGTAAAATGACTTTGGCATTGTTGGAATGGAATTCCCAGGGTTAAAAACAAACAAAAAATAACCACTTCAATTAAGCAGCAACTCCCCCAGGATGTTGGCAAAACAATCAGAAAACTTCTGAGAAATGGTCACTTTGCCCCAGCTCTTTCCATGAAGATGTCCAGGTGAGCTAGCAGCTAAGTATTTTTTTTTTTGGTGTACAGTAACAACATACCCTAAATACAGTATTGTAGAACATTCCATGGTTCAGCACCTGCTGAAATGTAGTATTCCATGCCTTTGGTTTCAATGGTCACTCCACCAGGGCACTCATCATGATTGCTAGGGCTTCCATAGCTATGTAGGAATGGGAAGCTGGAAAGACTTTAAAGGAATAACACAAGATTGTACTGTTCTGCATCATGGGACCCATTGGGAGTGTTTTATTTCACTGATGGATGCTATCCTGCTTTGGGGAACCTAAGGGAAAGGTAATGAGGAGGACTGTAACTCAAAAGTTCCTGGATAGGGAAAAGGCAGAAGTACATGTGAAAAAAACCAAAACACTTTAAAGGCATGTGGATAAACAAGTGGAAGACTCAGAGGTAGTAAACAGTATCTAAGAGGATTCAGTATCTAACTGGTTTAAAACCAGTATCACAGCATAGTCTGAAAGTGTCTCTACTGTGGTTAACAATAAGATAATGTTTCATGGAGGGAGGAGCCAAGATGGCAGAGTAGAAAGACTCACGTATGCTAGCTCCGAATCCACTGCCCATAAATTTCCTGTAAGAAGAACTTCCCACAAATTCTGGATCACTGCAAGGTGCACAGAAACATAGTGGAAGAGATTTCCATTCCAGAGAGCCCTGGAGAGCTGTCCCCAGAGGTCCGTCACGCCCCGGAAAGCGGAGCCCACACCTGCGCTGCCCTCGCCGCGGTCCCAGAGGAGCAGATCCAAGCAGGCTTCAGGGACAGAATCTCCTGCGGCCGGGAAGGTCCCTCTGCCCACAGATGCTGCAGGTCAGTGAGAGAGACGTCTGAGTTGGCCGAGAGGGGAGCGAGGTGTCTCCGTGACTCGGGTCCCCTGGGGAGGCAGTTGCGGAGGGAGCGGCAGAGGCAGAGGCAGAGGCAGCAGCAGAGGCAGCAGCAGTGGCCCCCGGGACTCCCTGAGCAGCAGGCAGAAGTTCAGGTCTCTGCATAAACCCCCTGAGGGAGCTGAGCCTCAGAGACGGCCCTGCCCCCACCCGCTCCATCACTGAAGGTCACTGCATAAAGCCCCTGAGGGAACTGAGCCTGGGAGGTGGCCCTGCCCCCACCCCAGCACCAGAACTTAAGCTCACATTGAATAGCAGCCGCTCCTGCCACGGATAGCTCTGAGACTGGGAAGCAGCATTTGAATCTCAGACCCCAAGCACTAGCTGGGCAGATCTAGACAGGGGTGGAGAGGAATCTCAGAAGTCAGGTAACTGGCTGGGAAAATGCCCAGAAAAAGGAAGCAGAATAAGATCATAGAGAGCTACTTTATTGGGGAAGAGATGTTCCTTCCCCCCTTTATTTCTGATGATGAGTACAATGCCTGCCATAGGAGAAAAACGTGGAGGTCGGGGCCTCTCTATCTCAGACATCCGAGGTGGATGTCCGGTAGGTTCAGGCCATGGAAGAGCTCCAAAAGGATTTTGAAAATCAAGTTAGACAGGTAGAGGAAAAACTAGAAAGAGAAATGAGAGAGATGCAAGAAAAGCATGAAAAACGAGTCAATACTTTGCTAAAGGAGACTCAAAAAAATGCTGAAGAAAATAACACCTTGAAAAATAGGCTAACTCAATTGGCAAAAGAGGTTCAAAAAGCCAATGAGGAGAAGAATGCTTTCAAAAGCAAAATTAGCCAAATGGAAAAAGAGGTTCAAAAGCTCACTGAAGAAAATAGTTCTCTCAAGATTAGAATGGAACAGATGGAGTCTAATGACTTTCTGAGAAACCAAGAAATCACAAAACAAAACCAAAAGAATGAAAAAGTGCAAGAGAATGTGAAATACCTCATTGGAAAAACAACTGACCTGGAAAATAGATCCAGGAGAGACGATTTAAAAATTATGGGACTACATGAAAGCCATGATCAAAAAAAGTGCCTAGACATCATCTTCCATGAAATTATCAAGGAAAACTGCCCTGAGATTCTAGAAATAGAAGGCAAAATAAGTATTGAAGAAATCCATCGATCACTTCTTGAAAGAGATCCAAAAAGAGAAACTCCTAGGAACATTGTGGCCAAATTCCAGAGTTCCCAGGTCAAGGAGAAAATCTTGCAAGCAGCTAGAAAGAAACAATTTCAGTACTGTGGAAATACAATCAGGATAACTCAAGATCTAGCAGCTTCTACATTAAGGGATTGAAGGGCATGGAATAGGATATTCCAGAAGTCAAAGGAACTAGGACTGAAACCAAGAATCACCTACCCAGCAAAACTGAGTAGAATACTTCAGGGGAAAATATGGTCTTTCAATGAAACAGAGGACTTTCAAGCATTCTTAATGAAAAGACCAGAGCTGAAAAGAAAATTTGACTTTCAAACACAAGAATGAGAAGAAGCATGAAATAGTAAACATCAAAGGGAAGTTATAAAGGACTTACCAAAAGTGAACTGTTTACATTCCTACATGGAAAGACAATATTTGTAACTCTTGAAACTTTTCAGTATCTGGGTAGTTGGTGGGACCACACACAGATGTACACATATACACATGCACACACACACACGTACATGCGTGCATGCACACACACATACACACAAGCATGCACACACAGAGACAGAGAGCACAGAGTGAATTGAATAGGATGGGACCATATCTTAAAAGAAATTAAGGTAAATGGTGAGAGAGAAATGTAGTGAGAGGAGAGAGGGTGAAATGGAATGGGGTAAATTATATCTCATTCAAGAGGCAAGCAGGAGACTTTTTAGTGGAGGGAAAAAGAGGAGAGCTGAGAAAAAAACATGAAGTTTACCCTCATCACATTCGACTAAAGGAAGGAGTAAAATGCACACTCATTTTGGTATGAAAACCTATCTTACAGTACGGAAAAATGGGGAAGAAGGAGATAAGCAGGGAGGGAGGGATGAGGGAAGGAAGGGCAATGGAAGAAGGGAGCAATTTGAGGTCAACACTCTTGGGGAGAGACAGGATCAAAAGACAGAATAGAAACAATGGGGGGCAGAATAGGATGGAGAGAAATACAGTTAGTCTTATACAACACGACTGTTATCGAAGTCATTTGCAAAACTACACAGATATGGCCTGTATTGAATTGCCTGCCTTCCCAAAGGGAATGGGTGGGGAGGGAAGGATGGGGAGAATTTGGAACTCAAAGTTTTAGGAACAACTGTTTAGTATTGTTCTTGCTACTAGGAGATAAGAAATACAATTAATGGGGAATAGAAAGTCATCTGGCCCTACAGGACAAAAGAGAAGACGGGGACAAGAGAAGGGAGGGATGATAGAAGAGAGGGCAGATTGGTGATAGGGGACATTAGAATGCTTGGTGTATTGGGGTGGGGGGAGGGGATAAATGGGGAGAAAATTTGGAACCCAAAATTTTGTGAAAATTAATGTAAAAAATTAAATAAATAAATAAATTTTTTAAAAAAGATAATGTTTCACAAATATTTATACCTGTGTGTATGTGTGTGTGTTTACCATTAGCTATATGGTCAGGGTTATCTTCAAACTTCCACTAAATATTCTTTAGTTGGAGAATTCCCTGAACCACTGATTTCATTGTGCTACTTTGATCATAGCCATGGATGATGGTGGACAGGTAGGAAGCAAGCATTTGTTTGTTTTTAAATTATGTTGCCAAGACTCCATAGAGAAACATTATTTCCAAATGAATTTGCATAAGGAAGTAAGTTATCTAAGTATCTAAAATTCCATCGAATGATAATCTTTGAAACTGGAATTTAGTCCCTGTTGTTCTTTTAATATATGAAGAAATTGTAACTCAAAGAGGTATAAGGCCTTGAGATGGCAGTGCTGACTGACATAGGTCTTGAACTCAGACCTCTTGTCTTTCCACTATGATTTAACCAAAGAAATTTGATCACTCTCATCCCTTTCATACCTAGCCTTTTTAACGTATAGACGCATCATAATGATATATTCTAATTACCTGAAATCCCTGCCCTCCAAATTAATATTTTAATAGAATCTTGAACTTTTTGAAATGTCAGTTGTATTTGTTATAATCTCTTATTATAGCTCATTTCTTCTAGGACCCTTTTATACCATTTGTATAAAATGTATAATGTGTATGTATATAATGTATAGTGTAAATTGTAAATGTAATGTAAAATCTAAATGTAATGTATAATGTAAATTATTAACTTATTTCAAATAATAGGGAATGAGTGATACAAAGAAATAGTCCCAATTTCCTTTCAATTTCTTCTGTTCTCTTATATTTACTGGCCTTTGGTTCAATTAGAATCCACGGTTGTTGACACTTGGTCAGGGACAAACTAGTTAGGGCCAATTTCATGAATCACTGGAACTTGGCCAGGTCATGTGTCCTCTGGGCCTTCATTATCTCTTCCGTAAAATGATGGGCTTGGAGTAGATTTCTTCTAAGGGTCCCTTCCCACCCTAAGATCCTGTGATCCTCTATAGGGTCAGCTATGGAGCACAGTGAATAGAGTGCTGAACCTGGAGTCAGGGATAGCTAAGCTGTAAGACCTGCTAATATTCTTAGTAGCTCTAAGCCTGGGCAAGTCACTTAATCTCTGTCTGCCTCAATTTTCTCAACTGTAAAATAATAAAATTATTTTATTAATAATACTGCAGATAATAACAATACCTTTCTCACAGGGCAGCTGCAAGCGTCAAATGAGATAATATTTGTAAAGGTCATAGAATACTGCCTGGGGCTTATTCTAGGCGCTTAGTAAATCTCCTGCCCTTTCCTCACTATGACACTATATGTGGGATTTAAGCTACATTATCTAGAAAAGACATGAGGGAACATGCCATGTTCCATTTTTAGCCAGTGTGATAGTACGTCCACTTGAGAACAAGTATGTGACTCCAACTATTAGAAGGAAGTAGACTTTTTTTTTTTAATACTGCAAGGACAATTTCAACTAACTGGTTGTTTATAAATTACTCTGTTGTTCCTGTTACCCCCCACCCATTTAGCAATTTTTAAAAAGCAAATAAATTGGACTACAAAAGCCCTTAAAATGTTGTTGTATAATTTGGCAAAAACAAGTCCTCAGATTACTTACCTCTGAAAACATAGTCTCTTTATTCATTTGAAGTCCATCCCCTTTCTGTCAGGAAAGGAGTGTTATGTTTCATATTTATTCCTTTGGACTTTTGATTTATTTTGTGTTGATCAGAATTCTAGATTCTTTTATACTTTTATTTCTCTATCATGTTGCTATCATTATATAAATTGTTCTCTTATTTTTTTGCACTTCACTTTGAATCAGTTCATAAAAGTCTTCCTAGTTGTCTCTGAAATTGTCCCTTTCATCACTTCTTATGAAACAATATTTCACGACATTCATGTATCATAATTTGCCTAGCTATTCCCCAATTAAAGTAGAGCACTTCCTTAATTCCCAATGTTTGACTACCACAGAAAGAACTGCTACAAATATTTTTGTATGTATGATGACTCTTTAAACATATATAAATTTATTTAGAAGTTTATGTTCAACTGAGGATAGAGTTCTCAACACCTAAATAAAGCAGAGTACCTGGCAATGTGTATTCAACGAATCTTATGCTCTCCCACCATGATCCTGCTGTGATCAAAGTTCTTGGGATTGTCTGGAAGCAGGCGCTTGATAGATGGCATTCAGCACTTTACCCGCCTGCTCTGTGAATCATATAATTATTTACTGTGCCAGTCCATTTAACTCACATTTACTCTCATATCTCATACAGACTGTGAATATTTCTTTTTCCTTTCTCTAATGCTAAGGAACCTTATTTTATGTTTTATATTTCCAGGGCTTCAGAAATCAAATGAGATCCTAATATGAGATATTTTTACCTCTTTGCCTTAGGATAGGGGTGTGTGTGTGTGTGTATTTATATGTGCATGTACACGTGTTGTGTGTGTGGCTTTGTTAGAGACTTCAAATGCAAGCTATATTTTGAAAGATACCTATTTTCTGTGAGGAAATGTTTAAACTTGTAAATTATTAATTTATTTTAAATAATAGGGAATGATTTTGCATATTTATCAGAACAGAGATACAAGCAGATTTGAATTAGAAGAGCTTTTTCTAGACCAAATTGCCCTAACTTCCTGGACTTTAAATGAACATTATGGCATAGTAGAAAAAAAACACTGGTCTGGATGGGAGCCAGGAGGCTTAGGTTCAAGTCCTAATGTTTATACTTACGAGTTGTGTGAGCATGGACAAGTAACTTTGTCCCTTTATTTTATAACTTATAACTTGTGTAACTTATTTTCTCACCTGAAAAATAGAAATAGCAATACCTGCATGATCTATTCCACAGGGAAGCACTTTGTGAACATTCAGTGCTATGGAAATGTAGGTTATGCCTAATAGTATTTAAAGGTTTTGAATTTGGAGAGTCATTTGGTCTCAATAAAAATAATAATAGTAAGCATTCATATATGGCTTTAAGATTGGCAAAGATATATTATGTCATTTGATTTCCAAACAGTCTCTGAAATATGGGTGCTATTATTATTTCCATTTTACAGATGAGGAAACTAAGGCCCAGAGAGGATAAGTTACTTGCCTAGGGGGCAATAGCTAGTAAGTGTCTGAGGTAGGATTTGAACTAAGATCTTCCTATCTTTAAGTGCAGCATTCTACCCACTATTGCATATCCTATTTATCCTGATACTTCTTAAAAGGGTTTCACAGATTCAGGGAAATTTCATCACGATATCTGATCTGGATCTGGATAATTGATTTAATATTAAGAATTTAGCAACTGTTCAAAGCTTATACATACATTTGTATATGTATGTATGTATGTATACACATGATTAAATTCTATCTGGAACCCAATATTACACACACATATTGCAAGTGCATTTATATACTTATCTGTTTGCATATAAATGTCATGTGTGTATATCATGTACATATACATATATCGAACGAATTTGGCATGGATCTCAAATATTAGATTTTATGTTTTCCCTCTTCTATTTTCTGGATTGTTTAGGAAACAAATACTATTATCTGTAATAAAGGTCCATAAAACACTAAGTGAAGTGTGAAAAATTCTATCCTTTGTACATATTTACACATTTCCCATTACAGTGACATCCTTTTATAGTCTGTGCTTAAATCCCCAGAAAAAAAGATGCCTCTATCTCACTGTCAATACAAATCTATGTACTTTGGCAACAGCCAGATGAAGTTAATAGGAAAAAAGTATATTCCCATATTTATACTAATAATTATCACTAGTAGAGTAATAGTAGAGTAATCACTACTTATGAACATTTATATCTCTTTGATGTGGAAGAAGGAAAGATTTGTCTTTCAGAATAAAAAGAAGGCCAAATTGGGCAATAACAAGAAGATATAGATTTGTCCAGTGTTTTTGAAAATATGATCTGAGCATCTGCATATTAAAAGAAAGTTACAGTGAGTAGCTAGAAATGAAAGCCAAAATATTATAAGCAAGTTTAGTGATTTAGGTCCCTGGAGAAGGTGTATGATACTACTTTTCAATTGTGGGAAAATGTATGTTGTGATAATAGTGGAAAGGCATTGCATTATACTTGAAGGGAAAGTAGCACCACAAAAACTTGGCCAATCCTCAGTGTAGGGATAATTAAGGTTCCTATACAAGCTAATAGTGAGTTCTTAGCACTTTCTTCAAAGATGGCTTTTTTCTCTATAGCAAGCCCATGATCAGGAATGCCTACACAAAGTGTGAATGAATGCTTAGGTTTTTAGGATGCACCCTGGTTTAATGCCCATACTAACTGAGAAGGGACCTCTTACAGCTCACTATTTGACTAGGTCATAAGAGAAGTAGGATGATAAATTGAGAATAACCAATTATGGTTATAATTGGAATAACCATAACTGGAATAACCAACCTCAGTGTTTGTGGGAATTACATGCAAATTGCAGAACAGTTCATTAGCAACATAGAAAATTTAATGGATCCAGAAAAACTTTCAAATGTGGGAAAATGTAAGTTGCCATAATGCTTAAAAAAACAACTTTGTACTATACTTAGAGGAAAAGGAATAACACCTAATAAGAATTCTCTTGGTTTGACTGAATTTTCAGAGTTTCCTACAAAAGTTAAGAGAAATTAAGCTTAACTAGTGGCATCTGATGTGTAAATACTTCATTTTTACAGATATTGTGGCAGTTTATATGTCTTCATAGAGTATGGCACAATGCTCTCAATGAGAAGCTAAATCTTTTCTTCGCTATAATTGTTTTCATTTCCATTAAAAGAGAAAGGCACAAATAATAGACAGAATGTGAAGCCATGCAGTCTATGTTATGTCAGTAAATCCTTGATGTCTATTAAAACCCCACCTAAACTTGCAATTCCCTTGACAGAGCACGTAGGAAGGCCTTTCTCCATCTGCTGCTTTTGTTGATCAGATGCCAAATGTCTTTATGGATACATCATGGAGAAAAGGGATGGAAATGCAATTATAGGAATCATGCTCTTAAAAGCAGTATTTCAGAAAAGGTGAGTAGTTTTATAAGTGCTAGATCACCATGCAAGGATAATTTCACATAATGTTCATTAACAATAAAAAAGAGCTTTATTTGTATTTTTATAAAGGTTTATGCCCAACAGATAACGTATGAAATGTCCATCATCTGTCACTCAATTCCGAGCTGAGTTGCATCTTGTCATTATCTTTGTATTTTTTGTGTTTTAAAAATCATCAACTTTTAAACTGTGAATATTTGTATGGAATAGAAATTATTTTTATGTTGGTACTCACAAATTATATTAAGTCCTCTTTTACTTTGGAGAACTGAATATAGAGATGTCCAGTACAGAAAAAAACCCAGCTCTAGTTTTGTATGTTCCTTCTTATTCATAAAAATTCAATAAGACAGTGATATTGATGCTGAAAATTAAAATTCTGGGTTCTAGGTAAATATTTTAGGAATTCTCTCCTCTTATCGCCTATACCTCATTTCATACTTTAAGAGAAGCTAATCTCTAGCTGAAATTATTATCTCTCTTAACATTGTGGAGGCAGTGTGGGCAGTACTTCCTTCTGGGAGCATGACATTGTCATTTATATTGGTGATATTAGTTCTAATACCAGGATATTGTTAAGACTTTCAGATTCAGGTCACAATTCTGGTTTTGTGTTTTTTGTTTTTGAAATCTTACTGTTATAGCACTAAATTAATATATTTTCTTAGAGATTGGAAATCATAATTATAACCTGTTACTTTTGAAGGCTCATGAGATCGAAATCATCAAACATTATTATTTTACATTTGAAAAATCTTTCTCCTAGCTGTTTCCTTTTCTTAGGATAGTGACTGTGACAAATTAAATTCAGGGCAGCTCCAGATAGCTAGAGCTTCCTTATTTACTACAACTTCTTAAGTAATCATACCCATCTGTTCTTAAAAGTATCAAACTGCTAAGAAAAAAAAGCATGTAGGAAAAATAAAATTGTCTTCGAGTCTGTGGGTGATACATTTTCAATGTTCTGGAATATAGGTGTAAACTGAAATAGAATAAAACTTACAAGAGCAAACAGGGTAAGAATTAAAACATTCTGTCTTTGTTCTTTCATTTCCTTTACTACAGAGTGCAATCAATCCTTTACAACGGGGTTAATACGCTCGCTTCAAACATGCTATTATTCTTTCAAAAGAGCACAATAACTTTATTAGTTATGCTGTCTGCAATCTTTCCAAAGTGACAAGACTGTGTGGGTGTGAGGATCATGAGTAATTCTTGGTGCCCTCTGTTGGAGTATTTTCAGTGTGCTCCAACAATAGCATGGAGCAGCGCACAGCTGCAGGTAATTTTAATGGTGGAAGTTCTAATTTTAATTAGTATAATTAACGGAAACAAAAAACAGAAATTTACTCTTTCTGCTCTGTGGTTATTGAATATTCAGATCTCACATCTGCTAACCCACTTCTATTTGAGTGGAGCTAGAGTTGTCTTTCATTTTTTTAGAAATAGAGCAGTTCTGTTGCATTATATAGATTTTTTTAAAAAATGTGCTCCAGTACTGACAAAGGTACCAATAACATTAGTGAATAACTTAAAAAAAAAAGATATTAAATGAGAGTAGTAGAAAATAGCTATTTGTTCTTATAGAAAAAAATGATAAAAAAAGCCAACCAAAATTTTGAACTTAAGAGTTTGAGCATTGAGGCTTTGAAAAATGTGATATTTACCTTTTCTATATTATCTTCTACTCTTTCCCCAAGAATAAAATCTCTACCCCCAAAAGTCTGACATAGAAAATATACTCCAAGCATAAAAATCATGATGAAATACTATTCCTTGATAACCCCCGTATGTATGGAACCATGCCAGATACTAAAATATTGTAATCTCCAAAGAAACTTTATATCCTCTGGCCAAGTAAAACTGTTGGAAAGGAGTGGTCCTTGAAAGACCAGGATACCATAGTAGAAGAGGGAGGACGGCTCAGTGTTAATCTAACTGTAAAATATGTGGTCAGGCTAAGTGATCTCTTTATGAGGTACAAATTAGCTGCATGGATGAATCAGAAAGGAAACAGTAAGATATGATGAAGAGTTCTGATGGTTTGAATAAAAGGAGCATGGAATTGGAGAAAGGAAAGCTATGGGAAGCCATGAGAGAGGTAAGGCCAAAGTAAAAAACCCCACCACAAAGATCTGGGCCAGGACTCTGCTTGTGAAGTTTCTTGAGACAATTAGGCACAAAGTATACCCAACACAGCAGGAGCCAAGGTGTGAAATTCCCTGGACTTTGATCCCC
The DNA here is from genome assembly GCA_023548195.1 of Bettongia penicillata ogilbyi. Lineage (NCBI taxonomy): Eukaryota > Metazoa > Chordata > Mammalia > Diprotodontia > Potoroidae > Bettongia > Bettongia penicillata. The sequence goes on from JAJHZJ010000227.1 coordinate 5,065,557, forward strand.
AAGGCAGCAATCCTATATCATTTTTCTTTCCTTAAGCTCCTTCATGGGCATGGAATGGGTGAGGTTGTTGACATTTCTCTGTTTTATATATCTCACTTAAATGTTTTGCCAGAATTGAGAAGAACCATCTATACCAGGAAACCCATTTGAACAGGGGTGGGGAACCTGTGGTCTCAAATCCACATGTTGCCCTCTAAATGCAGGGAAGAGTGGGGATCCACCATTGAGAACTTAGTGGGCCACATGTGGCCTCGAGGCAGCAGATTCTCCACCTTTGCATTTGGGAAAGGAGTTAGTGAAGGGAACACAGGAATGTCATTGCTTTAATGCTACCACATTATGAATTGAGGAATCCTTTTGAATAATTCAGGCTCTAACATTCTTCAGTTTCTTCCCTGAAGTGACAGTGAATTCCTGACAATAATACAGCATGGTGTGTCGGAAAGAACGTGAGATTTGAATCCACAGTACTTGAATTCAAATCTAAGCTCAGTTACTTAATAGAGTCCATGGCCTCAGACAAGTTATTTTAAACTGGGTCTCAGTTTCCAACTTGGTAAAATGATGGCAATTTGAATGAGGTGTTCTCTAAGGTTCTCTAAGCTCTAAATTATACATGACCAGAGGTTATTGTGAGATAGTTAGGAAAGGAAGACATAGTAATAAATTGACCTTGGAATTCAATTGCTGAGTTTGAAAAATGTTATATAAATTCTCCCATACTTCACAAATGATTCAACAGGTAAGAGGGAGATATAAATCATACACTAATAAGGAAAATAGATCACAACACATGTAGTTAGGGATGATCTAAGACAGATTCTCTATTGATTCATATTTCTTTAACATTGCTTTACAAATAATTAATAATAATAATAATTAACATCTATATAGCGTCTACAATGTTCTAGGCACTGTGCCAGATAACTTCATAAAGATTAAATCATTTGATCCTCACAAAAACCCTAAGAGGGAGATACTATTATTACCCCCACTTTATCATCGTTGTCATTCAGTTGCTTCAGGGTGTCCCACCCTTCATGACCCCCTTTGGGGCTTTCTTGGCAAATATATTGTAATGGTTTTCCATTTCTTTCTCATTTTACAGATGAGGAAACTGAGGCAAATAGTTAAGTGACTTGGCCAGAGTCATACAGCTAGTAAGTATCGGAGGCCAGATTTGAACCCAGGAAGATGAATCTTCCTTACTGCAGGCCTGCCACTCTAACCACTGTTCCACCTAGCTGTCTCACTTTGTAGATGAGAAAATTGAGGTAAACAGGGGTTAAGCAACTTGCCCCTGGTTACAAAACTAGTGAGTGTTTGAGGCCAGATTTAAATTCTGTTCTTCCTGACTCCAGGCCCAGTGGTCTAGCCACTGTGCCACATTATCTACCCTACCTAGTGAAACTTGAATCATTATTTACAACAAAAATAAGATAAAATAAAAATATAACCCAAAAACCAATTCCATAGGCTGTTTTGGAAGCTGATGCTTATCCCACCCAAGTCAAAATAAAAATCCTGGAGGTGTCCCAAGATCCAAAAGATCTGGGCCAAGGGCACCCCCAGCTTCAAAGCTTTGGAGGGGAGGGATTGTTGCTTTGGCTGGAAGAGAACCCAATTGGCTTGTCGCTGAACTGCCATGTGGCCCATATCCTAGGAGGTTCTGGTGTTCCAAGAGTAAGTGCTGTACAATCACAGTGCCAGTGACTAGACCAGGATTATCTAAAGACTGAGAGGAAGGGAGAGTCCCTGAGAACAAAATAGTAGACTGAAAGATGAGAGGAAGTAAATGAGAACAGAATGTTAACAGATGGAGTAGACGGAAAAAAATAAAATCATGGCACATTCTGTCAATGAATATACAAGGAGTGGAAATACATTTTGTAGAAGAGAGCAAGAACAAGGAAGAAATAGAAGCAGGAAGTGCCTTAATGAGAAATGAGAAAGAAGGAATACACAGATCCCACTTCTTTTAATGTAAAAACAGAGATCAAAAGTAATAGAATAAGCCAAGTATACCTAAGGAGTGTGTATAGCCATTAAGTACATAAAGTAGCAATTAAAAATAAATTTTTCCTGCCTTGGCATTTGAATCAAAATAAATCAAAGGTCTGGTTAATGGATAAGCATGCCATCTATTTTTCATTGAAATTCATTTGCAATGAATATAAGTGGTGTAGTAGATAGATTTAGATCTGAAAGAAACCTTGAAAGACATCCAGTACAATGCCCTCATTTTTCAGATGAGGAAACTAAGGCATGGAGAGGTGAAGATTTTATATCAAGGCTATGTAAGATTCAAATTGAGGTCTTCTAAATCTTAATCCAGTGTTCTCTCCCCTACGCCACATAGGGCAGCTAGGTGGTGCAGTGGATAGAGCACCAGTGCAGGAGTCAGGAGGACCTGAGTTCAAATCTCACCTCAGATACTTGACACTCGCTAGCTGTGTAACCTTGGGCAAGTCACTTAACCGCAATTGCGTCATCCTGATGAATATCTGGTCACTGGATTCACATGGCTCTGGAAGAGAAGTGAGACTGGTGACCTGCACAGCCCTCCCTCACTCAAAACAAAGTCAAGTTCAAGTCATGTCATCAATTCTCTGATGGCGTGGTCTTCTTAGGCAATGAAGGACGAACACACGCACATTATCCTTGCACAGTCTTGAATAAGTATTTAAAAGCCACATATTGTTGATAAAGCATCTCTACCTTGCTTGCAGAATCTCAGAAACCATAGGTTGTTTGATTTCTAAAAATTGGCTTCTCTTGTGAGATAAAAATACTGAGATTCTTCATAAAAGTGCTTCCCAATGCAAGTACGCAGCACATAGTTATTAATTCCTTCCCACCCTTGTTACTTTTTTCAACTACTGTGTCATTTTCCCAATTCTGCTGATTCTTATTCTTCTCTCTAAACCTCTGCTCTTACCTCAACTTTCTAAATAGTTTTTTTCAAAAATGGTTGGATCCATTTTTTTTTATTAAGGCTGAGCCTTAATGTGCATTGCCACTGTTTATACTTGCTAAAGTTGTAATGCCTTTCATCAATCTAGCCTCTTCTTTCTCTCCATATCTTTTGTTAAGAGAAATTAACATCTGCTATAGGAGTCAATAATCATTTCTTACTCCCCCCCCAATAAATCATAACATGAAAAACACAGTGTTTCAGGTCTGCTGCTTAATTTTCTTTCATCCTTGGGACCATGGAACCATTCTTATTTCAGGCCTATTTTTCCCTCTTTATACTTGTAAAATAATTTTTACCAATAAGATGGGTTTTATGCCTAGGGAGAAGGTAAAGACCTGGTGAAGGGTACTAACACAGGAGGAAACTCTTTCTGCCAATGTATATACACACCATATACACACACTATAATTTTATAGTCTAGGAGGGTTGTGTACAACAGTAACAGATGAAGCAATTTACACAGAATCATACAGTCAGACTGGGTCAGAGGCAGGGCATGAAGACAAATCTTTCTGGCTTTGAGGTTGCCTCTCTATTTACTATTTCATGCTGCTTTTCTGGATCTATGCATTGGCAGAAAATATTTGAGGGGTACCAGGAAGGTCCTTGTCTGCACATAAGAGAGGAACTACTCCCTCCCAATCTCACTATAACTCTGGTCTGTTAAAGTTCCTGAAATTTGAGCATTAGGGAATCATTCCTTTTGGATTTGAAGGTCTTTTAAGTCTATTAAAATGTCAAAAATTCTGGAAAGGGTGAAACTTTTAAGCTGTTTTAAGCTAACATCTTAATGGATATTAACTTGCCATCTGTGACAGTTCAGAAAGTAAGCTCTTGGAGTAAGGAGTGAGATACCAGGTAGTAGATGCCTGTAATTGGGGAGGAGTTCAGGGAAAGAGGAGGAGGAAATTGAATGGAGAGTTATTGAGCAAGAACTCTAGTAGTTTTGCTGACCTGTTTAACAAGTTAGCACACACTTCCCTTTGGACATATATAACTCCTTTGGTCAACCTTTCCTCAATATTTCAAATAATTATTCCAACTCAGCATTCACCTTTCAAAAAAATGATTAGTCGGTAACAAATTTCTTAGGGATTGACTTGAGGGTGAAATCTTTTTTGACTGTACTCTTGCCTAAACATTTATCTCATTTTTCTTGTTTTGTAAAAATAAATTTTATTGGTATCTTTTCTTTTTTTATGTCCCTGTATTTTCTAACCATCCCACTATCTCCCCATCTGAAAAAAATCATTCCCTGTAACAAAGAATTAAAAGAAAGAGGGAAAAGTCAGGTCAGGAAAACCAACACAATGTTAGTTTTCTTGAAAATGTAAAAATGCTCTCTATCCCTAGTTGCCTACTTCTGCAAAGAAGTAGGGGAGCTTCCTATTCATATCTCTTTTGGGGAGCCGAGCTGAGTCATAAATTCAAGGCATTCAATTTTGATTTCTGTGTTCTTATTCTTCCCCTTCGCATTGTTTTAATTATTGCATAGTTCATTTTCCTAGTTTCACTTTTTTCACTTTACATAAATTTACCATAAGTTTTCTCAGGTTTCTCTGTAGTCATCAAATTTGTTGTTTTTTTTTTATCACATATTATTTGATTAAATTTATTTACCATAACTTTTTGACCATTCTGTAGGAGATGGCTACCTCCTTTGTTTCTAGTTATTTGCAACTACAAAAAATATTATTATAAATATTTTGTCATATATGGAGGCTGTCTTTTTGTGATTGGATTCTTTGAAGTATATGTATAGTAGTGAAATCTTTGGGTCAAAGGTGATGAACATTTTAAACATTTTTTTCTGAGAGCTATCACCTCTGTATTGATGAAACTCAATTTTATTTTCATTTTCATGACTTTTTCATCCAGAGGCTACTTTTGTGCTTAGGTAGATGAGATTTGACATCTCTATTCTAAATGGTCTTTGAGAGTAAAATAGATGACCTCTGAGGTCTCTCCCAAATCTAAAATTGTATAATTCATTATGAATGACTATATAATATATGTATATATTGTATATATTTTATATATAAAATACATGTACACACACGTGTGTGTATGTGTCTCATATGACAATATAGGAGATATTTGATCTTTTATGAATTTTACTTCGCTCCAATGAAAATTTTGATTAATACCTTTGTGAGGAAAGGCAGAAGAGCCTGAGTATTTGCTTCTTCTGTAGCCTAAATTCTCTATTTCTACTTGCTCTCAATAGGAAGGTTGTTGTTGTGTTTGTCTGTTTTTCTTGAAGAGGATATGACATTAAGATGATGATATGACTTGTAGCTAACTTTGTTTTAAGTGAAGGAGGGTTGTGCAAGGTCACCAACCTCACTTTCTTCTCCAGAGCCATCTGGGTCCAGTGGCCTGATATTCATCAAGATGACTGGAGATGGCCCAGGATGCACTGGGAGACCCTGGCCCTTTCAGGCTAAGGTCTTATCACATTCTCACTTTGAGTGAGATACACCCATTCAACGAATAGGCTTCTTTAACTAGTTACTCAAGGGATGGCTCCTTTATTAAAAAAAAAAAAATCAAACTGGGAGGAGAAGACCCTTAGGGTTCCTGGGTAAAAGAGAAACAGTTACTATTTAGTGTTTACATTCATTCTGTGCTAGGTGGGTGGGGACCTGTTTTCCAGTCTATTAAAGTGAATTGTGTTTAAGATTTGGTCTTTGAGCAAAAAATCTAGGCAGGAAAACCCAGGAAAAAGGCAGTTTTTGGCTGTGGAAGTGTACCTTCCCCTGGGTAGAGCACTCAAGGAGAGGAGAGAAGAGGAGAGGAGAGGAGCTGCTACTCACTCACAGGTTGTATTTGTCCTTTATTCTGGAAGAAGACCATGACATCAAGATGACATGACTTGCAGCTGACTTTGATTTGAGTGACGGAGGGCTGTGCAAGGTCACCAACCTCGCTTTCTTCTCCCCAATAGGAGGGTAATTGTTAGCTTAATATCACCAGCTTACTCCCTTACAGGAAACATTGCTTATGTAAAAGACCATCTTGAATAGCAAATTAATCCATTTCCTCAAGCAAAACATTAAGCAAAAGTTGGGAAAGTTATACAGATAAAAGTAGAATAGTAAAGGAGCTCTTCATCTAGATGATTAAAAAAAATTAATTCAACAAGGGAGAAAGAATCTTATCAAGTAGAAATCTACTCTTTGTAATCTATAAAGTTGCAAGCAATAGAAGTCAAGGGACATGCTGGGGGTAAGATGATTTTTTTTAACTGAATTTCTCTTTTCTTCACTAAATCTCTTTTTCTTTTCTATCATTTTCAATAGCATTCTGACTCTGTGGCTTGACATTTTACATCCTTAATATATTATTCTATTTTTCTCTTCAAGAACCTTCTGTTCCATTTTCTTCAAATTATTTCTCTTAAATTTCTACTTTCTCATATTTTCTCGAATCCAATTGTTTCCATCCAGTTGATCCTCTGCCATTGGATAAACCTTTGCATTAACTTATTAGTTTTATATTTGGTTAAAATTTCTTTATTTCCAAAGTCCCTTATTTATAGTTATTTGATTAACTTATAAGCTTTATCAAATTGAATTTAGTGATATTCTTAAGACCTTAGGCTAGTATTTAGAACTGGCATATTTCTTATTGATGATCTAGTTTCTTGCGAAAGTCACAGTAATACATCAGGATTCAAACCAGGGAAATGATAGTCCTGCTATATATTACTTTTGTCCGAGTACATCTGAAGTATTGTGTTCAGTTATGGGCAATGTATTTTAGGAAGGAAATTAATAAACTATCCAGATTATGTAGATTATCCAGGAGATAGTGACCAAGTACTGTTGGATCATGCCATATAAGGATCAATTGAAGAAACTGGTTTCTTTTTGTCTTGGAAGTTTTCATAGGTGGTAATGCTGCTGGGAGAATAAAGAAACTAAGCAATAAGTGATAATTAAGCTCTTATTATGAGTTAAGAACTGCAGATACAAAGACATAAATGAAACAGTCCCAGCTCTCACAGAACTTTTCTTCTTCTTCTTCTTCTTCTTCTTCTTCTTCTTCTTCTTCTTCTTCTTCTTCTTCTTCTTCTTCTTCTTCTTCTTCTTCTTCTTCTTTCTCTCTGTCTCTCTCTCAACTAAACTGTGATTTCAGTGATGTATGGAATTCCCAGGTGAAGAAATTCCCTGCACCAGTGCAGTTTGACACATGTTTTGCAATCTATAATCTAAGAGTTACCTACTACATTTATAGGTTCAGCAATTTGAAAAGGTTTGCATAGCCAGCATGTAAGATTAGGGACCTAAGTCTAGTTCCACTTGACTCTGAGGCCAGGTGTCTACTATGTCCCACTGCAATATATCATCTGTATCTATATCTATTCAGCTATAGATATATCATTTACATCTGTTGTTGTTGTGTTCATCCTTCATTGCCAAAGAAGACCATGCCATCAGAGAAATGACTTGCACTTGACTTTGTTTTGAGTGAGTGAGGGCTGTGCAGGTCACCAGTCTCACTTCTCCTCCAGAGCCATCTGAATCCAGTGACCAGATATTCATCAGGATGACTGGAGATGACCCAGGATGCAATGGGAGACCTTGGGCCCTTTAGGCCAAGGGCTATTCAGATACTCACTTAGGGTGAGGTAACGTCCATTCAGTGAACAAACCTGTTTAAGGAATAATCAGGGGATGGCCCCTTTAATGAGAAAAAGAAAACAGTTTCTATTGATAACCACTCTTAATCAAGGAGGGTCCAGAAAACAGCCCTTAGATAGGGGCCTAGTGTTGTCTGATCTATGGGCTTCAGAATGCAGTAGGTTTAAGGTTATAGGGAAGGGGAGGGGAGGGAATGAAAGGGAAGGGGAGGGGAGGGGAGGGGAGGGGAGGGAGAAATCTAGCTAGTAAACCTCAAGTTAACTGGGCATCCTCCAGTCATCCAAATTTACCTTCCTTTGGAGAGAAGGCAGGGGAGGGGGAGACAGATAGTAAAGGAGGAGCTGAGTTACCCAGCTAAATGGGTCCCCATTCATCCACCTGTGTCCACTCACAGATTCTTGTATTTGTCCTTTCTTGCTGAAGAAGACCATGCCATGAGAAAAATGATGACATGACTTGCACTTGACTTTGTTTTGAGTGAGGGAGGGCTGTGCAAGGTCACCAGCCTCACTTCTTCTCCAGAGCCCCATTTACATCTATCTATAAAGCCATATATTGGAATCAGAGTCTGCATGATCTGGGTCCAAGTTTTGTCTCTGATACATATTGGCTGTGTGGCTCCTCAGTCAAAATAAATATGAGATACTTAGAGGAGAAAGGCACTATCACCTGGGGAGATTGGGAAAGGTTTTATGTGGAAGTTAGTGACTGAGTTAAGCTTTGAAGGTAACCAGGGATACTTAAGAGATGGAGGTCTTCTAGCAATGACTGGAAGACTAGTTTGTTGGGTATATTTTAGAGTCAAGTCAAGTCAACAAACATTTATTAAAGCCTACTATCTATATGAAGCCTGTACTAAGCACTGGTGATACATTCAATCTCTACCCTTGAGGAGTTTACAATCTAATGGAGAAGATAATAAGTATACAACAAGATATACATGGTACAAACTGGAGATACACTCAGAGAGAAGACACTGGAAGTGAAAGGGATCGGGAAATTGTTCTTGCATATTTTTACTAAGATTTCAAGGAAGCTGGAGAAGCCCAGAGGCAGACAAAGAAAGAGAGAATTCCAGGCATGGGAGACAGCAAGTGAAAATGCACAGTTAGGAGTTGGAGAAACTTACATGACAACAGCAGTAAGGAGGCCAATATCGCTGAATCATTAAATGTGTAGAGGGGAGTAGAGATTCTCTCCAGGAAAAGACTAGTGGTCTTTGTCATGGACTCAAGCCCCGCCCTGATTTTGTCCCTCCCTCAATTTTAAAGGTCTTTTATATCCCATTTCCATTTAACCATTTAACAATTAGATAAGTTTTACAAAGTAATTTCTACTTCCAAGTTTAGCAAGAACACACACAAACATTCCTCCCAACACCTTACTGCCCCCTTATACCACTTCAGTCTTTGGGGAGGGGATGGGGATTAGATTCACAAGTCAATTCAATTCATATATAGCATGGTCCTATCAAATTCACCATCTAAAGTCCCCTATAATTGACTTCTCAGGGATTCCCTGCTGACCTGGCAGCAACATTCTGACTTCAAGTTTGCCATAGCTTGAGTTCCTTCATCTGGAGATACCACTGTTAAGAACTGAAAAGGACAAATGAAACAAATAAAAAAAAAAAACCCTAATTTTCAGTGCCAAAGGATCTAAGTAGGATAGAAAGAGGGTAACATCTACCAGACAATGAACAAAACCTTCACCCCCTGGATACCACTGGAAAGAGACCAGATGTCTCAGTCTGATAGTGTTACAGATGCATCTTTTTCTTATTGTTCAGCCAGTGAAAAGAGGATACACTTATGTGGTTTGGGAACACAGAAGATCTTTTCCTAAGAGCAGGTCCCTGATATCTCCCATATGGCTGCCTCCATTTTATGTGATCTGAGCATGCACAGGAAAATACCATACAAGCATGTTATGATAATAAAGTGAGATAACATGCATAAAACACTTTAGAAATATTAAAGAGCTATGGAAACATAAGCCATCATTGCTTTTGGAAATAGTGTTTATAAGACACTCAGTTTCAGAAGACCTAGTTATGAATCCCTAGAAATGTTCCTGATATTTCTAGCTGTGTGAATCTGAGCAAGTTAATTAATTTCTCCATACATCAAATTCCTCATAACTAAATGGAAATAATATTACTTCACTATCTACCTCACATGGCTGTTGTGTGGAAAGTATTTTGTAAACCTTAGTGCTATACAAATGGACCTTGTCCTCATTATTGGCATCCAAAGAACTTATATTTCAGTTATCAATTGAGGTGCTCTACTTCTGGCCTAGAGCAATGGTGGACATGGTAGATTCCCTATTATTCTGTGAATTGTTCCATTGTCATAGAAACATGGCCTTCAAATGCTATCAAATTAATGTCATTTGATGGCTCCTAGATTTCATAGAAAACTTCAATCCCCCAAAACCTTGTCTATTTGATGAAAAAGGAAAATGACAAATGTTGAAAGTGCAGTGGGAATAAAGGTATATTGATGTGTTTTTGGTGGAAAACTGGTCCAGTCATTCGGGAAAATGATCCCCAAATTATTAAACTGTGTGTATTCTTTCACCCAATGATACTACTAGCAGGTCTATATTGTTAAAGAGGTCAAAGGAAGAGGAAATGGACTCATCTGTACAAAAATGTTCATAGCAATGCTTTGTATAGAGGAAAGAACTGGGAATTAAGGGAGTGGCATCAACTGGGAAATGGCTATAATTGTTGCATATAATTAAACATTATTGTATGGTGAGAAATGATAATGGGGCTGGCTTTGGAGAAAAATGGCAGAAACTTGTATGAGCTGATGTAGAGTGAAGTGAGCAGAGCCAGAAGACCCATGTAAATATATAACATATATGTTATATATAAGAATAACATTGTAATCTGAATAACTGAAACAAGTTAGTGTGTTTGTTTTATATTTTAGATTCAAGTCCTTCATGAATCTCAGTTTACCGGTCTGTAAAATGATGGTCTAAAACTTAAAAGTATCTCTCAGGGCTAAATTCTGATCTCTCTACCTTTTTATAGGCCATTGAATAAACTCAAGTGATAACATAACAGTGAAAATAAGGTTGGTGACATTTTTGTATTCTATTAATATATGGTTTTGAAGAGCCACCCACATTACAATGTGTACATACAGAGTTTATATTAGAGGGATGGTAATGAAAGCTAAAAAGCAAGTTTAGAAAATTGTGCTTAATTTCTTCTCCTATGTTTGTTACTCTATAATGTGCTATCTTGCCTCATTTTGATTTTGTTTTTATCTATTGTAGACTCATACAATAAGGAAATTTTTTTCCCCCTGGATACTAATAGGAAAGCCATGTGTTCTAAAACTGGTACATTATATCCTGTGTCCTATTGAAAGTACAAACACATTTTTAAATAAAATCTTTGAAAAATCGTACAACTATCTAGCTGGCATCATGGTTGTCTTTAAGAAATCTCCCTTGGAAATGAGAAAAGCGTGTGTGTGTGTGTGTGTGTGTGTGTGTGTGTGTATGTGTTCTCTTGAGCAAAATGCCTGAGGGTAGTCAGCCTCATATTTGACTCTATGAACACTTACCCAGGATGTTAATAACATGGCAGATATACCTGTATAACCAGCTTTGTAGAACTGCACTGGGCTTGATTTTTATTTCTGCTTTTGTTTCCCTCTAAGTCAGCTTTGGGCTTCTGTTTTTTAAGTCTGGAAGCAAGAAGTATGTAATTTTGGCAGAACTCTCCTCGGCAAGTTTCTAGTTGTTTCATTGTTTATCTGGAGTGTGGGGGTGAACACTAATAAATTGAAAGAGACTGCACTGTAGGTCAATGTTGGGCAAGCTTCCAGTTACTGCTCTGCCAAGTCTCTATAGTCAAGACTAGAAAGTAGAGTTTTAAAGCAATTATTTAGATAATCCAGGAGAAAAGAGAAAAAGAGGAGTGTTTGGGATTTTTGACTGGGTTACTGAGATAAGGACCTCATTTTGCTGTTTCAGTTTGACTGCAGGAACCTGACCATCCTAAAGCCAGAACTGAACCAGCTTGAGACTACAGGTCCGATCAGCTCAGACGGCTATGACTTGTGAATATGTCAGGGCCTTGTGGCTACAACCCAGCAGCATAGAAACAAGAGATCTCAGCTTTGGGAAGGGGCTCATAAATCTATTTCAACCGTCACTTGAGGAATACAACCCTCCTCCAAATGACTATTCTGCTTCTACCTCCATATTTGGGCAATTCAAATTGTTAGGGAATTTTTCCTTTTGTTTAGTTGAAATACGTACATCTGAAACTTTCCTTTATTCATTCTATAAGCATGTATTAAGCTCCCACTGTGTTTTAGGTATAGTCCTAGGTTCTGGGAAAGGATGAAATTAGAACAATTTTGGAGTTTGTGTTCTACTGGGAGGAGTTTTGCACACAAAAAAGTAAATAAAAGCTTATGCAAAATAAATGTGAAGTAATAGGGAAGAGGGGTGCTAGCAACTGGAAATCAGGCTAGACCTTGTGTAGGAGATGCTGCTTGAGCTAGGCCTTGAAGAGAGCTAGGATTTCCAAGAAGCAGAAGGTAAGGAGGGAGTACCTTCCATCCATCAGGGAAAGTCGGTGAAAAGACACGAGACAAGAGATGGAATATCATGGCAATGGCTCCAGTGGCCAAGAAGAACATGGTTAATCTCTTTCCCACATGACAATCCTTCAGATACTTAAAGACAGTGAGCATGTCCTCTACTATGCCTTCTCCTCCCTAAGCTAAGCATTCCTAGTTTAACTAATCAACTAGGTTAGCCCATTTTGAAATACACAGACATTTATCTGTTTGATCACTACCCTTTGGATGCTCTCCAATTTGATAATGTCCTTACTAAAATACGATATGTAGAAATGAATGCAGCAAATATGAAATTTGGTCTGAAAAGGGCAAATTATAGAAAGAATTTCAAATTCTGGATTTTATATTTCTATTAATGTAATCTAAAATTGCATTAGAGTTTTCAACTGTCCTATCATCCTATTCACTCATATTAAACTTGTAGTCAATTAAAAAAAAACTAACCTCAGGTCTTTTCCACATGAACTACTTCACAATCTCCCTATACTTAAGCAGTAGACTTTTTAAAACCGCCACTAGAAAATTTCATTTATACCTACATGAGATATGTATGTTGACCTTTTTAAATTATATCTTGCTAGATTTATCCCTTTATTGTAGTGTGTAAATGATTTTTTAGATCCTGATTCTGTTCTCTGCTTTTTCGTAGCCATTCATTCCTTCCAGATTCATGTCACCTGAAAATTTGATAAGTATAGTACTTATATTTTTATCCAAATTATTGATAAAAATGTTGAACAAAAGAGTGCTAAAACTTGTGGCCTAAAGTATTTTAGAGACCTGCCCCCAGTATGAGTTTGGTTATTCAATCTATTATAAACTCATCTGATTGTAATATTTAGTCCAAATCTTTCCATTGTATCTGCAAGTCTATCATGAGATGTTCTGTTAAATCTCTTCTTTTAATCAAGGTTCCTTAGATTTTGTTAGTCCAATAGTCTTGCCCCTCCTCCCAAAAGGAAGTAAGGTTAACTTAGTATGACTTGTTATTGATAGATTCATAATTGCTCATAGTTACCACCTTTTCCTTTTCTAAGTGATCACAAACCCTTTGCCCCCTTTAATCCTCTGCTCCAGAAATTCACAGGAACCAAACTCATACTCACCAGGTGACAAACTGAAGAATCCATCTTCTACACCTTTTTGTAAATTGGAACAATGCTTGCCAATCACGAGTCTCATTGTACTTTTTTCTTTCTCCATCATGCTTCAAAGATGAGAGCTTCGGTAACATTATGTATAAGCTCTTTCAGTACTTTATTTTTTAAAAATATTTTTATTTTAGATTTGAATACTAAGACAAATATATAATAAGAAAAGAAAAAGATATAAACTTAAAGAGTAAACAGATATAAAACAAGGAAAGAAAAACATGTTGTGCACAACTGAATGTAAGAGAAGATTAAAAAAATATAGCAATAAATTTCCATTTCAAGAAAGGCTATATCTTAAATACTATGCACTGTGTTTGCTTCCTTGTGGGTTTTCTTTTGTTCTTTGGTAGATACTTTTTACTTTGTTCTTTCCCCCTCTTTTTCTCCTTCCTCCTCTCCCCAAACTACAATTAAGTGTGGATATATTCATATACAGGTATTTACATATGCACACATATATACACATACATACATATTTAAACATATACTTGCCCTAAGAGTTTCTACTCCTAATCTTTGTTTTTAGTTTGGTTCATATTTCTTATTTTCTATCTCTCCTGATTACTTTACTTCTACCTGTTACTTTACCCTCCTATTACTTAAGCTACCCACCTCCAGCAATCCCTCTCTTATCCTCCCATTCCTATAAATCTAAACACCCTTTTTCATATGTCCCTTTGACCTGTTCTGTCACCCTCCCCTCTAAAGATATCTCCCTTATCCTCTTCCCCCTCCCAATGCTCTTAACATTGTATTTCTTTCTAAATTTAGAAGACTTTTATACATATATATATATAAATATATATATGTATTGTTCCCTCTTGAACCCATTCCTGATGAAAGTAGGTTTGCAGAACTATGTCCTTTTCCCTTTCTAATTCCTCTGTGTTAGCTTTTCCTCTCACCTCATTTGTATAATTGCTCTTTAGCTGTTCCTGAATGGTTTTATTTTTTGAAGTCACGTCATGCTCAGGGTTTCCCCAATCTTTCTTATGAACTAACAATCTTAGACATATGTTTCACATTTTACATACATTAAGGGTAAACAATCTGTACTTATTGAGTCCCTTGTAATTGGTCTTTAGTATGTACCTTATGTTTCTCTTGGCTCTTGTATTTCAAATATTCTATTAAGTTCTGGCTTTTTTTTCAAAGTCCTGAAAGTCTGACAATTCATTAAATGTTCATTTTTTTCCCCCATTCAGGATTGTGTTTAGCTTTTCTGGATATGATGCTTTCAGCTGGAACTCCATAATGTTCCAGGTCTTTCAGTACTTTAATAAGTAATTTATTTGAATCTGAAGGAGTGATTAATTTCAATGAAGGCAACTAGGTATTCACTTGAAATCTCACATCTTTGGGTGTTACATATATTTCTTGTTTTCTTTCTTTTTCTGAGGATATGAGGATTGTTATCTTTGGTTAAGAAATCAGATGCAAAAAAAGAGTTGAGTAGTTTCACCTTCTCTTGTTTGTTCATTATCATTTCTCTCCTTTTGTGATATAAAAATGATGCCTAAGCAGTCCATCTGTGTTTGTTTTTTTCTTGTGATTAATCATATAGGAAATGATCTTATTTCTGGTCCAAAAATAGACCTTCTTTTAGCCTTGTTTCTTTCCCTTTTTTGTATGGTTGAGGTCAAAGGTATACTTTGGAATCAGAAGGGTTAGCCATTAATCATCAGCTTGGTGTAAGCTAGGACTGACATATAAACAATTATGAGCTTACTATGTGACAGGCATACAAATGCAAATATTCAAGATGGTCTCCTCCCCTTAACAATTGTAATGGTGAAAATAAGAATGGATAGAAATATATAATGTGGCTTAGAAACATTTCTAAATAAACTTTTTCCAATTTACATATAGTCTTGAATGTATTTACTAACCTACAAAATTTGGAGAAAACTATATTTAGAGAAAATCAAAAGTATCAGCCAGATATACTAATATGACACTGTGATCCTTTTAGTAAGTAAATAGAACTTAGAAGTGTTTGATTTAACACTTGCCCTCCCCCCCCACCCCCGCCAAAAAATCCCTACAACAATGATTCCTGCTATATTGCTATAAACCTAAAAATATGCATCAGGGAAATGAAGTATTCTGGACAACTGAGGTTTCCAGATTAATGTAGGCAGTCCTTTAAATATTTGATAGAAATGTTTGTAAAACACATTATATGCTTCCATTCATTTAAGTTCTTTGAGGACAGGGATTATCTTGATTACTTGCATTTGTGTATCTGTCCCATAGTAAACATATAATAAATACTCTTTATCTCTCTATCTCTCCTCCTCTGCCCCCCTATTGAATGAGTTATATTAAAAATCCTTTTTTTTTTGATGATTCAGGACTTAGTATAAACATAATAATTTTCTTGTGTAGCATATGTAGCAATTAATGCATATGAAAACATAATGTGACCAATGTATACTGATTCCTGAAGATTCCCTGGAACTTATTTACTTGAAAAACATCTCCCCCCATCCCATATCTGTATTTTTTTTTCATTTCTCACAAATGTAGTCTCTTCAAAGTTGGAATGAATAATATGAACTATATCATCTGCAAAGCAATATAACATAACTGTCAAATTTTTTGTTCAAAGATTGAAGCAGTCTTCTCTCAAATAGTTTTTTTACTTTCTAGAACTCTTTTCATTATCAGTTATTTCACTAGTTAGCAGCACTTAAAACATCATTTATTATAGCTATGGCATGCATAGATCAATACATTGTACCATATAAACTTCCTTGTGCGTATCTCATATTTCTATATTGCTTGAACTGTGGATAGAATGTGAGAAAGAAATGTTTCTCATGATTTAAATAATTTATTCTAATGTATTTGAAAGGATTCTTATTCCAAAGTCTATAAATACTTCATCATCAGAAGCAGACACAATGAAATTTAGCACCAAACTTTCTTTGATGTTTGATTTTAACAGGACACTGGGTCCAAACATTTTTAAATTTATCTTTAATATTGTAATAG
This sequence comes from Bettongia penicillata ogilbyi, assembly GCA_023548195.1. Lineage (NCBI taxonomy): Eukaryota > Metazoa > Chordata > Mammalia > Diprotodontia > Potoroidae > Bettongia > Bettongia penicillata. The sequence goes on from JAJHZJ010000227.1 coordinate 5,081,947, forward strand.
AATTAGTGTCATATAGTATTATCAATCACTTCACTCATTTTACTCAAGAAATATTTTCTGAAGTATATATAACCCAAATTTAGCCAATAGGGCACCATCTGCAGGTAGAAGGTAGGAGGAGGCTTACTTGATAGAGCACTAGACCTGAAATCAGGAAGACCTGAGGAAAAACTTGACCTCAGATACTAATTATGTGACCTTGGGCAAGTCACTTAACCTCTGTTTACCTTAATACCCTGGTAAAGAAATGGCAAACCACTCCAGTATCTTTGCCAAGAAAATCCCCATGGACAGTATTGGTGTGATATGATCCATGGGGTAATAAAAAGTTAGACATCACTAAGCAACAGGCATCTAGTTGGTGTAGTGAATGTCGTACAGAGTCTGGAGTTAGGAAGGCTCATCTTCTTGAGTTCAAATCTGGCCTTAGACACTTAGTCTGTGACCCTGGGTAAATTACTTAACCTTGCTTTCTTTCATTCCTCATCTGTAAAATCAGCTGGAGAAGGAAATGGCAAAGCACTCCAATATCTTTGCCAAAAAAGCCCCATATGGGTTCACAAAGAGTTGGACATGACTAAAAAATCACTAAAAAAAAAAAAGCAGGCAGTATGATAATTAAAAAAAAATCATCGTATACTAATCTTACTACTTCAGAGTGAACACTGCAAGTGTTTAGAAATAGAACAACATTCTGTTCATAGGTATGTCTGAAATACTGAAATATTTGTACTACACATCCAAAAATTAAAAAAAGGACCAACATTCTTGTATCTATCCATGCAATGACTTTCACTTTAGTAAGCAACTAGTCAAATATGTGGCAGCATTGAAAGTTATAGGCAAAAATGGTTTTTTTTTAATCATCAAAGATTTTTGTTGTGGAAACCTGTAGTAATCAGTGTATGCAAAAATGGTAACTCATTCTCATTCTTCTACAGAATTAGAATCATAGGATTTTAATTCTAGAAGGGACCATGCTGTTAAATCTCCTCTTTTTATAGGTGAGGAAGCAGAGGCCCAGGGGGGTGAAGTTACATGAATAGTAAAGGCAGTATTCTGACTTGAAATTCTTTGGCACTAAATCCAGTTAACATGGCATTGTACTAATTTCCTAGGATAAAAATTGTTATGTATCAATTAATCTATCTTTATTGGCATTATAAAGTTGTTCAGGGGATAGATGGTGCTAAGACATGAATTCTTTGAAAAAAATCTGTGATTTTTTTTTTTAGGTTCAACCAATCAATCTAACATTAAACATTTACTAAGCACCTACTATGTACCAGGCACTGTGCATTCATAATTACCTGGTTGTTTCATTTTCTTATTTTTCTTCTTTGTTACTTATTTTGATTGCAGCATTTCAAGGAACCTATTAAATATTTAAAAGAGGTCTACTGAAGGATTGTGTTTACTTTCTGGTTGGTTATCAATGGATACCTCTAGTGTTTCAAGATAGAGAAAATCTTCTTCTTTATCAAGGGCTACCTTGTCATCTTTTACTTGAAAAGTCCTCACATATAGTAATCCAAATGCTCTAATTTATAATCTCTCCCCTTCCGTCCTTTCAATCCTGTTCCCATTTTACTTCTCTTCATATTTCTTTGATCCAGTGGCATTGGACACCATTTTGCTCCTCACAAGGAACACACTACCTCCCAATTTTCTACCATCTTATTGGTTGATTCCTATGTTTTGAATGCTCTCCCACTAAATCTCTCACTTCTGGCCCTCCTCAGTGCTCTGAGAATGCCTCCAATTTACCTTGGATATATCTTGCATGTATATGGGTGTTCTCATGTCCTATTGATAAGAATGTAAGTTTTCTTAGTACATGGACTGTTTTTGCCATTCTTTGTATCACAAGCACTTAGCATGATGCCTGGCACATGATAAGCACTTAGTGAATGCTTATTGACTTAATTTATTAGAATCAAAATGTATAAAACAAAACTATGCACCAACATTTTCTCTTTTAAAATGGTAAGACAGTCATGGTAGGAGGCTGAGGTTCATGGATCTCTTGAGCATGGGGTCAAGGGTCTACATTAAGCCTGTCATTATAACAAAAACCCTTTCTACCTAAAGAGTGTTTGGCAATTGACCCAGGTGAAAAACAAATTCTATGACAATGAGGAGTGGAGACCATGAAGAAACTCATGGTTCATCCCAGTACTTCTGGTTGAGGTGAGTCTTTAAAAAAAAAGTTGATAGTTTTCTTTCATTTTGCCCTTTAGATTTTTCAGAGGAAGTTTGGAATTTTTACTTTATGATTTTTTTACCCCACAATACCCTTAGTGTTCCATGTTTTGTTTTTTTTAATATATAAGCATAATGGTAATTTAAATGGGAAGATCTTTCCCATTCATTAATAGGTCCATATGACCTGCTTTAATCACATGGAAGCCTAAATCACATGTGGTGGGAGGAACTTACTGAACCAGTGGAACAAGAATGATGGAACAGAACTGGGAGGAAGTTGATGAGAGTGGTTAAGAGTGGAGGGAGGAGAGGACACAGATAGGCAGGCAATTACGTTGTTGAGTGTTTGTTTGTGGGCAGTTCCCTGCAGAAGGGAGGGAAGACTTGGGGAATGCCCATATCCTAGCAGTGCTAACATATATTGACTTCTTACTATGACAGATTTGACTTTCTGATATCTGAATAAATATATTTCCTCTGCCTTCTCTATAGAGAGTCTGTTATACTTTGTGATTCAAAACTATGCTGCCATATTCATTGTCACCCTTGTTGCTGTGAATATTGTCTTGCTGATACAACAGGCTAAAGTATTGTAGCATATTGTGTTGTGGATAAGGTTGTCACTACTCATATAGATTGGGTTTCCATACTGGATGGGATTCATTCAAGGTGAAATTAAAATTTGGAAGCTTTCTCAGAGGTCATTGCAGTGAATAGGACTTAGTTTGTCCTGTTCTACCAAATGCAACCTTTTATTATGCTATTTAGTTGCTATTTCCTTGTCTCTTTCCTCAATTATGCCCACATGGGTTGCTGAAGAGCAAAGGCCTTAGTTGAATGCTCTCAGATTATGGTCTTGTCTATCATGGCTGCCTGTGTTCTCTACCTCCTGTCTTTTTGTTGTCTTTTCATCTGCCTAGTCCTACTTCTGCTTCTAATTTCTGGGGCTGCACCAACTGTCACATTTCTTCTCTCAGTTTTCTTTTTTTCAGTTGTCTTCTACCTTTTTTTCTGACACTTCTGCATCCCCTACTTTCTTGGTTCTGTTGCCTGACTGTATAGTTTTGTTCCTGTAGTGTGACCTGGCTGATCATATCTCACTATCTTTGACTCATTGGCTCTTCTTGAATATTAGTGTTTGAACATGGAGAATTTTAATCTTCCTCAGGCTCAGTCAATATTCTGGATGGCTGAAGGCATGAGATGTTTCAGTACCAGAAAAGTGGGGATGTTAGTATATTACTGTGCAACAAGGCAGTATATGGTTTGTCATTTATAGTTAAAGTAGTTCTTGTTCTTCATTTTCAACTTATTTTTCAAACATTTAGAAGTTTTTTTTTTAAAGTATCACACTATTTCTTTGTTCTTAGCAAACAGACTGTAGATTTGCAATACTCACCATTAATGATTGACAGCTTTTAAAAATATTTATCTTTCTTTATAGTTATTTATTTTTTTGTCTAATAGTATAGACTACAGGTACCAAAAGGACAATTTGGACTATAACGCAAAGAAAGAAAAATAAAATTTCCCCCTTAATTTTACTTTTCCTCAGGAATGATAATTTTTGGTCTATTTATGCAAATGTCTGTAAATTGTCTGAATTATGTGTGAACAAGAAGCTTCTCTTCTTGAAATGAAGGCAACTGATGATAGCCAGAAGACATTTGAAGAGCATTGAGAGGTAGTAATCAGATACAGAAGGTTAAATACCAAAGGTCATTTTGTATTTGAATACATTTTCTCTCAGTTTGTGACTTTATTAACCTTTTCCAAAAACATTTCCCATCTGATATTATTTATTGGACTCCCTGAAGGAATGGAAAATTCCTTGTCTGTTTCAGGTACCTTATGAATATATGTTATAATGTAATTTCATCGAATTGCAACATAAGCAAAATCCACAATATTTTCTACACTTAGTAATATGCTTATATATCATAGCCCTTTACTGTAAAAGGGCAAAATTTTCTGAGGCTATTTGAAGAATTAATATATTCCCAAAACAACTGGTTTAAGTTACATTTTTCTAGGATTGGCCTATGGAATTTGATCTTTTGTTATCTTGCTAGATTGATTAGCTATTTTAGTTGAAAGGCTATGGGTCAGAGGAGAGAATGCTATACTGCGAGTCAAGTAAGACATGGATTTAAATGCCACATCTGCCATGAGGTCACTGTGTGACCTTAGACAAATCATTTAATTTCTAAATCTCAGTTTTCTCTTTTCGTAAAATGGGGACAATAATACATTTAACTACCCACTGCACAAAGTTATCATAAAGATCAAATGAAAGAACATATTTAGCCTGCTTTGCAAATTTCAGAGTTCTATAGTGAAGGTCAGCTATTGTTCTTTTTGTTTTGTATTGGGTAAGTGAAGTACAGAAACAGTCTGAATGTTGAAACTTATTTTGTAATGATAGGTGAGGTAGTTCAAAATACTTACCCTAAATAGGCACTTTGATATTTTGATAGCTCTGTGAGCTATCTCTCCAACAATGCGGATAGTCACCCATCCATACCCTCTCATTCTCCATGATTTTTGTGTTTATCCTCTAATAAATAAAGGATATAATAGATGTGGGTCTAGAATATGCTGACAAAAATTTTGTAGATATGTTAAAGTTTGCACACCAGGCCAATAGCTGTTAACAGTCTTTCATTCAGTCAAGCTTTGAGAGACTGAAAATACGTCATTCAGTAGCATTTCCACTCTGTGTCAGCTATCCAGTGTGTCAATTTCAGCATGAACCTCTTTTTGGTGTTTTGTGTCTAATCTTGCCACTCTTTCTATCTTGGTTTTCTTTAGTGATATTTCTACTTGCTCATACAAAATATCTAGGATTTGATGTTAACGTTTCAAATGTGGTAGCAAGACTATCACTATTGGAGGAAAGAATTAGAAAAATCTTGAAATGTCTTTTCTATTTTTCATCTCTGTTGTCTTTACAATTTCATCTTTAAATAGACCCAGGATAATTTTGCTCATTTGTGTATCTTAGTAAACCTTTTGCAAGTGACATTTATCTCCCTTGCTTATTGCTTTTTTGTAAGTAGTATTGTTCATAAATTTCCACAATTCCTCCACTGTAAGGTGGTACAAATGAACTTATATTCTAATTCAGTGTAGATCTTGGCTACCATATATCTTCTCTTGACAAGATCAAATGTTTCTGGGCTGAGCTGATTTCTAGACTTTTTCTTATCTCTTTATAGCTATTGGCCACATGGCCATTGATTTACATCACTTAAATTTGCCTTTTATAAGGATTGGAGCTTTGATTTTATTGGTATAGGAAATAGTTGATGAGGACATTCTTTTTCCCAATATAGATGGGTACCTATTCTGCAATTTATAATCTTAGAGAGTTGGGCCCTGAGGGAGCACTGAAAGGTTATATGACTTCTCTAGCACCACACAGTCAGTGTTTGACAGACTTGAGACTTAAACCTAGGATTCCCGATGCCAATGTTCATTATGTTATACTATAATATTCTGACTCCTGCTTGGAGAGGATAATAACCTATGTCAATGTCTGTTCTTTTATCTATTTTTTTTCATTTCCAGGACTAACTTGTTTTAACAGGATAGGTTTGATTCACCTCAATTGTTTGCCATATCTTTTCATATTTAGATTTTATTCTATTGGATATTAATGTTGATCTCTGCTCTAAAACATTAGTGGAATATTTCAGAAGCGACTTCCAAAAAACCATCCAGTCAGTTATTGTTCATTTAAGTATAACAAGTTTCATTTTCTAATGGTACATGTTACTTATCATGACCAGCATTTCTTGTAATTTTTTCTCCAAGAAAACATTATATATAGCATGAAGCTTCTATTTAATTGACAGAACTTTGATTCATTCCTTACTCGTGAACTATCTTTCCCAACTTTATTAGGCCATCTTTCTTTTTGCCATTGTATTGATATCATCAAACATATGTATTGAATTTACATGTTACTAGAACCACTATTCAGCAATGGGACACAGTACACACTTTCGTTGTTTTTCATTTGTTTCAGTCATGTCCTATCCTTTATATCCCCATTTGGGGTTTTCTTGATGAAGATACTAAAGTGATCTTCTTCAGCTCCTTTTATAGATGATGAAACTGATGCAAACAGAGTTATGTGAATTACCTAGGGTCACATAATAAGTGTCTGAAGCCAAATTGGAACTTAGGTCTTCCTGATTCTAATTCTAGCACTTTATCCACTGTACCACTTAGCTGCCTCCAAAGAACTAAAGATAATTATTACACAGAGTGACAGGGAGGCAGATGGTGAGCACCCTAATGAAGAACTCTGAAGGAACAGAAGTAAAGGACTTGTATAACAGGAGAAAAAAACCATGTGGCAAGAACAAGGGATGAGAAGCAGATAGATGAAGTGCACCACTGGTACTTAATATGATTTTGGGAGAAAATAAGGAAGGCAGACATTACATTGGAAGGACTCACTATAGTGAATTCTTTTAAAGAACATAGATGAATTATATAAGATGGGCAGCAATGTAGAGGCTGCCCCCATAACTCCTGAACTGATGAGGTCACAGATCTATTTGAGTACGCTGATTTAATCTGGAGGTGTTCAACACAATATTTCTGTTCCTACTTTTCTCTTGAAACAGGAGGTAGCACATTCGTAGCAATGATTTTCATGGTGATCCTCTTAGGAGTGCTTATTATGAGTACTGTAGAACAAGATGACTGACTATCCCATAAAATGATTTTTCTTGTTATCCTTAGAGGCATGATAAAACAAACTTGACTGACTTCATTTACCTTTTCTTTTTTTTAAAATTTATTTGTTTAACTTTTTACATTCATTCTCACAAAATTTTGGGTTCCAAATTTTTCTCCCCATTTGTCCCCTCCCCAACCCCAATACACCAAGCATTCTAATTTCCCCTATCACCAATCTGCCCTCTTTTCTATCATCTCTCCCTTCCCTTGTCCCCAGCTTCTCTTTTGTCCTGTAGGGCCAGATAACTTTCTATTCCCCATTGCCTGTATTTCTTATTTCCTAGTAGCAAGAATACTCGACAGTTTCTCCTAAAACTTTGAGTTCCACCTTCTCCCCATCCCTCCCTCCCCACCCCTCCCCTTTGGGAAGGCAGGCAATTCAATACAGGCCATATCTGTGTAGTTTTGCAAATGACTTCAATAATAGTCGTGTTATGTAAGACTAACTATATTTCCCTCCATCCTATCCTGCCCCCCATTGCTTCTATTCTGTCTTTTGATCCTGTCCCTCCCAAAGAGTGTTGACTTCAAATTGCTCCCTCCTCCCATTGCCAATTCACTCTGTGCTGTGTGTGTGTGTGAAATCCAAACAACTACCCAGATACTGAAAAGTTTCAAGAGTTACAAATATTGTCTTGCCGTGTAGGAAGGTAAACAATTCAACTTTAGTAAGTCCCTTATGACTTCTCTTTGCTGTTTACCTTTTCATATTTCTCTTCATCCTTGTGTTTGAAAGTCAAATTTTCTTTTCACCTCTAGTCTTTTCATCAAGAATGTTTGAAAGTCCTCTATTTCATTGAAAAATCATTTTTCCCCCTGAAGTATTATACTCAGTTTTGCTGGGTAGGTGATTCTTGGTTTTAGTCCTAGTTGCTTTGACCTCTGGAATATCATATTCCATGCCCTTCGATCCCTTAATGTAGAAGCTGCTAGATCTTGTGTTATCCTGATTATATTTCCACAATACTTGAGTTGTTTCTTTCTAGCTGCTTGAATAATTTCTCCTTGACCTGAGAACTTTGGAATTTGGCCACAATGTTTCTAGGAGTTTCTCTTTTTGGATCTCTTTCAGGAGGTGATCAGTGGATTCCTTGAATACTTATTTTGCCCTCTGGTTCTAGAATATTAGGGCAATTTTCCTTGATAATTTCATGAAAGATGATGTCTAGGCTCTTTTTTTGATCATGGCTTTCAGATAGTCCCATAATTTTTAAATTGTCTTTCCTGGATCTATTTTCCAGGTCAGTTGTTTCTCCAATGAGATATTTCACATTATGTTCCATTTTTTCATTCTTTTGGTTTTGTTTGGTGATTTCTTGGTTTCTCAGAAAGTCAGCCTCCATCTGTTCCATTCTAATTTTGAGAGAACTATTTTCTTCAGTGAGCTTTTGAACCTCCTTTTCCATTTGGCTAATTCTGCTTTTTAAAGCATTCTTCTCCTCATTGGCTTTTTGAACCTTTTTGCCAATTGAGTGAGCCTATTTTTCAAGATGTTATTTTCTTCAGCATTTTTTTTGGGTCTCCTTTAGCAAGGTGTTGACCTGCTTTTCATGCTTTTCTTGCATCTCTCTCATTTCTCTTCCCAGTTTTTCCTCCACCTGTCTAACTTGATTTTCAAAATCCTTTTTGAGTTCTTCCATGACCTGAGCCCATTGAATATTTATTTTGGATGTTTGGGATACAGAAGCCTTGACTTCTATGTCTTTCCTTGATGGTAAGCATTGTTTTTCCTCATCTGAAAGGATGGGAGGAGATATCTGTTCACCAAGAAAGTAACCTTCTATGGTCTTATTTTTTTTCCCTTTTCTGGGCATTTTCCCAGCCAGTTACTTGACTTCTGAGATTCTTTTCTACCCCCGCCTTGCCAGCAGATCCACCCAGCTAGTGCTTGGGGTCTGAGATTCAAATGCTGCTTCCCAGCCTCAGGGCTTTTGGCAGGGTTGGGGCTGCTATTCAGTGTGAGATTAAATTCAGGTACTGGGGGGGGCAGGGCTGCTATTCAGTGTGAGATTAAGTTCAGCTGCGCAGGTGGGGGCAGGGCCACCACCAGGGGTTTAGTTCCCTCAGGGGGTTTATTTGGAGACCTTCAACAATGGATCCGAGCTCCTGTCTGCTTTGGGAACTCCTGTCCACTGCTGCCTCCCGAGGGGGCCTGAGTTATGGAGACACCCTGCTCCCCTCTTGGCCAGGCAAAAAGGCTCTCTCACTGACCTTTGTATCTGTGGGTGGAGGGATCTTCGTGGCTGCTGGAGATTCTGTCCCTGAAGACTGCTTGGATCTGCTCCTTTCAGTGCCCGGAGGCCAAGGCAGGGCTGGGCTCTGCTCCGGGTCTGGTGCTTGATGGACCTTTGGTATCTGTTTTTCTGGTCTCTCTGGAACAGAAATCTCCTCCACTCCATTGTTCTGTGGCTTCCACTACTCCAGAATTTGTTGGGAGTTCTTCTTTACAGGTATTTTATGGGCTGTGGATTAGGAACTAGCATATGTGAATCTTTCTACTTCTCCATATTGGCTCCTCCTCCCTCATTTACCTCTTCAAGGAGAACTTGTGAGACATCCTTACATTTAGCTGCAACTTTCTTTTATTTTCTAGTTACATATTTAGAGAAGAATGTCAGGGTTAATTTAGTTCACTTCTACATAGTAGCTTCCATTCTCATTGGCCATTGAACAAGGATGTCACATTTAGAGCAGCAAAAATTAATTGTTAGTGGATATTCTAAAAACGGGAAAATTGTTAATGCCAAAATACTTATCCACTGGATCATAGATCTACAGCTCAAACCACCTCATTTTGTAGTTCAGGAAACCAGGGCTGGATAATGGATTGATTAACAAGAGAGTACAAAAAGTAGACAAAATCTTAGCCTACAGGTACTCTGCCTTTTTTTTCCTTTAGCTAAAAATGATGGCTCATAATCTCAGCTATGACTAAATAGGTACCAAGTCACTCTTGTCAGGGAAAGCGTTATTAGTAAACAATAAGGTGGTGCAGTGAATAGAGTGCTGCACCTAGAGACAGAAATCTAGATCTGAGTTCAAATCTGACCTCATACACTTACTAGAGCTGTGACCCCAAGCAAGTCACATAACCCCCTCCTTGTCTCAAATTTCTCAGCTGTAAAATGATGATAAAAATGGCACCTACTTCACAGGTTTGTTGTGAGGATAAAATTAGATATTTTTAACTAGCTTAGCACAATGCTTGACACATAGTAGGTACCATGTAAATTCTTATTCCATTCTCCTTTATTAATTATCACACCCTAACAGGTAAGAGCTGAGATGCTTTCATAGTCTCTGAAAAGATGAAATCCAGAAACTGGTAGCAGAGAGTTTATTAGCTTTGAGTCCAGCAGAGAGGTGTTGAGAGTGGGGTCTGACTCAAGCTAGTTCCCAGTTAGTTCATGTCCAGTACTGAAATGCAATGAATATTTCACAGGTTATTCAGTAGTTTACAAAAGACATTTACTTACCTATAGCATGGAAATTGTATTGATAAAGAATTCAGCAATTAGCTTGGGTATGCATGGTTCCTCCTCCATAAAAAAATCTATCTGGAAAGCAGGGCAGGGGATAGTGAATTATGAGGCCTTGGGACTTCCACCTATTCTGAGGGTAGGTCTTTTATTCCCCCAGTTGACCAGAAAGCCATGTCAATGTCTAAGGTCACCAGGAAACAGCTTCAATGATGAGTGACTTGTGGGGAGGGAACCCTGGTCCTGTCACACCTCAGGACTGTCAAGTTCCTAAAGTTTTTCTAAAAGACTTCCTAATATTTAAATGAATTCAGAGCTGGTACTGAATAATAATATTGCGGATGTGAGGAACCTGACAGAGGCAGAAATGGAGAAAAAGGAAGAGGAAAAAACCCTAAACTAAAAAGATGGCAAAAAGAAAAACATGTAAAACCTTCAATGTTTTCTTCTTCCTTCCACCCCCACAGAGTGACCAAATATGGAAGTGAAAAAAGGCTCAAAACCCCAGTTTCACTGGGAAGGATCATGCCTTGAGTCTCAATAAGCTGGTCACTGTGGTGTGTGATACCAAATATTTGTAGTCATAGAGGTTCTCCTGAGGCAAATTAGTTTGCAGCAATATGAGGGATATCTGGTCAATGGTGATATTTTGGGCATAGTCACTGAGTCCCATCATAGGTCAGAGTCATCTATAGTAAGATAGCAAACAGCTCTTTACTTTTTTTTTGCATCCAGCCCATCCTGGCACCAATGTTGATATTAAGACTTGCTCTTTACCACCATTTTCTCAGTATTCTCCATCTTATCATCTGGGATATCCTTCTACCTGGGAGACCTCATTGGGAAGTTCATACCATATTTCTGCCCCTTTAGTGACCTCTGCTGAGGGGTCTTCCCTTCTTTTGTAAGAAGGGTATATGGCCTTTTTTCACCTTTATCTAGGAATGCAGAATGATCACCAAGTCATCTAGGATAACCTATTTCTTCCAGGCAAATATGCACTGATCATTATCACATGGAGGCAGTTAGCCTCTCCAGTGCTGTTAGAACAAAAGGAAGAAACACTTTGAAAAATTCACTTAAAGGATTTTTGACTCGACAATTTAAGAGAATCTGAGTTGCCTTGTCAAGTCATATAGAGCCCTCTGAAGGTACAGGGATCAGGCAACTCAGTGCCAAGAGAATAATCAATCAATCAATTGATCAATCAATAAACATTGAGTGCCTCCTATACGTCAGGTACAGTGCTAAGTATACAAAAAGATACAAAAAAGTAAAAGACAATACCTGTCTTCCAGGAGCTGGCCATCTAAAACTGGAAACAGCATAAAACAGATATATACAAAGCAGACTATATCCAGGATAAGTGGGAAATAAGAGGGAAAGCGATGGAATTAAATGAGGTTAGGGGAGACTTCCAGCAGAAGGTAGGATTTTAGTTGGAACTTGAAGGAAGTCATGGAGTTGGGAAGTCAGAATGAAGGAGGAAGAGCATTCCAGGCATGGGGGCCAGCCAAAGATTATGCCTGAAGACAAGAGATGAAGTATCTTGTTTGGGAAGATCCAGAAGAACCAGAGAAGGTTAGCCAGGACTTTAACTGACAAAATTCTGCCTTATGTAGTAGTTCTTCCTGGGAGATGAATCTGAGAAACTGCTGGACTGGAGAACTGCCTGTCTTTCTAAGGTGACATTAACTTGCAATAGACATAGTACTAATAGGAGGCAGAATATTGGTCCCTGGCTAACAGGGAGATAATATTAAAGTTCTTGATTAGCGAAGAAAAACTTTTTTTCTAGGTGAAAAGGGTCAGTTTTTGAGTTGGAAACAGATCGAGAGTCATGTAAGCTAAAGGAGTCTTAGTGCTGTATTCCACACAGCTGTCAAAGTGATTATCTGAAAGTTCGGTTCTGACCAAGTCATTTCCCTGTTCAATAAACTTCAGTATCTCCTTACTTACTCTAGGATCAATACTAATTCAATTTTATCTCATTTTAAAAAAATTTCTATTTATTATGCTAGTTTTACAATGTACATCATTATTAGCATAGTAGTAAATGTGTATCATTTATTATATATGTTATATAATTATACATATGTGCATATATGTTTATATGCATAGTTATATTTATATATTATATAAATTACAAATAAGTAGATATACACATAATCTTTTTTTGGTTAATGGGTTACACAAGTGAAAATATGACTGGAGACCAATGGAAGAAATTTTTTAAAGATCTTTTCCAGATCTAAAAATCCAGTTATCTTACGAATGCAAAAGATTGTTGCTAGTAACATACGCTAATATTTGTAGCCAGGAAGACCAATTAGCAAGTGTGTTAATCAGGGTCTTGTTTGCATTTCTATTATCAACTCTAATCATTCATGTGTTTGAACTCAAATTTTCTGCCTTCATCACAGTTATTAGCACTTGTCAGTGAATGCTAATGTGTTAAATTTCTACAAGTACTTTAGACTTTCATACCTTGCATTTCTTAGTAAGGACTGGATCTCAGTCAATATCTTCAATTGAATGAAATAAGTATGTATTTAGTGCCTACCACTGATATTGATCAAATCATAAGGACTTACTTAAGCAAACAAATTATTATCCTTTGCAACAAAATTACAAATAAAAATCTGCTTAAGTTTTTCTCCTGCTACAGATGTGGTCCTCTTCATTTGTATTTATTCATAATTTCCTACTAAATGTACCACTAAAATTGGAGTAGATAAAAGGGAGTAACTGTGGTGCCATTATTTTAACAGTCATAGCAGTGCCTTAAAGCATAATTTTCTCTGTGGGTTGCTGTGCCTGTACTACATAGGGATGCTTCTTAAGACTGGATAAGAACAACTGAGATGGTATGAAAAGTACTTAACTCTGCTATTTTCTTTTTTCCACTTGGTTCTCTCTCTCTCTCTCTCTCTCTCTCTCCACTCATGTGCCCACATGTACATATGTACACATACTTGCATCTTTTTCCTTCCCATTAAGAGGGACAAAATTTCACTTATGAAAAGTACTCTGTCCCCAGTACAATAAAATAAATACTAGTTCTAAGTATAAAGCTCAGTGACTGTGAAATGATGTGCCTTTCGTTCCTCTTTTTTCTCTTAACATTTTACTCTTGATTTTTAAATATCACTATCACTTCCCAATGGACTTCTATGCATATATAATTTGTGTGCATGTACACATATATGTATATGAGTGGGTATATGTAACAACAATTAAATACAGCTTATTGTTTTGAATATGATATTCTTAAGTGATCAGTCAATTTAATTTAATGAATGACCTAGTCTGTAAATGTGTGCTTTCTGGTCATCTCAGATACAGGTTATTTATAATGTTGATAAAAACTTTCATGGGTCATCAATAAAGATCTGGAAGGTATCAGAAGACCATCTAATTCAAACATCATTTTATAGATGAGGCAATTAGGAGCAAGGAAGTGAAGGGCCTTGGCCAAGGTCACTAGCAACCTTCAGAAGTATGATTTGAGCCAAAGTGTGTTGTCTCTAGACCCAGGTCACTTTCCATTCCACTATGGTTTCCTGTTTTTACTTTGAGCTAAAGAGCTCAAGTGAATGACTCTGAAATCAGAATAGTGAACACCAGTTAAATACCCTGGAGTTATCCCAAATCCAAATTAGGCTTTTTAATGTCAGAGAGTGGGGAATGAGAATCTCTAGGAAAGATGTTTCCCCTAGCAGTTGTATGCTATAGATGTTGGACTAGAAAGTCATTAGCTGAATGAAAAACAAATTGTAGACGCGCATCTTACTTAGTCATTTTCATGCAGCCCTGACAACCAGAGGCAAAAGAATGTACTTGTAGGGTTCCGTAATCTTTCTGTTTCTTACTTTCATGGACCAGAAATAATTGGTACTGTGAATCTGAAATGCAGACATAGAACATCACCCCTTTATTTGATGCCCTTTTCTGCTTCTCGTGTATTTATTTGTGTGTATTTTTTAAATCTCATCAAATATTATCTGGGTGCTAAAAATCAAAAAGGAGAAGAAAAAAATGAGGAAAAGTAATGTGAAAAATTGACTCATTACCACTATTCTGTGTGCCTGATTGGACATGTGTGATTGGCTCATTAGACTCTGTAGAGTGTCTTTGCACTTCCCCGTAGACATCAAAATGAAATGTGAAGCAAACAAACAAACAAAAAAGAGTGTATAGGAAAACATTATTTATGTATGCAAACAGAAACACAGTCTGCAAGAATTTCTGGCTATTTATCTTAAGGTAGATGCCTGTGTTAAAGTGGATTTAAATATCCAGGAAATTTGATGGGTTGTTTTTCACAGCAATTGTCATTTGGTGAAAGAAAACAAAAGGAAAAGGTTAGATTATACCCTTGGCCCATTTTTATCTCCATCTCCCTTCCTACAACCAAAGAGAGGTATTTTATTATATAGGATGGAGCAGAACCTCCCATTAATTTTAAATATTTTCCCTAAAATTTTGCTTTATTTTAACTTTATTGGGAATTGATGTAAGTCAAAAATGCTAAGACAGCAACCACAAAAATCACAGGCCCTCCACTGGTTCTAAAAGTGACATATCTTTGCTCTGGAGTTCTTTTTACAGGGTATGTGAAAATTCCAATGACTTTGTAGTGACATAGGGCTGTTACACTGTGCTTTTATAATCTAGGCTCTGCCACTTGATCTCTCGCACTTGATCACTGAATTGCTATAATATTGGGTCAAAGTTTCATCTGGTCTTCTGCTATGGGAGAGTTTTTTCACTCCTTTAAGATTTTCCGAGAATGTATGGCATAATTCAAAACTTTCTAATGAAAATTTTACTTCCCCTTCCCTTCTCCTTTAGCGTGTGCTGTAGTAAAAACTTAATTTCTACATTAAGATATATCTGTATGAACCAAATGAAGGCTGAAAACATTTGATGTGTATTAGGTGATTTCTTCTTTAAAAATATAGTTTAAAAAAGACTCAAAATTGCAAGTATTCAAATTTGCATGTCATCTTTATTTATTATACACATTCCTGTGCAAAATGGTGCCCATTCTCGATAATTTGTTTATTTTCCAGAAAAATCATACCAAATAATCCACATTTAATAAATAAAAAAATCATCATAAAGCAGTTTTGTAAAATGGAAAATTTTAACAGACTTTTTAAAACTTAAAAACATCAAATCCTCACTGGTCTCATGCTCAGTCACTCCTGTTTTTTGGGGTTTTTTTTTGTTCAAAACAGTGAGTACGTTCTGTCACCTGAATTCTCTCAGACTTCCCTTTCTTTGCTTAGTCAGATAGCTGTTAGGCAGTCAGTCCCTATCAGCTGGGCTAATTACATGGATGTTAACCCTCTATTTCCCTGTGAAAATTGGGTAATTTTGTGCTCAGTGAACCAATTTGCATGTAGAAATGCAGGTTTGGATTTTTAGTGTGAATTTTCACTGTCTCTTCAGGAGAATTTTCTTTTTATTTCCAAGCCAACTTAACTTTCTTCAAGTCAAGCCTCTCAATCAAATACAGATAGGGGAACAATGACACCACTGAAAAAAAAAAGAAACTCACAAATCCCTCACAATTTAATATTCAATGAGTTCTGAACATGTTGGCCTAGAGCTGGTATAAGCCCAGATTGGAAGCTGAATATCTGAAATGTTTTAATTCAGGAAAGGACAATGTGGAAAAAGAAAAATTAGAGGCTTGAACATAGAGCCTACTCCTGATGACTGGAGAGGCTCATTACATAAAAACAGGAAGTTGTCAGAGAAATGTGGAACTTCATATCAACTAAAAGGAAAATTCTATCATCATACAAGCAAATTAAATTCAATAAAGATTTATTAAGAGCCTACTACGTGCCAGACACTACTCTATGTTCTAGGGATACAGTAAAGAAAATGAAACCATATCTGTCCATAAGGAGCTTGCATTCTCCTCCAAAGAAATAAAACCTACTTAGAATAATTAAATACAAAATAAGTAACAATTTCCAGGAGAGTAGTCCTAACAATTGGAAGCTTCATATAGCAAGTGGCATTTGAGATGAAGTTGAAAAGTCACTAGTGATTCCAAGAGTCAGAGGTGAGGAAGGAAAGAATTCCAGGCATAGGACATGACTTTTGCAAAGTCTCAGAGTTGGTGAGTGAAATGTCACTTATGAACGCAAGTAGTCCAGTTTGGCTGGAATTTAGTATATACTAGGGAATAATGTAAAATCAGTCTGAAAGATAAGTTAGATTTTAAGTCAGGGATTTTAAATGCCCCACTAGGGTAGTGGCTCATACTCTTTTCAGGTTATGGGGACCCCTACCTGATAGGACTTATACTAAATGATGCAAGAGCTTTGTCCTCCAATCCAACCCCAAATTAATGTAACTAGTAAGATGTTTTGTGCCTTGACACCTTTATCAGAGAAGAGCAGCTCTTTGATTGAGCATAAAACAAACAATCAAAAGTAAAAATGGAGTACAAAAAGGAGTGAAGAATTTTGAACCATTAGATGATATCAGATAACACTACAGAGGATACATTTGGATTGGTTGAAAGAATTAGACACATCTCTGAGCCTCTGTATATGAGAGAAAAAATTCCATTGGGTTGTCAGTCAAATTTCAGGAGCACTTTTAAGAGGTAGATCTTTGCAGTCATAGCCAGAGGGCAGCAAGTATATGTGTGTGAGGAGACTTCTATGCCTTTCCAACAATTGACCAGAAGGAGAGCTTGTGAACTTTGAAATATCAGAAGGTTTGGACTCCCCCTCAGTGATAGGTGTAACATCTCTGAAATAGTAGTGGCTGATGACAGAATATCCACAGGAAGCTAAGAGAAATGTCAAAGACTAACTAGACACACTGAAGAAAGGAAATTTCAGGACTCTCTAAGGGCACTGATTTTTGAAACTCATCAGGGAGCTCAACCTGAGGGAAATTTTATGAGAATTCCACAAAAGGAGAAAACTTCTAATAAACAAGAATTATGTATCACCCTTTGCCACATGTACTCTCTAAATTTGATTCCACTTTCCCCAGGGACCTTGTGTATCAGTCAGTAACTAAATAAGCATTTATTAAATTCAAGGCCCTGTGCTAATCACAAAGACAGTCCCTGTCCCCAAGGACTTTACAGTTGAATTGGAGAGATGAGATGCTTGTGTGGTAGAGTGGGCTCTAGTTTGTGGGTGAAGACGTTTTGTACCAGTGATTCTTATTATGCCAGTTCAGCAAATACCCTTTTCTAAAATTTAATTAGCTCTGGTTGGCTAATTGAAAAGCACTAGGGATACAAAATGAGATATGTTTTTGGACTTGACCAAGTGGAAATTTGGTAAGTTTGATTATACATATTTCTGAGAACTTTTATTTTTTAATTGAAATTGATTATACCTTAATAAATAGTAGATTACTTGAGGCTAATTTGTGAGTTATTTCTGAATTAGCTGTCTGTGTAGTCTGATGTATGGCCTTTTGAGAGCAGTAAACATTAATACAATATGAAAAGAAAAATGAAAACATTATTTTTGTTGTAATTTCACTGAGGTAGGGAACTGTCAATGAGGGAAATTCCTCTGACTATGCAGCTTGGTAATGTCTCTACAATTTAGTTTCAGAGCAGGGGTTTTTAATCTGAAGTTTGTTGATTCATTGTTCCTGTTTTAATATGATATCTGTACTTTATTTTATTTTTTAGTATGTAAATAACTTTTTACTTCTATTTTTAATAGTATTTTATCTTTTCCCCAATTACATGTCAAGACAATTTTTAGCATTCATTTTTACAAGATTTTGAGTTCCAAATTTTTTCCCTTCCTGCCTCTCCTTCCCTCTTTCAAAAATGGTTTGGGAATTTGATGTAGATTATACATGTGCTACTATTCAAAATATATTTTCCATATTAATCACTGTAATAAAAGAAGAAACAAGTCAAAAGGAAAAAAATAAAAAAAGAAAAAAGTGAAAAAAATGCTTTGATCTGCATTCAGAGTTCATCAATTCTTTATCTGGATATGGATAGCATTTTCCTTCATGAGTCCTTTGTATTTGTCTTGGATCATTGTTTTACTGAGAAGAACTGAATTATCTAGTTTGTATCCTATTGTTTTCCCAGTAATTTTTGTCAAATAGTGAGTTCTTATCCCAAAGGCTAAAGTCTTTGGGTTTATCAAACACTAGGTTGCAATAGTCACTGAGTACTGTGTTTTCTGTATCATACTATTTCACTGATTCTGCACTTTATCGTCTAGCCAGTACCAAACAGTTTTTGATGATTATTGTTTTATAAAATAGTTTGAGATCTGGTATTGCACAGCTACATTCCTTTGTATTTTTTCCCCTTAATACTCAGGATCTTTTGATCTTCTGGATGAATTTTGTTATTTTTTTCTAGCTCTATCAAGTAATTTTTTGGTGATTTGATTGGCATGGCACTGAATAAGTGAGTTAGCTTAGCCAGAATTGTCATTTTTATTACATTGGCTAGCCCTGCCCATGACAATTGATACTTTTTCCAGTTGTTTAGATCTGACTTTATTTGTGTGAAAAATGATTTGTAATTGTGTTCACATAGTTCTTGGGTTTATCTTGGTGGGTAGACTCCCAAGTATTTTATATTGTTTAGAGTTATTTTAAATGGAATTTCTCTTTCTATCTCTTGCTGCTGGGCTTTGTTGGCCAAATAAAGAAATGATAATGATGCATGTGGGTTTATCTTATATCCTGCAACTACGTTAAAGTTAATTTTGTCAAGCAGTTTTTTCAGTTGATGCTATAGGGTTCTCTATACCATCATATCATCTGCAGAGTGCTAGTTTTATTTCTTCATTGCCTATTTTAATTCCTTCTCTTTCTTCTCTTATTGTTATAGCTAACATTTCTGGTACTACATTGAATGATAGTGGTGATAATGGGCATCCTTGTTTATTGAGAAGGCTTCTAGCTTATCCCTAATTACAGATAATGTTTGCTGGTAGATAGTTTGCTGATAGTATTTGGATAGATACTCCTTATCATTTTAAGGAATGGTTCTTTTATTCCTATGCCCTCTGTTTTTAATAGGAATGGGTGCTGTATTTTGTGAAAAAGCTTTTTTAGCATCTATGGAGATAGTCATATAATTTCTGTTGGTTTTGTTATTTATATAGTCAATTATATTGACAGATTTCCTAATATTAAACCAATCCTGCATTCTTGGTACAAATTTCTCCTGGTCATGATGTATAATCTTTGTGATTTATTGCTATAATTGCCTTGCTAGTATTTGGTTCAAAATTTCTGTATTGATATTTCTTAGGGAAATTGGTCTATAATTTTATTTTTTCTATTTTAGCTGGTTTAGGTATCAGTACCATATTTGTGTCATAAAAAGAGTTTAGTAGGACTCCTTTGCCTGTATTTTCAAATAGTTGATACAATATTGGATTTAGTTGTGCTTTAAATGTTTGGTAGAATTCACTTGTGAACCCACCTGGCCCTGGGGATTTTTTCTTAGGGAGTTCATTAATAACTTCTTCAATTTCTTTTTCAAAGATGGAGTTATTTAGGCATTCTATTTCCTGACCTGTTAATCTAGGTAATTTGTACTTTCATAAATATTCATTGATTTAGTTCAGATTGTCAGATTTATTGGCATGTAATTGGGCAAAACCTATCCTGATTGCTCTAATTTCTTTTTTTTTTAGTTTTCAACATTCACTTTTATAAGATTTTGAGTTACAATTTTTTTCTCTCTCCTTCTGTCCTCTCCCCTCTCCCCAAGATGGTAGGTAACCTGATATAGATTGCACATGTACAATCATATTAAACATATTTTCCCATGAGTCATGTTGTGAAAGAAGAATCAGAACAAAAGGGAAAAATCATGAGAAAGAAAAAACCAAAAAAAGTGCAAACAGCATGGTTTGATCTGCATTCAGACTCTGTAGTTCTTCCTCTGGGTGTGGATAGATTGCTTTAATTTTTTCTTCATTGGTGATTTCAAGCTTTTCATTTTTAATACTGAATATTTGTTTTTCTTCTTTCTTTGTTTAAAAATCAAATTTACCAGTGACATCTATCATTGGTTTTTTCCCTTCATAAAACCAGCTCCTACATTTATTTATTAGCTCAATAGTTTTTATCTTTTACTTTTCACATTAATCTCGCCTTTGGTTTTTCAGGATTTCTAATTTGGTGCTCAACTGGAGATTTTAATTTGTTCTTTTTCTACTTTTTTTAGTTGTATGCCCACTTCACTGATCTGTTCTTTCTCTGTTTCATTGATGTAAGAATTTAGCGAAATAAATTATCCACCAAGTACTACTTTGACTGCATCTCATCAATTTTGGTATGTTGTCTCATTGCTTTCGTTCTCTTTACTGAAATTATTGATTGTTTATATGATTTGTTCTTTGCTGCACTTATTCTTCAGGATTTGATTATTGAGTTTCCAATTAATATTTAATCTCTCTTTCCACTGCTTTTTGTGGAATGTAATTTTTATTACATTATTATTTGAAAAAATACATTTAGTATTTCTGTCTTTCTACATTTGATTTTGAGGTTTTTATGCTCTAATACATGGCTAATTTTGTGTAGGTGTCTTGTGCTGCTGAGAAAAAGGCAAATTTCTTTCTGTTTCTATTCAATTTTCTCCAAAGATCTGTCATATCCAACTTTCTAATGTTCTATTTATCTCCTTAGCATCTTTCTTGTTTAATTTTTGGTTGGATTTATTGAGTTCTGAGAGAGGACAGTTGAGGTCCCCACTAGTATAGTTTTGTTCTCTATTTCTTTCTGTAACTCACTTAACTTCTCCTTTAAGAATTTGGATGCTATACCACTTGGTGCCTTTATGTTTAGTATTGATTCATTGTCTATGGTAGCTTTTAGCAAGATGTAGTTTCTCCCCTAGCTCTTTTAACTAGGTCTATATTTGCTTTTGCATTGTCTGATATCAGGATTGCTACCCCTGCTTTTTTTCTTACTTCAACTAAGCATAATAGATTCTGCTCCAGCTCCTTACCTTTAGTCGTGTGTATCTCTCTGTTTCAAGTATGAATCTTGTAAACAACATATTGTAGGATTCTTATTTTTGATCCACTCTGCTATCTGCTTTTATTTGATGGGAGAATTTATCCCATTCACATTCACAGTTACGATTACTAACTGTGCATTTCCCTCCATCCTATTTTCCTTCTTTTTGTCCTCTCTTTCCTTTCACCCTTTCCCTCCCTACCAGTGTTTTGCTTCTGTCTACCACCAATCCTGATTTGCTCTCCCCTCTGTTAGCCTCCCCCACTCCCCTTAATTTTCTCCCCTCCTACTTTCTACATTCAACTGATTGTGTATATTATTCCCTCTTCGAGCCAATACTGATGAGAGTAAGCCATGCTTTCACCTATCTTCCCCTCTACTATAATAGATTTTTTGCATATCTTGATGTGAAATAATTCACCCCATTTACCTCTTCCTTCTTTCTGCACCTACTGTACTCCTCTTTCTCATCCCTTAATTATTGGTTATATAATTCCCTTAAATTTACTTTATACCCATACCCTCTGTCTATGTATATTCTTTTTAGTTAGACTATTGGTGGTTCTGGCAATACATGCGTCAACCTCATTATTAATGTGTACATTCCTGGAAAGTATACTATCAAGATAAGTGAACTTATCCACAGCAAAACTTCTCCATTTTCTGTAACCAATGGCTCCACATATGGATGGTGTGTTGCTGGCTGATGGAGCATCTGTGTTTTTTTGGTGTCGTTTGGAGCTCAGTGTTTGGGAGGCTCCAAAGGAAAGTAAGGGAGAGAAGATGGATTAGACTGACTGCCAAATTGAAGGTCTACAGAACTGTTGTGCTGACCTCAGTGATGTATGCCTGTGAAACCTGGACAGTATACCATGGCCATGCCAGGAAACTGAATTGCTTCCATTTGAATTGTCTTAGGAAGATTCTGAAAATCACCCAGCAGGATAAGGTAGCAGACACTGAGGTCCTTACTTGAAACAAACTGCCAAGCATTCACAATCTGCTTCAGAGAGCACAACTCCGATGGGCTGGCCATGTTGTTTGAATGCGAAATATAAGCTTGCCAAAAAGACTATTTTATGGAGAACTCACACAGGGTAAGTGGTCACATGGTGGTCAGAAGAAGGGATACAAGGACACTTTCAAGGCCTTGTTTAAGAACTTTGGAATTTATTGTGTGACATGGAAGACACTGTCACAGGACCACTCAGCATGGTGTGCCCACATCACAGAAAGTGCTATGCTCTATGAGCAAAACCGAATTTAAACAGCTCGAAGGAAACACAAGATGCACAAATTTAGAGTATTCACCCAAATGTTCACACAGACTATTTGCGACTGATCTGTGGTAGAGTGCTCTGAGCTTGTATTGGTCTGATCAGCCACAGCTGGACACATTGAAACTTGACTGTAGCACAGTCATGTCATTTTGGTTCTCTTTGAGAATGAAGGACAACAGCCAACCAACTATTGCTGGTGC
The DNA here is from genome assembly GCA_023548195.1 of Bettongia penicillata ogilbyi. Classification (NCBI taxonomy): domain Eukaryota; kingdom Metazoa; phylum Chordata; class Mammalia; order Diprotodontia; family Potoroidae; genus Bettongia; species Bettongia penicillata. The sequence continues at coordinate 5,104,870 of JAJHZJ010000227.1, forward strand.
AATTTTTAAGAATTGCAAGTATCATCATTTACAAGTATACATCATTTAAGGATGTAACAGTTTAGGCTCTATCCAATCCCTGATGTTTTTTTTTTCCCTTTTTGTCTATTTATACTTCTCTTGGGTCTTGATATTGGAAGAGAAATTTTTGGTTTAATTCTGGTCTTCTCCTTAAGGAGCTTGAAATCCTTCTAGTTCATTGAATGACCATTTTCCCCCTTTATGCATTATGCTTAATTTTGCCAGGTAGGTGATTCTTGGTTGTAGTCCTAGCTCCTTTATCCTGCGATATCATGCTCTATGACCTCAAACCTTTTAAATTCTGCAGCTGCTAAATCCTATGTAATCCTGATTAGAGCTACCTCATATATGATTTCTTTCTTTCTGGCCACTCGCAGTATATTTTCCTTGACATAATAGTTCTGAAATTTGTCTGTAATGTACCTTATAGTTTTTATTTTAGGATTTCTTTCCTGAGGTGATCAGAGGCTTCTTTCCATACCCATTTAGCTCTTTGGTTCCAGGATATTGGGGCAGTTTTCTTCAATAATTTTTTGAAAGATGTTGTCCAGGTCCTCCTTTTGATTTTGGTTTTCAGTTGGTCCAATGATTCTGATATTGTCTCTCCTGGAACTATTTTCGGTTTTTTTCCACAAGGTATTTTACATGTTCTTCTATTTTTTCTTTCTTTTGAATTTGTTTGATGGATTCTTGATGTCTTATAGAGTCATTAGCTTCCAGTTGACCTAACTTTTAAGGTTAGATTTACCCTTAGATTTAAGGAGTTACTTTCCTCAATTAGCTTTTGTATGTTCTCTTCTATTTGATCAATTGTATTTTATAAGGAATTGTTTTCTTCAGTGAATTTTTGTATTTTCTTTTTCATTTGGTCAATTCTACTTTTTAAGTAGTTGTTTTCTTTTTCCAAGCTATTGTCTTTCTTCATAATTCTCATTTCTTTTCCCAGTTTTTCTTTTACCTTTCCTGTATGACTTTTAATCTTTTTTTTGATCTCTTTCATGAGCTCTTTCTGGTCTTGAGACCACCTCCCATTTTTCTTTGGTGTTTTGCCATTAGGTGCTTTTACCTTACTGTCCTCTTCTGAGTTTGTGCCTTGGTCTTTCCTATCACCATAATAACTTTCTATGGTCAGATTCTTTTTGTCTTTTGCTCATCTTTTTTGGTCTTTTCCCTTTCTTTTCAATTTGAGCTCTGCTCCTGAAGTGGAAGGGGCACTGTGTCCGGCTTCCTGTGCCAGGGGCTGTAGGCCCTGGCTGTTTACCTAGTACTGCATTCATGTTTCTTTGAGGCCCACAGGGAATTCTCATGTCTGTTACTGCACTGAGGGAGTTAGATGGGAGGTGGCTTTGTTGGAGGACTTAGAGGTCTGACAGCTTCCCTGGTTCTGAATCAGGGTTCTAGTAGTGGTGTCCCATGTGTGCTGAGGCTGATGGGGTGTTTCTCTGGTTCCCTGGGAATACTCTGCAGCACAGGGTGGTTTGGCCAGTGATAGTTGCCTATTTAGCCAGTACTATGCTGAAGTGGGTGGAGGTCTGGCCACTGGAGGTTCCTTGTTTGCCTGGGACATCACTAAAGCATGTGGAGATTCTCACAGCTGGAGTCTTCCTGTTCTCCCGACTATGCTGAGGCACATGGGATATCCTGGTGTTGGCGCTTGCTGCACTGTACTAGGGCTCAAGATCTACTTGTTTGCTGAGGTGGATCTTGCTGCTGTTTTGCTGGGATGCTTTCAGTTTTGGCTTGCAATCTTCTTTTTTCTGAGTGAAAGAAACCTTTCCTGCTGATCTTCCAAGTTTCTTGGGCTCAAAGATTGTTTTACCCCCTCCTTTTGCTGTTTCTGCTGTTCTAGGATTTGTTTTGGGGTGCTATTTTGTGGTTGTTTGGAGGTGAATGGGGGAGAGTTATGGTGATTTACTGTTTACTCCACCATCTTGCTTCCAAAAAATCCCTGATTATGCATATTTTATTTACCTTTCTTTTTTTAATGATGGAGAGGGGAAGGCGATGGTGAAAATAGATTTTTGTTATTTGAAAATAATAAAGTTAAATAAAAATAAAAGTGCTTGATGTTTATATGGATTCTAAGATCCGTGACATATCCATGGCCCATAGGTTATGAATCACTAATGTAGTTTCCTGGTGCCCCTTGCGTATCCATTTCTCTGTTGGCAGTGATACTACCAGGGAGAACTAGACTGTAATCATCTCCAAACTTTAGTATATTGTAAAAAAAACCTAATATGAAATCAGTCTCTGCCAGGATTTTGCCTTCTTTGGTACCAATTTTTATTTTGCTTCACTCCATCCTAGCTAAGTTTCTTTTTTATACATGTTTCCCATTTCTTCTGCATTTCAGTGATAGCTGCCTTGGAGCTCAGTCTCACCTGAAGGCTCTGTTGCAGACAGTTTTTATTTTTAGGTTTCCCCTATTCAGAAAGAGTAGTCCCTGTTTAGGGAATTCACTGTCATCCTCCTCCCTTCGACTGAGCTACAATCCCGCATCCTTCTTCAAACTCAAGTCACTGGGGAGGCCTCTTAAAATGCTAAAAAGACAAGACAACATTCTATACAAAGGGAGAAAAAGGAAAAGAGATTCCAGAACCAAGTAGGAGTAACATGAAGGGGAAAGCAAGTGGAGACAGTGACAGCAGCCAAAAGAACAAAAGCAAAGACTTCAAGTGGTTATTAAAGCGAGCTCGAAGCGATGGGACCTTGGGAGGGCAACTTGTGGTTAGAGGTTTACATGCTAGGAGGGAGCTGCTTGCCTCCCCATCCCCACTATTCCCAGCAGTGCTGTCTTGAGTGCAGTGCATTAAAGAATAACAATGAGATGTTAGGGAAATGCTTCCTGAAGTCAAAATAAAAGGAGTCACTTTTTGGTCCAGGATATCCTTGTGCAGGTTAGTCATCGTGGCTCATTCCGATACAGACTTTTCCAAAAGGACAAGTATAATTAACTGGATAAAGACAAATGAGATTTTTATGCAGGACCCTGCATTTTGAAAATGGGGCTAGGCAAGTATATTTTGTTATGATTCTTGTGAAAAGAGAAATGGATCTTATGAGGGTGTTACAGCTTCTCTGGTTATTCTCTCAGGAAGGGAGGACCCTGCAGTAGAAGAAGGGGTGGGTGCATCTGTATATTCTGTCAGATGAGTGGCTATGAACTGTGCTGAGACTACCATCAGTTCCTGATTACACTGTGGGCTCAAAAACAATCTTGGAGTTTTTCTGATTCTACTCAAATATACCCACATTCGCAAAACTTTCAAAGGATTTCTTTCTTCTTTGGGAGATATCAAAGACCAATGAGAAGTATTGTGATCTTGGGCAAGTCACTTAAATTCTCTGTTTTGTTCTTTTATAAAATAAGGGAGAGGGTTGTCTAGGTCACATCTAAGTTTCCTTTCAGCTCTACATCTATTATGTTAGGGCCTCAAGGGGTAAAACCAGGAAGAAACACACAATCTTTCAATACAGGGTTTGGAAGACCTAGCTGCCAGGTGCCATAGTGTGGAATTCCCAACAGTCCTATCCAACTAGAAGCAATCTAGATCATCCCTTCTCCAGAGATGTGGCTCTGCATTACCCAGAAAATATGAAACAAGGCTGGTTTTTGATAACCAGTATCAAAAGACAACATTTGTTATTTCTTATATGTGTGTTGCCACTGGCAAGGGGCATGGCCTCTGTATAGAGAATGTGGCAATCACTTCATAGTGAGTAAAGCAAGTATTTATTTTGTATTGGATTTCACTCTATAATTGATTTTCTCCTGTAATGGCCTAAGTCTTGGTTTTTGCCTCTAAGTTTGGCTCAGAAATTCAGCTGGTTTGTAAGGAATAAAGTTTGGAAACCCAGTTCTCCTGTTAACTACAGTTCTATTTTTGCCTCTAGGAAATCTGTTATGGGGAACACAGGTAGACACCAGGGATTCTGGTCTTGTACTTTATATTACCAAGCTATCCTTCAAAGATGTATGGTTTGCTTTTCAAAGAAGTCTGGCCTAATATCTTTTGAATTTGCAGGTGCACTCAAATAATGAACTTTTTTGTCATAGCAGAGAATGAGGGGGCTGTTACTAGCCCTTTTCCAACTTTCAACTAAAGTGTTCCCTTAAAGTCAATGTAAGACAGATAAACACAGCCCACAGGAAGACTGCGAGTACTGGTTCACTCTTGATCTGGTCAGACAGGAAAGACAGCTTCAAAGTGGTTAATAATTTTACTTTATTCTGGCCTAGTTTTCTCCGAAGAGGATTGCTGATAATGAGAGCACAAACTCCTATAGCATTCCCTAATCACCCTTCTCACTGAGGCTGGCAAGAAGGGGTGGGGGGGACAAATACCCCCATGTCTCGATGGGGTCAGTTGAAACAGGCACACCTCGTGCATCCCCTAAATCCCCTCAAGCCTCAATGGAGGCCAATAGAGGCAAACACAGATTCCTCCCAAGCCTTGATGGGGGCTGATGAAGGCACACACAATATTTATGTATTCAACCCCAAGATTCCCCATTCACTGACCACTGCTACCTGCTTTATAGGGCAGAAGACAAAGAAGGCATATTGCTAGCAATAGTCTCACAAGTTCACATCACCTCATTCCTGTATCTCACTGTTCAGCTGAAGTGGATGATTTTTTAGTTATCATTATATAATGCTGCAAAAGTATGGTGGAGATGTTTTGAACCATAACTGGGAACTCATATCTAATATCTGGGAACAAAAGATTGTTATGAGTATGAATTCAGTGAAACAGAACTCTAAGAAATAATAACAAAAATTCACTTTACACACACTAAAATCCTCTTTACTTATGCTAAAATTCACCTTACTTACACTCAGCTATGTAACCAATCATGTTGTCTGGAAACCTACGATGAAACTTACCCTGTTCTTTTTCTTCCAATCATATAAAATGAGTTAAGTGTTCATCTTGGGGTCTTTGACTAGAAATGGAGGAAAACCATAGATCCCTTTGTTTATTAATAGACCCTTATTAACAAACTGCCATTTTTCTCAGAGGGAATGTGCCTCAGTCTACTTTTGTTGAATTTCACTTTGATACTAGTGAGTCTTCCTTGCAGGTGCAAAGAGTTGGCATCACCTTTAGGATTCCTTTGGTTCACAGCCAATAAATATTAACCTGGACCTTGAAACAATTCTCGGTGACCATGTCACTAAGGACTTTTAAAATGTTTCTGATTTTCTCCAGTCAGATGCATAGTAGACTATTGACTCTCATGAAATGATGGAAAATTACTAGCTAAAGGCAAACTTCAGGGCATGCAGAACCTGCCTTCAAGCAAGAAAACCAGTAGCAATAATCTGTTCTCTAGGGACATTGCATGGCAAATTATGATCTGATCATTTGGGTAACATCCCATGAACCTTGCAGTGGCCAAGAAAGAAAATCCCAAAAGAATAATGGAATGGGGCAGAGTTCTAGAGACATATTTGTGCATTGTTTTGAGGACTAAAATGGTCTATCTTGAGAAGTAGCACGTTATCTGTCAGTGAAGGTCTTTGAACATAGTTAGATGACTTTGTTATGGGTTTTATAGGGGATTTTTACTTAATCTTCAATGTCCAGTCCTACTCTTAAGATTCCATGCATCTTAGATGTGCTTAGAGTATGGATTGAAACTATACAAATGTAGCAATAGCTGTCCTGTGTTCTTAGGTAAATCTGTGTCTATGACTCTTAGATTGGAAAATGACTTATACAAGAACCCTCGTGATAGCTGTGGGCTGGCTCTCTTTGCAGGAAATATACACATTCAGACTAAAAATGTGTGGTTATCTGAATTTGGTCTTAAAAGAAACTCAGCTTGGTATCTCAGTGGAGAGAGCACTGGGCCTGGAGTCAGAAAGATCTGAATTCAATCTGACCTAACATACTTACTAGCTGTGAGACCTTGGGCAAGTCATTTAATCTCTTTCTTTTAATCCCCTGAAGAAAGAAAGGGGAAACCACTCCAGTATCTTTGCCAAGAAAATCCCATTGACAGTATGTTTCACAGGTCACAAAGAGTTGGACATGAATGAACCACAAAGAGTTATTTTGCATTGACCATTTCAGTTTTGTGCTTTTATATTTCATAGTTAATACAGTCCCATAGAACTATGCAGCTGTTTTTACTTATTATCATCTACTCACCTCGAGATTAGGGTTAGTTGGGATTTCCTCCCATGAAATTGAGAATGGAGTAAAGACAGTTGAGGGTGAGAGAGCAATGTGGGTCAGTAGTAAGCTATTTCCTCCTTCATTATCTCAGTTTTTCTGATCTTCTGGCTGCAGATCATTTGCAGGACTCATTGATTGCCCCTTCACCATCTATAGATCACCCAGCTGTTTTTTATTTGCATGGAATACAGACCTCCCACCTTGCTGTGCCCTCTAGTATCTGGGTCCTCTTAATTTCTATTTGCTTATTTTACTTATGACCCTGCTGTTGCCATAACTCCTCCATTTTGTACATTATCTGACAACTCTAGCTCCTCACACTTTTTCTTCAACCTGTTGCTTTCTATGACCTGGCATGACAGGGCCATTTCCAACTCAAGGATCCAGCCTTTCATTGAGCCGTTGAAAGGAAGAAGAATTCTTGCATCTTTTTCTGCTAATTCTTTTCAGTAACAATAAGAGTGATGTTGCTTTTGAGAAGCATTAACATCCAGAATACTTGAAATATAATTAACTCTATGTTTTAAGGTTGTTACTGATTTACCCTGAGGTGTAAACATCTAGTATAGAAATACCAGTTTGGAATTTTGTAAATAATGGCTGACAATAATAACAACTGATATTTATGTAGTACTCTAAAATTTTTAAAGTGCATTCTATGCCTTGATGCATTTGAACTTCACTATAGTTTTTTTTTTTACAGACAAAGAAACTGAGGCAAAGTGAGATTATATAACTTGCCCATGATCACCTAAGCAAGGGATTATCAGATAAAGGATTTGAACACTTTCTTCTGGACTTACAAGTCCAGAACCTTTTCTTCTATACAATTATAACATTCCTCTTGGTGAAAACATTCAGGGATCAACTCATTCCATGCAGGGTTTTGCCTACCCTCAGACAGCCTGACAGTATTATCTGTCAAGGTTTACTGTGCTATCTACCTTGCATGTAATAGACACTTAATAAAGATGTGCAGTGTTTTTGTTTTTAAGGAATCAGAAGGAATGAGACAGACTCTTCTTGTCTGGTGTTATCGTACCTCTTGACTAGTGGCACAGTTACAGTAAGATTTTCCCACAAGGTTCACCAGATTTCCTCTGGAAATACCCTGGAAGACACTATCTTATTCACAGCTCAACTGCTGTTGATGGGCTATGCACATTGCAGTAACTAAGGATGGCGTTCAAGCATGGTCATCAGGAAAAAGAAATAACAGAAAAAATGACACATACCTCTCTTGTTGAGGTTTTACTTCATCCTCGACTAGCAGTAAGAATCCTGGCACTGTTATGATTCCTAGATGGTAACTGCAGGTTGGCAAACATTAACAACTGGGTCTCTGGGGAAAAAAATACACCCATCACCCCTTTAATCTTCATTTTAACATTTTCTCTATCACTTTCTTAGGTCTAGACAACCAACAGAATAACAAATCAAGCTGTGGTTTTCAGGTTTGCTGATTTGTGATGAGTGAATACTCACAGTGAAAATTTAGCAATTAGCTGAGCCATGCAAGATGGCACCAGCACATTCCTGGGTGTGACTCAACCACATTCACCTAGCCCTGGTGTCTTTTCCTGTTTTCTGATTGGGCAAACCATTATGAGGGAAAGTCAATCAATCCCCATTGTCTATAGGACTTTGAGCACTTCAGTTTCTGCTGTTCTCTTCCCAACCTCTCTAAGACACATACAAATTCTGTATATCTAAATAGACAACTCTGAGTTACATAGATTTAAAAAGGATTGTCCTTCTTTTGCCTACAAAGCATGACCTACAAGTATATTACTTCATTATGCTTTGTTACTTAAGTCCTACTTGTCAAACCTAGATGAAAACTCCAAATTTCTATTTTTTATAGTTCATTTGTCTATTTCTCTATGCTCACCCATGTTGAAGTCTGAATTTGATCTCAAATCTCAAGTATCTGTTTAATTTTTTTTACCCTAGTATCATGCACTTGTGAAAATTTAGTTACTAATATTTAATGTAATTTACACTCTTTCACTGAAAACAGACAGGGTCTACTGTTAATTTAAACAGGAAGGTAAGGTTTCATTTGGGAAATGATCTCATGGAATGACCTTCTTTATGCGGGGAAAGCTTTAAAAACAACCAGGCAAAGTTTACTCATTAGGATCTAGAACCAATGGTGACATAATCCTACATGCATATGTATTTGGGGAAGGGGAATGAAAATCCAACACCTCTTCCATATTCTTCGTTTCTTGTACTTTTGACTGTTGGTTAATAACTTCCATGGGTTGTCTATTAATTGTTCATTTATTTACTTTTTTTGATGTTGTTTTGTCACCAAAATCTTCACAGGTTGCACTTTAAAGGTCAGTCAGTAGCAAGGCCTATGGAATAAGGAAATACATTATTCTTCTCAATCCAGGAAATGAAAAGAGAATGGATTTCCTTCCCGCTGCCGTTTAATTATTCCCCTTACCTCCATGTTGGCTAAATTCCTTTATCCTGTTCCTTTACAAATGTTAGAATTGGGTTGTACCAGTCTAAGACAGCTCACTTCATAATGATTATCAGTGTTAATGCCATGTCATTAATCCTCATGGGAATACCACTGTCCTCACACTGAATGAGAAGGGAAGGTCACCATGGAAACATTTGTCTCCATAGCTGACTCACAGCAAAATCCCCCCATAACTGCAGAACTACATCCTGTCTGCCATCAGACTTGTACTGGATGCAGCCACAAACTCTGCACCTCTAACAGGACCAGAGTCTTTTTGAAGTTATTTATAAGTTGTCCAGGAAACTGTCCCTGGATCCTCAGACACATATATGGAGTAAGAGCTTTATTTATGAGGAGTTTCAGCAGGGGATGCCTGCTGAAGCCACTGCTGTTAACACTTTTTAATAAATGCACACATCAACACGACCTGTGACTTCACAGCTCCCTTCCTCTGCACAGTGCTGTGGTCTCTGGTGAAATGTATTGGTAAGGCAAAAAGTAGCCATGTAGAAAATAGGCAAAACACTCGGCAAGACTCACATTTCACAAAACATGTTCCTTGGGGGTTAGTGTAATTTATCAGCCTTTATCAAGAGTGAAGTAGCAGAGAATTAAAAAAAAACAGCTTTCCCTCCACCCTGATCTACATCAATGAAAGAAGCAAGATAGACCATGAAGAAAAATAATATCTGAGGAATACATGATTCTCCTTTAGCCTTATCATGAGAAGGCAGGTTATCAGCAGCCCCAGATGAGAATTGAGGCCCATGTAGAAGGTGTATGAGGATTTAAAGCAAACCAGGTGAGAGCTTCACAGTACAACCCCGTCTCTGGGGTCCTGCAATGCTGAAATGAGGACTCAGGCTGCTCCTGGGGGAGCTTCTGCTCCTGCGAGGCATGGGGACGAGTTCAGTAATGCACGGGGAAAGGCCAAAGGAAGTCAGCAAATGAAGAAGAGGCCCCGGAGAGCTCCTCACCTTGTGCACGCTCATCAGTGACGCAGGGAGGCAGAGGTGCTTTTTCCATTTTTTATTGGCTGATTGAGGTTTGGATGTGTAAACGTTCACATTTCCCCGTGAGGCAGGGCTGTATTGTTATTATTATTTACTTCTGAGAAGGGATTGTGGCTACTTGGCAACAACTGATTTGTCCATCAAATTACCTGGCTAGTGATTTGCTTACCTTCTATTCAGGTCTGGAGGAAATGTCATATAGTGAAGTGTTGGCGTTGGAGACAGGATGACCTGGGTTTATATCCCTCCTCTATCTATCTGGCCCTGGGTAAGTCACCGAGCCTCTGTTTGCCTCGGGTAACTTAGTAGGGCTTATGAACAAAATTATACAGGGGGGAATCTGCTTTGGTGGAAAGATTTCCCAAACTAGGAAGTACTTCCTTCTGTACTCCACACTAGAAGGCTCCTCTCTCTCTTTCAACCTTGCTCCCTTCAAAGAAAAAAAAAGGAAAAGAAAATGTTAAACAATTTTTCAAGGCAAGTTTTCACCAAAGGGGTAAAGTTGTCTTTGAGTTCTCAAGTCTTGTCTTCTTGAATTATTTCTTATCCCTCTTCACCATCAGTTAGCTCTTCTCTTTGTGTCTTAAATGTTTTCAGTCAGTCAGTTCCCAGGTGCCCTATCCCCCTATCAAAATACACTATCAGGAAACATTCTGCTATCAGCCATTTACATAGTAGCATGAATGAGGAATTTGAAAGACTTCGTTTTTTGTTCCATATATTTCAGGTATGAGGAGGAGGTATATATATATGAATGAAGGCATGGGGATTTATGTCAGGAACAGTATGTGCAGTCATCTCATTAGAAAACACTAAGCATGGGTAGGCAAGTATTTCTCCAAGTTGGCATTGTAATATTCAGATCTTCAGTGTCCCAATCTGTAATGTTGGAGGTGGTTATCATTTAGCATGTAACTCTTCAAGTGTCTCTCAGGCACCTGCATTCTTGGCATAATCAAAGACCACTGGCAAGCTTTAGTCAGAATAAATGATACAATTCCAGTCCTCCTGGAAAGAAAAGAGAAGCCAGTGTGCATAGTGGTTTAGAGATCAGATATCTCAGTGTCAGGAAGACCTTCAAGACAAGTCACAGACTTTTGGTTCTCGAGGAAACTCTTGGAATACTACAAATTTTAGAGAAGTTATAGAACTGCATTAGAAGAGGAAATATCTTTACTTGAGAGTTCTTTATATCAAGGAAATCACACGTCCAGTCTATATTCCAGTCTGTACTAGGAAGACATACACACGCAAACACATATATACACACATACACAAAATGCCTCCCTTGCAAGGCACACGTAAATTCCATCATAGTGAGCTTATCACAGTGGAATACACATCATCACTAGAAATAACATTCTCAGCCTGTATAACTAAAGAAGAAATCCAGCTTTTCAATAGTCAGTAAAAATAGTTCTGAACATAGAAGGGGAAAGTAAGAGGCCTCAAAATTCAACCAACCAGCAAATAGGTACAAGTACCTACTATGTGCCAAGTATTGAGGCTACAAAGACAAAAGTATGAGAGTTTTAGATCCCAAGAATCTTATATTTTAATGGGGGAGACAACATGGAAATTTATATGCATATGCATGATATATTCAAAATGAACATGATAGTTTGGGAGGGGTATGTATAATTGTAACTGGGGAAAGTAGAAAAGACTTCATATAGATTGTGGTGCATGAGCTGAGGCTTAAAGGAAACTTAAAATTCTAATATATGGAGATGAGGAGGGGGTATATTCCTGGCATGGGAATAGTAGTACAAAGGCAAGGAGACAGGAGATGGGGTGTCGTTTGTATAGCAAGTAAGGGAGACTGAATTGAAGCATTGGAAGGGAATAATGTGTAAGATGGCAGAATAACTACATTATCATTTGTTTATTAATTGCAAAGCTTTACCTGGGAATTTTTGCACTAGGAAAATAGAGGAGAAGAAGTCTAAGTTTTGAATTGGAGATAGATGTGAGAGATGAAGAGCCAGGATTTCATGTAACAGTGGAGAAGACTGTGAACTGGCTGTTGAACTTACTGGTTAGGAGGGGCAGTGATCTGGGGGTCATTTGGTGGCAATAACACTTAACCTTCATACTGTGTAGGTTTTGGAAAACAAAGTGACCTTCTAAAATTAGCATTGAGACTTGTTCCGATTTATTCCATCTTGCCTTGATTCCTTGGCTGGGGAATTTATTTATCCATTTCAGATCTCTCATAAGAGGCAGCTACATGGGACAGTAGATAGAGTGCGGGGCCCGCAGTCAGAAAGACTCATCTTTTTGAGTTCAAATCTGACTTCAGACACTTATTAGTTGTATGACCTTGGGCAGTCACTTAACTTTGTTTGCCTCAGTTTCCTCATCTATAAAACGAGCTGCAGAAGGAAATGGCCAATTGCCAAGTATCTTTGCCAAGACAACCCCAAATGGATTCAGGAAGAGTCAGATACGACCAAACAAAAATACAATCTTTCCCGTCAGTCACCCTATTCCAGCCTTCTTGTGTCCTCCAGAGACTTCCAGCTATTATTTGGTCTCCTCATAGAACCCAACTTTGATTGACCTATACCGTGTTGGTGGCGAATTGACCTTTGTTGTTCTGCGGCAGAGTTTCTAGACTGGAAAGATCACTTACTACTAAGTGAGGTTAGGGAGGTGTGATGCCAAGCAAAGTAGGATCTTTTACATTTTTTGTTTTAGTAATAACCAAGAAGTATAATGTCTCTGAATAATGTGATTAAGGAGGAGCTTTCCCACCCATTGTTGGGCCTGTCCATTGATGGAAGCTTGATTAGGGGAGCTGTTTTATAGGAGGGTCCCAAGTACCTTTTGTTTTTTCTATTGAGGCACTAGGTCAGAGGGTCATGCCCTCTGACTCTGAAAAGTATATACATACTCTGAGGGTGAGGTTTTACTTTGGGGCTTACTGAGTGGAAGTGTTTGGCCAGAGGAGAACTCTAGGAAGGTGCTAAGGAGCACCCCCACACTCCCCCAGCTTGGAAAACCCAGATGTTGGTGCTTTCCTCTCTGGTAACTGTGGTCAGACAGTTGGACCTGTCGAATTGTAATATATGTATTGATTACAGTCAGACAGAGGAAGTCATGTCTGTTGATCTTTGATTTCTCTGTATTTTCTCTGAAGTCTAGGGTGCTGACTTTTTCCCCTGAACTAACTGAATGATACATGTGCTTGATTAAAGTGATTGTTAACCCCTGAAAAGTTGCCTTTCCTTTTAGAGAAGCAGATCAAAGAACCTGTGATAGCAGTCCCCCCCTGTGCATGTCAGGGTGCTTATTGATACAGGAGGGGAAAGAAGACTCCTTGGAAGTAGTGACAGAAGCTGGATCCTGAAGGATGGGTAAGTAATTTCAATAGACGTAGATGGAAGAATGTATTCTAGGCAAAGGGAAGTGGGAGCACAGACAGAAAGGCAGAAAGGAGAGGGATATATACATACTTTTAGCCTGGCTCCTCTTGCTTTTTGGAATTCCTACATCTGGTTTCTAAGCTTCTGGATGGCAGGAAATGTTTTGTTTTCGTTTTCTGGATGACGCTAGCATTCTTATACATTCTTATGTATAATTTATGTATAATTCTCCTTGTACATTGTTTCCAGATATATTACCTTATCAGTTTGGGTAACTCCAAGTGTGGGAAGTCCCTCTCTTGGTAAAAATTGGTAGGTTTTCTGTAACTTTTATGTTTAGAGACATGTTTGGGTCACTGGAGAGGTAAAAGAAGACTTGTCTGTGGTCATATTTAATATATATGTAAGAGGTGAGGCTTCTTTCCTCCATGGTCTTTCATTGTTTATCAGACTTCTGTCCCTCGTGTCATGCTGCCTTATGCAAAAAAGATGCCTAATACACATTGAATGGCGTTGGTTTGAGTTAGGTAGATGTTTAAGATGTTGAGTTAGGTAGATCTTTAACATTAAGATGTTAAAGATTGGATGAATAGTTAAAAGGAATTTTGAGAAAATCCTATTTCTCCTTATTTCCTTCTTGTCCTTTGGAGGAAATATCATGGATTATTCTTGAAAGAATTCATTACAATTCCATCAGTGAAGCACTGTTATTAATGAACCCTCTATGAGGGTATGGAAATGACTGCATAGTAAAGGATTTTCTTTTTAATTTGAATTTACTATAATTTTATATGTATTGTAGCTTCTTAATAACTTGAGCCCACTGGGAAGGGAAAGTAGTGTCAAAGAAAGAAAGTGATTAGTATAGAAAATGAATCAGATTAAAGAATGAAGTAAAAGTAGAGAGATATGTGGGGAAAGAGACATAGTAGGAGACAAGGAAAACACAATCATGAGAGAAGAGTGATGTAAAGATCTCTTGCTAAAAACCAAGTTCTAGTCTAGGTTGTACTAGTAATTAGCTATGTGACCTTTAGCAAGCCATCTATTCTCTCAGCTTTGGTTTTATCATCCATAATATCAAAGGATTAAATTATATCAAGGTTTCTTAGCCTTCAGCAATCTGGTGAAGCCTATGGGCCCTTTCCCAGAATAATGTTTTAATACATAAAATAAAATATATAGGGTTATAAAGAAAACTAATTATTTTGAAATATTATTATCAAAATATTAAAAAGAAAACAAATCCATAAATTCTAGGTTAAGAATTCTTTTTTTTTTTTTAGTTCATATAAATTTTTTTTTATTTTATTTTATTTTTAATGTTTTACAATCATTTCCTTAAAGTTAAGATTTTATCCCCCCACCCTTCCCCCAATACCCCCCTTCCTCCCCATGATAGCATACAATTCTGTTTAGGTTCTACATATACTTTCCCATCGAGCACATTTTCGCTATATTCATGCTATGTAGTCGAACTAAAATAAATGGAAGAAATCATATAACAAATCAACACATAATACACTGAAACCCACCCACACACAAACATGATCTGCTACATTCTGCAAGTGACTTCCACATTTCTTTCTCTGAGTGTGAAAGGCATTTTGCCTTAGAAGACCGACATTAGGATTTTTTTTTTTCTCAGTAAGTTCTTGTGTTATTACAAAGTTCCAAGTCTACCAGAAAAAACTCTCTCACACTGTGGTCGTTGCTGTGCACAAAGTTCTCCTGGTTCTGCTCCTTTCGCTCAGCATCAGATCATATAAGTCCTTCCAGGCCTCCCTGAAGTCTTCTTGTTTATCATTTCTTATGGCACAATAGTACTCCATTACATTCATATACCATCATTTATTCAGCCATTCCCCAATTGATGGGCATCCCCTTGACTTCCAGTTTTTGGCTACCACAAAGATTGCTGCTATAAATATTTTTGTTAGGTTAAGAATTCTTGAACTAAAGATATGCTATTGAAGGTCCTACCCCCGCTGAAGAACTTTGACAGTAAAAAAAGTATCCTTTTCAGCATACTGTAGTACCCACTCTCATCTATCCTTTTCCTTTCCCTACTTTATCACAGAAAGCAACCTTGAGATAAAGTGAAAGCCCTGTCTAGGTGGTTCCAGTAGTATATTTGGGAGAATTTGAGATTCTGCCTGGCCTCTAGAACCAGGCTGACATGGATGGGAGGTACACTGCTTAGGTAGTAGAGATGATGGGGCATTAGACTATGAAATTCACTTTGACCCAATGTGGTACTGGTGATGAAAATATCTTAGGAAGATGAGATAAATTCCCTCTGAATAAGCTTCTCCAAGGCTAGAGGTCACTTAGGAATGTAGTCCAAGGGAGAAATTCAGAGCAGGGTCCCTTGTTTGGCACTGTTAGAGTTATATGCTGGGAGGCCAACTGTCTCTGAGAACCATGGAAAGCTATAGAGAACCATGGAAAGCTATAGGAGGAGTGTAATAGAAAAAACCAACTGGACACTGCAGAAGAGAGTATTTGGTAGAGAGAGCCACAAGTGGTAATGACTCTGGGCATCCTGTTCAGAGAGTGTCAACAGAAAGTCAAAAGAAGTCCTGCTTTTAACCAATAATTCATTAACAATTTAATAGGACTCAATTTAACAAATTAAATTTGTTTAGTAGCTATCTGTATTTATTTTTATTTTGACTTATAAAACACTGGAAGCACCTGGGTGATACAGTGGATAGAGTACAGGGTACTGTGTCAGGAAGACCTCAGTTCAAACCGAGCTACCAGCAATTAGTAGGTTTGTGACCCTGGGCAAGTCACTTAATATTTATTTGCCTCAATTTCCTCATCTGTAAAATGGGGATAAAAACAACATCTACCTTCCAGGGTTCTTGTGAGGTTCAAATGAGATAATAATTATAAAGTGTTTAGCATGGTTTCTGGCAAATAGTAAGTGCTATATAAATATCAGCTATTAACATTACTGGAACAACTTTTCAGTCAGTTATTCTAAGTTTCCATTAGAATTCTTCATCTATTCATTAGCTTTCATGATCCCTTTTATTTGGTAAAAATTAGTGTATCCTCTTCATCTTTTTTGGTTTTCCTTTTTCCACTTTGCTTAATTTCATAAAGCGAAGGACTACACCTATTTGTTTTCCTCTCCTTTGTTGGCCTTAACTATCTTATGTTATTTAAGTACATAATTGTATCCTAATTTATTTAGCCGCTCTCCTATTGCTGAACATTTAGTTTGCTTCTAAGTTTGTTTTAATCACACATAATGCTGCTCTGAAAAACTTTGGAGAAATTGCTCATTTGCTTCTGCTAACACTTTCAGGGTCTAGGCCTAACACATTGGAATTGCTGGGTCAAAGGGCATGATTATTTTGCAGCTTTGGTTGCCGATTGCCAGATTGCTCTCCAAAAATATTCTTCCAGGTAAAGTAACATTCTAGAAGCCCTACCCAAGACATGACTATGGGGCTCTGTGTGCCTCGGGGGAAGCTGGTATGGTTGTTTTCCATAAGCTTTTTTGTGAAGCCTTCTTGTTTTCTTTGACCTCTAATAAACCTCTTCATTCTTTGAGCTTTGTGAACCATATGCCTGCAAGGTAAGTTGCTGACAACATTTTACATGGCCTCTGATAGGTAAGTTTTCAAATGACCTGGGTGAACTCAACTAGTAAGACAATCTTCTCCAACCTTTGTGTTATACAAGGGTCTCTGACATAAGGGCTGCTTGTGATGTTTCTGATCTAGAATTTATGACAGTCAATTAAAATGAAAAAATCAAGACCATATACCTTAAACTTTTTAATAGTATCAAGTCACTTACCCTGCCTGCCTCAGTTTACACATCTGTAAAATGGAGATAACAATAGTACTTACCTCATAGGGTTGTTGTCAGAGTCAAATGAGTTAAGATATTATAAAGACCTTTGTAACTCTTAAAGAACTACATAAATACTAGCTATTACTCTTGTTGTCCCCTTAAAATAGAAGTGGAGAGGAATAAAGATTGATGGCGAGATACTTGACAAATGTGAGGCAGAGAGTTTGGGACAAATTAAAATTTCTTTTTATTTTGTCTAAAATTAATTCATCAGATTTATGTGTGTTAGGTAAAATTTTCAGAAAAGATATCCCTGTGTTTTGATTCCTGATTGATTCTTTCTATACATCACACAGAATAAAAGTCTCTCATACCTGGATGAAAGATGAAGGTCCATCTAATCTCACCAGTATCTGATTGAGAATCTCCTCAATAGTTTTCTTTCTTTTTTAAAAATAATTTATTTATTTTTAGTTTTCAACATCCACTTCCATAAAATTTTGAGTTTTAAATTTTCTCCTTTCTCTCTTTTCCCCATCCCAACATGGTATATAATCTGATATAGGATCTACTTAAACGTTCATATTAAACATATTTTCACATTGGTCATGATGTAAAGAAGAATTAGAACTAATGGGAGGAACCACAAGAAAGAAGAAACAAAACAAAGCCACAAAAGAAACAGAGAGCACATAGTCTGCTTCCATCTGTATTCAGATGCCAAAGTACTTTCTCTGGATATGGACAGCATTTTTAATCATGAGTCAAGACATCGGGAGTTGTCTTAGATCCTTACACTGCTGAGAAGAACTAATACTATCAAAGTCAGTCATTGTACAATATGGCTATTACCATGTGCAATGTTCTCCTAGTTCTGCTCATTTCACTCAGCATCAGTTCATATAAGTCTTTCTGATGGGGTGCTTGGGGGCATGTGCTTGAGTCCAATTCTAACATCACATTTCTCTTTAAAAATCACATCTCTCTAGCTTCAAAACACCATCTCAGGCAGTTTCTCCCCAGTCCAAAGACACAACCTGCCCCAGCAACAACTACTCTCTCCTTTCCTGATACAGCAGCCAGCTACACCTATAGTCTGAACCGGCTGTGTACTGACTGAATGGGCTGTGCACTGGGTCATAACAACATTTACTGCTCATTGACAAATCATATGTATCCTAGATTTAGACATATATGTACTCCTTTTTCATTTAACTTGTCTCACAAGACATTGATGAAAGCGGCTTGATTTTCCTGATCAACTCTGACTGTTGGTTGACTTGGTGATGTTTCAGGCCTAAAACCACACCTCCATGTAGCCCCACCTGGGCTATTTCCTGATGAACTCTGGGTAAAATACCTGCATGGAAGGTATCAAAAGTGCATATTCCTTTAAGAATTAACCACTCCTTAACCACTCCCTAATCCCACCTGCAAACACCTATTTAGCATATTTGGCACATGTTTTCTATATACACTTTATATGTACCTCTCTAAGATCATAGGTTCCCTAAGAACTCTTGCTCACTGAAAAGTGTAATAAATCTTTACTTTGACCACAGTAATGTTTGAGTCCATGAATTCTTCTCCAGTGGGCCATGCAAGGACTTTCAGTCTTGGGGTCCCCCCACCCATTTCAGGCCTCATCATTTCCAGATTTTTCTGAAATCTGTCTACTTATCATTTCTTATAGCATAATAGTATTTCATTACATTCACATACCACAACTTGTTCAACCATTCTCTTCTATATTATTCTTGACAGAGTCATTTAGCCTTAAAACCTTTTAGTGAGGGAAGAACTCCTGGGGCAGGTCATTGCATTTCTGGATAGCTCTTTGTTAGGAATTCTTTTCATTATCTTTAACTTAAATCAACATCTCTAAAAACTTTCATCCATTGTTCCTATCTTATCTTTCTGGGGTAAAGTCAAATAAAGGTAACCCTTATTAGATATAATATTCCTTTAATCATTTGAATAAAACTGGTACATCCCCACTGTCTTCTTTCCTCCAAGTTCATTTGTTGATCTTTGTATGGCATTACTTCAATACCTCTTTTCTCCTAGTCACCCCATCTCTGGGTGTTCTCTAGCTTCTCAACATCCTTCTGAAAATGGTACACACTGCTGAATACAAACATAATTTGATTGAGGCCTAATACAACTGTTCTGGACTCTAGACTTCAACTAACATAACCTGAGATTTCAAAGACTTTCCTGCCTGTCAAATGACACTGTGGCCTCATTTTGAATTTTCAGTCCCCTAAAAAGTCGTCATTTTTTTCAGAAGGTTTTGTTGTTTGGCCATATCTTCTCCATGTGATACTTGTGAATTTGATTTTTTGAATCTGAGGGTCATTGTACTTCACATTTATTGCTATTAAATTTCATCTTTTTAGACTCATGCAATAATTCTACCTTGTACCATTCTTTTTGAATGCTGTCATCCAATGTGTTAGCTATCTCTTTCACTTTTGTGTCATGTAGGAATTTGCTAAGTATTCATTCTGTGCTATTTTCCAAACATCCCACTAAAGACCTACTTCTCAATTGACATTGAACCATTAATATAAATTTTGGGTATGCCTATTTTACTTGTTCTGAATTCTATAATTATACCATGGCCTTGTAGATTAGCACACATATTTCCATCTGGTCCATGATGATTATATGAGAGATTCCATCAAATCCTTTGTAGCATCAAACTAGCAGTGCGCCAGCTTAGCAATTTTTTAAAGGAAAGGACATGAGATTAAGTTGACATGAAGTCATTATGGCTTTTTTGTGACAACCACTTCCTTTTCTGGATGTTCACTCCCCATGCCATTAATAATGTCAAAAATTCCATTAAGAAATAAAGTGAAGTTCACTGATCTACAGCTTGAAGATTCCATTCTTTATTAAAACAACCTAAGATTTCATTTGCTTTGTTGTCTATGAGGTGACATTGTTACCTCTCTTTTATTTTAAAAAAACTTGGGATAACATTTTCCTTCTCGGGCTATGCAAGAAATCCCCCACAGGGACAATCTGGTGGGGTAAATGGTCCCTTGAAATTCAGAGGGCTACTATTTCCTGTGAGGGCAGAAAGAATGGAAAAACAGTCAGACCATTAAAGGCATAGTCCTGTTTGATCAACCACTTATCTAAGACGACTAGGGCTTTCTCTTGAATCTCCCTATCATCTTTTGCTTCCTAGTACTATTATCTCCATTACAATGTTTTGCAGAATTTTTTTTAAAATTTCATTTGCATATAAACTCTACAGCAAAGCTTTTTGGAGGCAATTGAACAGAAAACTTAAGTTATAATAGCTATTTACATCTACAATCCTCTTAGCACTTGTAAAGATTCTCTTCCAAAGTTCAGAGCCCCATTAATCTTTTTTTAATTAAATTTTTTTTTCAATTAACAACCATTTATCTGTCTCTTCTACTTCCATCCAATGTCTGGGGGGAAAAGTAATGTAAACAAACAAAAAAACCAAACCCTTGTAACAAATATGCATAGTCATACAAAACAAATTAACGTACTTCATTCACTTATTGGCTGGATGAAAAAATGTATCTGACGCTGCCTACTTAGTACAGAACCACATTTTTAGGAGGGAGGTAGCATATTTGTCATCATTCTTCCATTTTTGAAGAACTAGTGCTGACTCCCTCAAGCTGCTCCCTTTTCTGTTTCTACTTCTCTGAATATCACCATCATGCCCCCAAAAGGGTACTTCCTTCTCCCTTTCAGTTCTATTTTATGTGTTTATATCCCCCATTAGAAAATAAGCTCTTTGAGGGCAGACTGGTTTTTTTTTTTTTAATTTATGTGCATAGTGATTAGCACAGGGTTTGGCACATGGTAAGTGCTTAACAAATGATTATTGATTTTTCTCAATATGTCCCATGGAATCATGGTTGATCAAAGTCATAAGTTTTTCAAAATTGTTTCTTCTCATACTCTTCTTATTGTACAAATTATTCTCTGGTTCTATTACTTGACTTTGCATTGGTTCATCCGAGTTTGTGTGAAATCCTTCCCTTTCTCATTTCTGACAAACTGCATTCATTTTAACAGCTCAACCTTGTAGGGTGTTGTAGGATGGGTTTAATATTACAGTTTAATTGAGGATGAAAGAAAAAAAACTCGCTCCCTCCCTCTCTCACTCTCTCTCTCTCTCTCTCTCTCTCTCTCTCTCTCTCTCTCTCTCTTTCTCCTCTTTCCCTTTTCTCTCATATCCAAAATAAATGTCTTTGATTAAGGCAGAACTATGCCAGGAAAACAAAATTTTGATATTCA
This sequence comes from Bettongia penicillata ogilbyi, assembly GCA_023548195.1. NCBI lineage: Eukaryota > Metazoa > Chordata > Mammalia > Diprotodontia > Potoroidae > Bettongia > Bettongia penicillata. The sequence continues at coordinate 5,126,045 of JAJHZJ010000227.1, forward strand.
CAGTGACAGAAAAATGTCAAGATTGAAACCCTACCCCTAAGAAAGACTCCATCCTAAAGGCAGAATTTCTCAGGTCAAAGGAAAGGTCCCCAAGGGAAAGATCCCTCTAGAGTAGAGGAAAACTGCTCCTGAGGTCTCAGTAACAAAAGTGAATTTTTAAAAAGACTTTTATGATGGTGTTAGGGATGACCAAGAGTCAAACCTGAAAGTGGAGAAAAATTTAAAACAACATTACAATCGAAACATCAAGAAAAAAACCAGCTTGCCCACAAGAATAATTCAATTATTTTTTGAAGAAATGATACAATACTTTAAAAAGGTATTAGTAAAATAAAATTGAGAGCTAAGGAGAAAAGATTTGAAAAAAGGATCATTAGCTTGACAGAAGAGGTCCAAAACCTTACTGCACTAACAAACTCCCTAAAAGTCAGAATGGCCCCAAATAAATGATTCTAAAAGAAAAAAAATTCTTAAAGCAAATTCAGAAGAATAATAAAATAGAGGAAAATGTACTATCTTACATAAAAATATGCAATTTGACATCAGTAATTAACAACTGCAACAGTAATAGCTAGCATTGGTATTGGTACCTACCATGTGTCACACCCTGTTCTAAGTGCTTTAAAAATACTATCTGATCCTCACAACAGTCTTTGGATATAGGTGCTGTAATTGTCACCATTTGCAGATGAAGAAACTGAGGCAGAGGTCAAGTGATTTATGCAAGGTCAAACAGCTAGTAAGTGTCTGAAGTTGGATTAGAATTCAGGTATTCCTGATGCCAGACCTAGTGCTTTAATTGCATCACCTAGCTGCACACCAATTGACCTAGAATGTAGTTTAAGAAGACATGACTTAAGAATCAAAGGGTTACTGGGAATTCAGAACCAAAAAAAACAACAAACCAAACCAAACAAAAAAAAAAAAACCCAACAATATCACATTTCAAGAAGTCATCAAAAAAATTATCCAAACATATTAGAACAATAGAATAATGTGAAAATAGAATCCACTGATTATTTCTTCAATGAAATTCCAAAATGAAAACTGACATGAGTACCAGTGCCTAAACCAAGATCTTTCAGATAAAAGAAAAATACTGCAAGGAGGAAAAAAGAAATGAAATATTTCAGAATATCAATCAGGTTCACACAAGATTTAGCAGCTATCACTATAAAGAAATGGAAAATATGGAATGAAATATTTTAAAAGGCAAAAGATAGAGGTCTATAATAAAGAATCACTTGCTCAGAAAAACTGAGTATAATCCTACAAAGTAAAAAAAAAAAAAGGACTTTCATTCTTGCTTAAAAACATCAGAGTTGAAAAGGAACTTTGAAATACAAATACAGCAGTCCAGACAAAAATGAAAAAGGAAGCATGAAAATGAAAAGGAAGTAATCATAAAGAACTTTATAACGAACCATTGATATTCTAATGAAGAGGTGGAGATATTAAAGGGTTCTTGCAGGATCATAATGTCTAATGTAGTCACAGAGGTAATTGTGAGGTCCGTAGTTTTGTTATGCTTTGAAGATGCTGCTATAAAAATGAAAAAGAAAAGTAGTGAGGATATAGTATAGTAAAGTGGGAAGAAAGATAGGGGAACTTGTTAACATTATGGAGGTGCACTAGTAGAAATATATGTGAGGAGTTGGTGTCATGGGAACTTCATTTTCTTCCAGACATCAAAAGAGGGCAAAAGACCTGCACACAAAGAGTGTAGGAGTAATAAAACATTTAATTAAAAATATTATATAGAGGAACAGTCAAAATGGAAAGATAAATATAAAAAGGAAGGTCGAGTCAGAGAGGAATTAATCAGGAGGAGAAGAGATTGAGGAGAGAAACTTTAAAGGGGGAAAAGGGGTAGCTACTCGAACTAAAAAGTGAGTGAGAAGTATAAATAAGAAAACAGTATAAGAGAAGAGGATAGAAGGAAATAAACAATTAGTCATCATAACTGTGGATTTTAATGAGATGAACTAACTCATAAAGCAACAGGCTAGCAAAATGTATTAGAAAGCAAAGTCCTACAGTATGTTGCTTATAAGAAATGTACTTCGCACAAATACACAGAGTTGAAAGAGTGATTATAGTAAAATCTATTATGTCAGCTAAACACAAAACATTAGAGGAAGCAATTTCTATTTTAGACAAGGCAGAAGCAAAAATACCATTAATTAAAAGAGGTAGAGGGAAAACACATTTTGCTAAAACATAACATAGATGATGTATTGATTTCAGTACTTAGCATTTATGAACCCTATGGCATAACTTCTAAAATATTTTAATGAAAAAGCAAATTAATTACAAAGCAAAGTATAACGTAAAACTATAATGGTACAGGGGTTGTGGTAGTGGTAAATGTAGTTTATCAGTCCTTGATAATTTAACCAAAAAAAAAAAAGAAAGAAGTAAAGGACCTGAATAGATAATTAGATATGATAAACTACCAGTGATTACTGAAAGGAAATCGAAAAGAGCATACATATTTCTTAACTGAGGTATAAAAACTGATCATGTGTCAGGATATAAAACCCTCATTAGCAAATGCATAAATGCATATATCTAGATCTATATACACACACATATCCTTTACTTAGCACAAAGGAATACATTTTTTATTAAATACAGAGCTTCTGAAAAGAGTATTAAAATTTAACTGGAGATGATGAATTTAACACCAAAGAACTGTTGAATCAAAGAGCAAATCGTTGAAATGATAGATCATTTTTTTTTAAGAATAATGACAACAATGAGACAATGTACTAAAAATTTTGGTTTTAAGCCAAAATATTCCTTAGTTTATCTCTAAAACTTCCGTTACCAAAAAACCCACCCAAAACCAAAACAAAAGAGCAGGTCAATTAATTGGGAATAAAACTAAAAAAACCTATCAAAGTAAAAAAACCCAATTATAAACAAAATAGAAAGCATTACAAAGTCAATGAAGAGATTAACAAAATTGGGGAAATTGAGTTGATAAGCAATATTAGGAACTGCTTTTAATAGATAAAATAGACTATTAGGTAATTTGACTAAAAAGAAGAGAAAAAATTATGTGTCAAAAATTAAATTAAATTTAAAATTTAATTTAATTAAAAAAATTAGCAACAAATGAAGATGAAATAAAAGATATTAGAAACTATTTTGTCCAGCTACATGCCAATAAAACCAATAGCTCAAAGAAAAATCAAAGTATATTTATAAAATATAAAATGCTCATTTTAACAGAAAAAAAGTAAATAAACATCCCAAATTCAGAGGAAAAAATTGAATAAACCATAAATGAACTGACAAAGGTGGGGGCAGCTTCAGGGCCAGATGGATTCACAAGTGAATTCCATGAAATATTCAAAGAATAATTGATTGCAATATTACCTAAACTGTGAAAATAGAGAAGAAATTGATCCTATTAAGTTTCCTCTATAACACAGATATGATTTTGACCAATAAACCAGAGGAAGCCAAAACAAAAAAAGAAAGCTGTAGACCAATATCCCTGTTGAATATAGGTGCACAAATTTTAATTAAATATTAGCAAAACAAACTACAAGAATATATGAAAATTATTCAATACTCTGACCCAATTGGATATATACGAAGAATGCAGGGTTGATTTAATATTTAAGAAAACTCTAAACAGCCATATTAGTAATAAAACCCTCAAAAATCATATGATCTCAATGGATGTAGAAAAATGATTTTAACAAAATATGCCTGTTCCTGTATAAAAATACTAGAAAACATAGCAATAACTGAATTTTCCCTTCTATGATAAATAGTATGTATGTAAAACCAAGAGTTATCATTATATCTCCTTTCCAATAAAATTGAGAGTGAAAATAAAAATGTTCATTGTCATTGTACCAGAAGAGAAGACTGTACCAAGAAGATAGGAAAAAAAAATTGAGAGAATAAGTGCATGTAAAGAATTCCAATGATCAGTTTTTGAAGATGATACTGTACATTTAAAGAACCCTAGAAAATCAACTGACAACTGAAAATATTAGAAACTTCAGTAAACTTCTAAGACATAAAATGAAACCACAAAAATCACTGATATTGCTATGTAATAGCAATCAAACCTAGGAGGAAGGGAGAGAAAAGGAATAATTCCATTTAAAATAGTACTGAATACATAAAAATCTTAGGATTCTACCTTTTAAGCTCTACATATTTATGTAAAAACAACTACAAACCATTTAGAGAAATATAGACCTAAACAAATGGAAAAAAATATTAATTGCTTATGGGTAAGGTGAGCCAATATAATAACAATTACAGTACTGCAAAAATAAATTTACCTATTCAGTGGCATACCAATCAAACTCCCAAAGGGTTATATTATTGAACTAAAAAAAATAATAAAGAAATTCAGATGGAGGTATAAAAAAAAAAAGAGTCAAGAATCTCAAGGGAAATAATGAGGGAAAAAAAGTGAGAATGAAGAAGGTCAAGAAATACCAGATCTCAAACTATACTATGTAATATTAATTCTCAGAATAATTTTGTACTGGTAAGAATATAGAGAGACTAATCAGTGGAACAGTAGTTATACATTGCAAAGCACATTGCTATTGCCCTAGTATTTTAGAAAAACAAACACCCCTGCAACTGGGATATGGCTTCACTAATTGAAAAAAACTGTTGGGAAAAATGGACAGCTAGATGGAAGAAATTTGGTTTGGAGAAATATCTCATGCCTTATCCAAAGATAAGTTTCAAAGAGGTACATGACCTAAATATACAAGTTCACATCAATAACAAATTAGAGAAACAAGGAAAAATCTTACTCATCAGATGTAAGGATAAGGGAAAAGTGATAGAGAGAATCCCAGAAGATAAAACTGATAATTTCAATTATAAATAATTAAAATTTTTGTAGAAAAAATCAAATAAAACAGATTTAAAGGAAAACAACTGGGAAAATATTTTCAGCAAATTTCTTTCGCAAAGACCTTATTTTGAAGATGTGTAAGGAATTGATTCAAATACATCAGAATAAGAGCCATTTACCAATCAATTAATTGTCTAAGGATATGAACAAGTAGTTACCAAGGGAATAGAAAAGGCTAGCTAAAGTCATATGAAAAAATGCTCCAAATATGCTATGGAAATTCAAACTAAGGACTTGCTGAAATTCTACCTTATATGATGATAAGGAGGAAAATGATAAATATTGGAGAAGGTAGGGGAAAACACATACACTGATACACTGTTGCTAGACCTGTGAATGGGTACAATCATTCTGGAGAGTAATTTGGAATTATACACAAAAAACTATTAAAGATTATATGCTCTTTAGCCTAGCTATATGACTACTAGACCCATATTTCTAAAAGAAACCAAAGAAAGAGGAAAAAATCCTATATAGGCAAAAATATTTATAGTAGGATTTTGTGGTGGCAAAAAACCTGGAAAATAAAAGGTTGCCCATCAATTGAGGAACTGCTGAATAAGTTGTGATATATAAATGCAAGGGAAGGGTTACTGTGTTGTAAGAAATGTGGAAATAGATGATTTCAAAGAGGCAAATACAGACTTAGATGGACCAATAAGGATTAATGTTTTATTTGAACCAGGAGAACAATTTATACAATTACAACAACCATGTAAAGATAAACAACTTTAAAAACTATAAGAAATATAATCAATAGAATAGCTAGCTGTGATCCCACAGGACACATGATGAAACATACTTTGTACCTCCTGACAGAAAGGTGAAGGATTTAGTGTGCAAAATGAGATATCTATTTCTCAAACAGTCAATGAAAAGAATTGGATTTGCTTGACTATGCATATTTCTTACAAAGAAAATAAAACTATTATTAATATAAATCTGTTTTTTCCTTATTCCCTTTAAAACAAAAATTTCTGCTGCAAAGAACATTCCTCCCAGCCACTCAACTCTCAACATCCCAAGATGCTCAGAGATGTGCAAAGATTTCCATAATAGCTTCGAAAGTTTGACGTCTGAGCAGTTGGGGTTTACTCTGGTGACCTGGAATGATCTAGGTAGTACAAAAGACTGATACCTCAAGACACAAACCAAGGGATCTGCCAGCTGTCAGTGGCTTTGCATTGCCACTGTCACTGTAAACACAGCAACTACCTGACTGCTAGTCTAGGGCCAATCACTATCCTGAATGCCCAAATCCTTTTTCCAGAACCTGTAGCCCTTGTCTTATAGTCTTCACGTTCATACTGTGTCCTACCTTTGGTGGAGATGACAAACGCTTCCTACTTCTACAAATTTGAATGAATCTCTTTTGTTGGTGCTGAGTGGGAATTAAGACTTATAAAATGTCATTGATTGGACTTTCAAGGGGCAAAGGCTGAACCCCCTTAGTATATGGACTAATCAATGTGACTGCACCCAGCCACAAGGGGTTCACAGGGAAGCCACTTGTGGCATAATGAAGGGAAACACTGTTATGCCCAGAGGTAAAACCCTAAGAACTACTGCATCTCAAATGGCTGTAATCCCAGTATGCCCTGCCATGATCCTTTCATTTGGAAGGCCTTTTGATTTCTTTTGATTGGCCTCCCTGCCCCTTGAGATCAATGCCAGAATTTCTAGTCATGGCTCTGAATCTCCCCTTTCCTCTGATCTTTTAAATATCATTGACAATAACTCAGCGATCATTCCTCCTGGCTTCTTTTCTTTTTTAAAATTAAAATTTTCTGTTATTCAGAATTGGATTAACATAAAAAAAAGTATTTCCTTAAAGAAAGAAGATTGCACATAAACCTGAAATCTCTTTTAAGAGCTTTTCAAAAAGCTTCCATTGTGATTATATTCATATTAGTTATAAAGTTGTTCTGCTTACTGATTTCTTGTGCTCAACTTCTTTCCATTATCTTCTGGGCATTTAAAATAATCCTTGCTCTTTTATTGGTTTTCTTTTGCAATTGCTATCACAGCTCCATCCCCCTTTCCCATACACACCTCAAAAGACTTGAACAAAATTTCTCTTGTTACAAAGAAGCAGAGGCAAGCAAAACAAATTCATGTGTTGGAGATATATTTCATTTTTCAACTCGAGTCTATTCCCTCTCTGTCAGGGGGTAGGAAGCATGCTATATCATAGGTTCCCTGATGTAATGATTGTTTTTTGCCTTGATGAGAACTCTTAAGTTTTTCGAAGTTGTTTTTCTTTACTATGTTAAAGTCATTGTATACATTGTTCTCCTAGTTTTATTTTTCATTTTATATTTTACTCTTAATTAAGTCTGAATAACTCTCCTAGGTCACTCTGAATTCATTCTTTTCTTCATTTCTTATAGTATATAATTACATTATATGAATATAGCATAATCTGCTTTATGTATACATATATATCTCATTTGATAGAGTTTACAACAAAAATGTGCTGATATGAATATTTTTGTATGTATGAGTCCTTTCCCTGTTTTACAAAGCCCTTTGGGTTATAAGCCTAATAGTGGTATCACTTGAGATGGATTGTGAATCCAGGTCTTGGAACTCCAACTCTAGTCGTGCTCTCAAAATTATACCTTGAAGCATCAGAAGGCTTTGCAGGTTGGACTGGACTTCAGTAAGAGGATATTTAAATTTCTGCTGCTTTGAAGATGAAGGACATGATTTCAAGGAAGACATGTAGAGGAATGACTACAAAGAACATATGAAGAAAAACTTTAAATGATTTGGCATAATGATAGACAGCTAAGAAATATCCATGGTTGACTTTTTATACAGCCCAGAATGGTATTGACTAAGCCTAAAGGGCAGAATAAAACGCCAGATCTCTCTGAGATCCCTCTGTTGATTGTGTGAATGACGCAGCTGAGGACCATCATCCACACCCAAAGTTGGTCAACTGCGTGGTTTTTTTTTAATCCCAATGCACAGTTCACTGTATTCAATGATATTAGAAATAGAAATTAGGCTAAAACCACAGAAGACATGCCCATGGAAAATTGTGTGTGCTCTTCATTCATCCTTAAAAAGTTAAAAAAAAAGATGAAGTTCCAGAGAAGAACATAAAAGATGAAGGGTGTTTCATTTTTAAAATTTGAATTCTCTTCTTTTATGATAAACTCATCAAACATCAATAAATATAAATATTTTAATATACAGAAAAAGAAAGTAAAAGAGGATCGTATATGAATGACTTCAATTAGTGTTTGTTTTTTGAAAAATATAGTTAATTTTTTAATAATTTATTTATTTTTAGTTTCCAACATTTGCTTCCATAAGTTTTAAATTTTCTCCACCTCCCTCCCCTTCACCCTTTCTCAAGACAGCATGCAGTCTGAGATAGGCCCTACATATTCATTTTACATTAGGCATATTGTATATAAGAATTAGCATGAATGGAAGGAACCATGAAAAAACAAAACAAAACAGACCAAGCAGTATGCTTTCATCTGCACTGAGACTCCATATTTCTTTCTTTGGATATAGATGGCATTTTCCATCATGAGTCTTTTGGAGTTGTTTTAGGTCCTTGTATTGCTGAAAATAGCTGTCTATCAAAGTCAGTCATCACACAATATGGCTGTTACTGTGTACAAAGTTCTCTTGGGTCTGCTCACTTCACTCAGCATCAGTTCATATAACTCTTTCCAAGTTTTTCTGAAGTCCACCTGTTTGTCATTTCTTTTAGCATAGTAATATTCCATTCCATTCATGTACCACAACTTGTTCAACCATTCCCCAATTAATATGCATCCCCTCAATTTTCAATTCTTTGCCACCACAAAAAGAGACACTATAAATATTTTTGTACATGTGGGTCCTTTTTCCCATTTTATTATCTCTTTGGGATACAGCCTTAGAAGTGGTATTGCTGGGCCAAAGGGTATGAACCCCCCAAATATATATATATATTTATATACATATGTATCTATACATACACATATATATTTAATTTAAAGATATAGTAACACAAGTATCTTGATTGCCTGTGTCCACTTATGAACTTTCTTTTATTTATTTATGTGTACTGTTTTTATAACTTCTTTGATGGCCTTTTCTTCTCTTTGTTTTTTGCTTAATATCTCCACCCACTCCCCATCTAAACCCTGACACCTCCACTGTATAAAAGCCTTCCCTTGTGACAAATAAGTTTAGTCAAGCAAAACAAATATATGCGTTGAATACATCTGAAAATGTCTCATTCAGACCCTTTAAATCCTTTACCTCTCTGCTTGTTAGAGAAAACATGATTATCATCAGTCTTTTGAAGTTACGATTTATCATTACATTAATCAGAGTTCTTAAGTCTTTGAAAGTTGTTTTCCCATTGAAATGTGCAGCCATTGTAAAAATTATTTTCATTCTGCTCACCTCTCTTAAGTTCACAAAAGTCTTCTCAACTGTTTATGAATCCATCTCCTTTGTAATTTCCTAAGGCACAAGAATATTCTGTTACATTCATATACCATAATTTCTTCAACCTTTCCCCAATGATAGACACTTATTTTCTCCAGTTCTTTGCTATTACAAGAAGAGCTGATATAAATATTTTTGTATACGTGGATCTTTTTCATCCGTCTTTGACCTCTTTAGGGTCTATGCTTATTAGACATATTAGGTTTCACAGGGCTTGTGTTCAATGTTGAATTTGAGGTATTTGAGGCATAAAAACAAAACAAAAATAAATACTCCCAAACCCATTTCTTTGAGCTACAGTAAAAGACAGAGAGCAGGGAAAGAAAATCTTTTTCTGTCTCACTGTTTTAGTTCATAACATCCACACTGTGGGTGAATTGGGATTTTTATCTTCTGTATGCAGTTTATGAAAGCAGTGGAAAGGCACTGCAGAAAACGAAGTACTGGCTCAGTCTCACTAGGATTCAAGACCTAGGCAGCCAATCACAGGAGGTTTCCCCCAACCCCATCAGATGGGATAAGAGGCCTCCATATTAGGCAATCTTGACATGTTCCAAGGGTTCCTCAGGGTGAACTGGACATGCCATGCCCAGACAAGCCTAGGTGTTACGTGTGTGTGTGTGTATACATATATCTATATTCACATACACACATATATACACACACAAATACATACATATACACATTCATGCATAAATATATGTATATATATATATATATATATATATACACACATATATACGTGTATGTGTGTGTGTGTGTGTGTGTGTGTATGTGTATCTCAGGCCTCTATAATATACAGACCGTGGGTCACTTGTGACCTGCCAGAGGATTTTAGGTGGTTCATGAAATACATAGGGTTGCTACTGTGCGCTCTCCTGTTTGCCATGTGATTTGTGGCAACCAGCCATCATCAGTCTGTCTGTAATCTAATCTATCTGTGGCCTGAAGAAATCTAGTGTATTTAAATTTTGACCCCTACCTACTGCCAAGTTGTAGATCTGACCTATCTAGTTGTTATAGTCATATTCAACTTTTTATTTTCCCATCTGGAGTTTTCTTGGCAAAGATATTGGAGTAGTTTTTTGCCATTTCCTTCTTCAGCTCATTTTACAGATGAGGAAACTGAGGCAAATAGGGTTAAATAACTTGTCCATGGTCACACAGCTACTAAGTGTCTGAGGCCAGATTTGAACTCAGGAAGATGAGTCTTCCTAACTCTAGGTCTGGCACTCTATCCACTGCACCACCTAACTACCCTCCCCATATGCACACTCATACCTATGTGTGTATAAATATGTATCTACACACATGTGCTGTAGACATATGCACATATTTTTATATATACATATGTGCATGCACATTATATGTATATGTGTGTATGTACATACACACACACGTACACAAACATACATACCAAGCTAGTATGTGTGTCACTGATGAAACTTGAACCTATATGTTTTTGGCTTAAGGTTAGCTCTCTATCTACAATACCACATTATCTTTCAACAGGAAACATATACAATCATTATTATAACAGGTTTTTCAATCTAAAAATATGAGCAGACTGTAAAATGAGATACCTATACATACTAGTATGAGAACTTTTCAATAACTGTACAAAGAATTTGGGGGTGATCATGGAACTGCCTTAATCTCTGGTCACTGAAGTAGAAGGCCAATGTTGTAACAATCAAGGATCATGCAGGGGTAGGATAGACTGCATGGATGATAAATGGGAACCAGAGATGAGTAGATTTTGGAGATAGGACAGACAATTGAAGGACATTCTCATAGCATTGGTCTCCAAGTCAGAGTACTAGGGTTTGATTCTTGACTCTGTTACACATTGACTCTAGGATTCTAGGCAATTTACTTCATTTCACTGAGCCTCAATCTTGAAATTTCTAAAATTATTGAATTAGACCTAAAAATCCCTCCCAGCTCTAAATCACATGATTTTAAGCCAGCAAAGCATAATAGAAACAACATTAGTTTTGGAGTCAGTTCATAGCCCAGTCACTTGCCATTTGGGGGAGCTTAGACAAGTTACTTAAACATTTGGGGCCTGTTTCTTTATATGTAAACTCTGAAGTTGGACTAGATCAGAGTCCCCAACTTATTTGGCCTACCCCCTTAAAAAATTACTGAGCACCCCTCTGGAAATCTACTTTCTCTTTTGTATTTTTTTAATTTGCATCATTGCAAGAAAATATATTTTTTTAAAAAAGTCACTTCTTAAATTTAATAATGTATTGTCAGTTTGTGTTGTTTTTTCGTGCACTGAAATTTTGATGATGCATTATTGCATGATTAATCATTACAAGTCATTACATGCACATATTCATGCCAATGGATGCTGGACTTCCCTACAATGTTTGAGAGGCTTACTTGCCAGCACACTTACTTGTTAAGACCTATTGGTGGACTTGATTTGAAAAATAATGTAATCACTATGACTTTAACTCTGTTAAACAATAGATGAAACATGTATTAATAGTTTTTCAAAAATTTCTTGTCTTTTCTTCTTTCCTCATGCTTGCACCACTCCCTTATTTTTGTTCAATGCCCCTTAGTTATACCCAGCACTACTACTACCAACCTGAATCATTCCAGTGCCCCCCAACGGGTGGTGTCACCCACTTTGGGAACCTTTGAACTAGATGGTCCCAAGTCTTTTCCAGTTTAAAATATTCAGTAATTGAAAATGAAGGTAGATGAGTCAGAAAAATCTGGCAGTAATCAGGCAGCAGAGGTCTACACAAACTAGCAGGGAAAAATATAGCCTAAGGTAGGGGTGCGGAGCCTGTAACCTTGGCATTTCTTCTGTGAAGTCTGGATTCAGTCAAAGGACTGTTCTTGAGAACCTAGAGGGCCACATTTAACCTTGAGGCTGCAGTTTCCCCACCCTTGGCCTAGGATTTAGGTCTCACTGACATGTAATTTTTATTTTAGGGATTCTAGCTTCTTCGAATTATAGATTGAAAGCTAGAAGGGAACTTTGAAGAGCATCCAGTCCAGCCCCTTTATTTCATAGTCTACCAAACAGCATTATTAAGTGCCTACGTACGCTAAGCATGAAGATGAGGAAAATGAGGCTCAGGGATCTCATTTTAGTTTAGGACTTTCTCTTTTCTCACTTAGATTATAACTTCAGCTTCCTAATTGTTTTTCCAGAATTCTAATTGATCTCTCACCATTTGTCATTTACATACTGCTGCCACAGTATTTTCTTTAAGCTCAGATCTCACCATGACTCTCCTAGTTCAACCATATACAATGAATTCCTCTTGCCTCTAGAATAAATTATAATTTTAAGTTTAGCTTTTAAAACACTATTCATCTGGCCCCACTCTACGTTTCTATGCTCATTGAATACCTTCCTCTCATTTCTGTACTCTGTGATCTAGTCAAATTTGCCTTCTCTGTGTTTCTCACTTATGATACTCCATTGCCCATCTTTATGTTTTTTACTGACTATCCCTTCTGCCTTGAATGGGTGTAGCACCAATGCAATATTCACAGCTCCCATGGAAGCCATGAACATCCTAGCACAGTTCTGAATGATGAAATATCACAGACTCTCCACATGGAAGACAGAACCAAAACATTTATTCAGACTCCATAAAGCCAAATCCGTCATAGTAACTAAAATCTATACAAAGTAGCAATGCCCCAACACTTTCCCCTGCTGGGCTTCCCACAAACCAGCTCCATTAAACAAATGACAAACCAGCTCTCTCACTCACACTAGTCAGCAGCCTGCTTGCCTCATCCTTCCTAGCTCTGACTGCTCTCATGACTCACTTCCTCTCAGTTCTGCTCTAGCTGTACCTCTTCCTGTCCTACTCTTCCTTCTCCACCCCTTTCCTGTTCCATGTGACTTAGACTCATGTGCCCCAGGCTTCCACATGACTTACTCAGGTCACATGGGTCCATTCATGGATGGGAAAGATCTTCACATTAAGAATCAAAATTATATTAGCCATAAGCAAAAAATGCATTATCAATACAATGAGCTTCCTCTTTTTTTTCCCTCATGGCTATTTTATTCAACATTAAGATTGAAGGTTTCATTTTCTTGATATTAAAAGGAAGTAGTAGTCTGGAAATACAGGGTCTGTTTGGGACTTTGCTGCTGATGGGCAGTTTGATTTGGGAAGTTATTTAATTTCACTTTTTCTCAGTTTGCTTACCTAAAAAATAGGAATAATAAAATTTCTCCCTCATTTGACTCTAAATGAAGCTGTATCATAAACACTCCAATTTTGCCTTCTTCAGCGGGTTTTCCCTTCCATTACCCTACCTATCTCCATCTTCTGTTTCCTGGTCTACTGACTTCAAACATTCTCCAATCTATCCATATTAAAAAAAAAAAATTAAGCACCTTTACCATCTCCTCAAGTTATCCTTTTGTCTCTCTCTTCCCAGGCAAACCCCTAGCAAAAGCCTTTCTCCTCTCCCAAACTTTCTGCAATCAGGTTTAAGGTCTAACCATTCAGCTGAAGCAGTTCTCTCCAAAGATATTGATGATGTCTTACTTGCCAAATCTATTCCCTATTTTCATGGTTCTTGACCTATCTGTTGCATTGGGCACTATTACCCTCTCCTCCTGGGACTTTCTTCCTTAATTACTTTATAAACTTTTTCAGTTTTGATAACCAAACTTGAATCACCTGCCTTGATTCCTGAGTATTTCTGTCTTCTTGTGTTCAGAGATCCACAGAGATCCTTATTTATATATTCTCACTAAAACTTCTGCCTGTAACAAGATGCTTTTTATAGCACCTATTCCCCATTCCCTTATACTCTTGATCTCTGCATACTCTGGTTCATAAGAGTACATGTTATAGTATTTGTTTACAAGTGATAAAAAGGTATATAATTTCAAAAATAGTAAATCAAGGGAGAATTGTAACTGGGAAGTCTAAAGTACAGGGCAAATTAAGTTGATCTGTGTGAAGAATGCTGAGGACAGTCATCTCCATTTGGATGCAATTATTCTTGTTATACCTAGAAGTTAGGAAGGGAGATAGTTGGCAGGAAATACTGGTGACTCAGGAGCAGGACATTTTTGGTACTGTGCAGTTCCTGGGGGTGAGAGGACCAATGTATTATTAAGAGGAAATCCTAGAGATGTTTGTGCCCTGTGGTAAAGTGTAATTTATCCTGTCCTTGTCATTAATGTAATTAATAGAAATAAAACTGGCTAGTTTCAGACTAGAGGGTGATAATAAAAACTTACATTTTTATAGTTCTGTGAGGGTTACAAAACACTTTTCTCATAAATACCTTTTAAAGTGGATAGTGTAAATAGAATGTTTATTTTTGTTTTTCTTTTTTACTGATGAGGAACATGAGGTTTAGAGAGATTAGGTGACTCCCCCAAAGTCACTATTATAAGTGTTATAAGTTTTCTTGGCAAAAATACTAGAGTGGTTTGCCATTTCCTCCTCCAGCTCATTTTACAGAGGAGAATACTGAGGCAAACAGTGTTAAGTGACTTGTCCATGGTCACACAGTAAATATTTGAGGCCAACTGTGAACTTGGGTCCTCAACTCTAGGCTGGGTGCTCTATCCACTGTGCCACTTAGCTGCCCTAATATCTTCTATAATATATCACAAAGATTCTGATTTTCATCATTTATCTATGAAAGCACTCAATATAGATTTCTCACTGTCTGTAGTTCCAGGCTCATCATCAGTCACTCAGGACATTTTCTGATTCATAATAGCTTGGGTTGTTTTACCCATATTCCTACATAATCAACTGATATCTCACTTCCTCTCTTCTAAGACAAGAAAGTTCAGATCAGACAACATCCCCATCACCTCAAATATCAAAATAATTCAACTTTCCCCAAAGAAAAACTCCTGTCTTATAGATGGCTTATTTTCTGACAGAATCATTGCAATTCTAAAAGTCAGAAAGTATCTCAAAAGCAGTTTAGTCCAACACATAACTGGCTAAGCATCCACTCTACAGCTGTACTGGCAAGTGATTATCTCATTTCTGTTTAAAGTCTTCTAGTGAGAGGGAATCTTCTGTATATTGGGGCAGTCCATTCCACTTTTGGACAACTCTCAAGAATTTTCTATCAAGATGAAATCTCATTATACTTGCTTTCCACTGTTTTTAGTACCCAGGTGGAACAATTCTAATCCCTTGTTATATAATATCCCTTCATCTTCCTGAAGATTACTTTCATTTCCCTAATATCTCATTCTCCAGAGCTCCACCCATTTCCTTTAATATATACGTCATGACTTCCAGTATCTTTTGATTCAGCAAAAGTCACCTTTGGTTAGTGCACCACTAAAAATCAAATTCCTTCTACCAGCTTCTTTAATTTTCTTGTGATGTCACCACAGGGGAATCAAGGTGACACCATATCACTGACTATGCATGGAGATACCAAGCTCAATTGACCTTTATTTTTTTGTCTGTTGTTTTTCTTAGATTCCAGTTCTTCCTTTAGCCTGAGGATGAGCATACATCATTGGTTCATTTCAGCACAGCATTTTTTTTAAGGGGGGTGTTTTATTGTCTTACCTTCAGACACTTACCAGCTGTGTTTCTCTGGCAAGTTGCTTAATCTCTCTGTGTCTCAATAAAATCTATAAAATGAAGCTGGACTCAGTGGCCCATAAAGTCCTTTCCAACTCTAAATCTATTATCTTAAGGAAAGAGAAAGGCATTCCAGACAAGAATAATAACATAAACAAAAGTTTGGTGAATCAGAATGAGGATAGCATGGAAAATGCATTTAATCAATGATACTTTGAGGGACAGGACATAAGTCAAATGAATACAAATTTATTAAGTGCTTACTACATAGCAGGCACTGTGCTTAGCAGTGGGGACATAGAAGAAGGTAGAAAAAGCTCCTGTCCTCAAGGAACTCACAATCTAATACAGAAGATAACTTCCAGTGGGGTAAGAGGGGCATTGTATTTTGAAGGAATATAAACACGTGGTGATCCAAAAGCCTGAAGGTGAAGTGTTATGGAAAACATTTGAGTGAACTTAAAAGAAGAGAGAAGCATGCATGACATTGTTGTTTGGTTGAACTTCAAAATGGCTAAACATATGGGGGAAATGGATGAGAAGTTTTGATTAAGATCAGAAAATGGACAGTGGCAAGATATATTAGTGATGAAGGTCTTCAACTACATGGATATGTCCTGGATGTTTAATTTTACTAACCAGGCTTGACTTGCCTTAATGACAATTTCATCTCTCAGAAGATATAGAAGCTGATAAAAATTGGTTTTGAGCATCAAGGAAGAACTGAGGAATGAAGTAAGAATAGCTAAAACTTTGGATGAAAGTGATCCTGCCATCTTAGAGTCTGGGATAATGAAGCAGGATAATAGTGGTGATAGCCAGATGTATTGCTTAGAATTTAAGAAAGCAGATTTCAGGAAAAAAACTGGAAAGAAGGTAGGAATGACCTCATGCCCAAGTATTCTAGAAAGGAAGACTAATTAAGAGGGATAGAAGAGGTTGTGAGGGAGCTAGCTCCAGTGGCTTTTAAGAGTTGAAAATAGCCAATGTGAGAATTTAAACAAAACAGGCCTTAAATTGTTTTGGTAATTGTTTAGATTTAAGCAAGTGATGAACCAAACTTTAATAATACAGATTAAGCTTAAAAGTGTGCCGTGCATACATATTTGTTTATATATGGAGATAGACATACATGTATACATGTGTATATATGTACAAATATCTACATACATATATATGTATACATACACACAGTTACGCCATTGTTAAACATTTACCCGTATGTTACTGCGTGGGAAGCTATAGAAAATGAAAGTCTGACCGTATTTTAATAGATAGCTTTAATGAGGAAGAGAATGGAACCAGTTAAGAAAGTCAGTGTCACCGCATAGGAAGCTCTCTGTCAGGGTCACAGCTTAAAAGAACAGCTATGGAAGATAACAACAGGTGTGTATCATCAAGTGTGGCTGCACAGGCATGTAGGAACTCCCCAAAAATAACGCCAAAGAGTTAAAAATATAGATTGATGTGAAACTTGTGAAAAAATACTCAGGAAACAAAAAGGAGACTTTTAAAGGAATATTTCAGGCAAGAATAAGGAGTAAAGAAGAGGCCTTACTATTTGGTGTGGGTGTTATAATAAAGCCCATTAGGACAGAAAGAGGAGAGAACAGAGCACTCAACTGCTATTTTGCTCATGTCTTCTTTGTCAAAGAGAATAATTTTCAGGCTGGAAAAGGTAGAACAAACATTATAGAGAGGTAATTGAAGTAGAAGAAAGATGAGGAGATAATAAGCAAGCACCTAGCAGCTTTAAATGGGTTCATGTCTTCTGGTATGGACAAATTATACCTCATAGTACTGACAGAAATCACAGACATGATGGTTGTAGCTAATCATGGAGAAATTATGGTGAACAGACAATGCGCTAAAATACCGGAGATGGTCAAATATTGTCCCAGTTTTAAAACACATAGGAAAGTAGGTTCTGAAAATTGTAGATCAGTATGGTTTTTTTTACTACATAAGAAACTCCTGTTGAGAAAATTCCCTCCACCAATGCAGTTCTATCTGAACATATTTTTCAATGTATCATCTTAGATCATCTTAGATCATTGCCTCGGAGAAATGAAAGGTTAAATCGTTTGCCCAGGGCCATATAGACAATACATTTGAGAGAGAAGACTTGAACCATGGTCACACTGACTTTATATTTCATGCTACCTCAAAATCTTGAAGTATATCCTATTCAGAATTTTATAAGGTTTTTTTTCAGAGAAGCTTTTAATGGGTACTATTAGAGGCAGCATGATAAAGTGAATACTTCCAAAAATGATACATTTAGGTATGATTGAAGGAACTGGGGAGGATTAGTCTGAAAAAGCAAAATCTTAGTGGCAGCATGATAACTTTCCTAAACTATCTGAAAATCAGTTATATGGAAGAAGACTAAGATGGAAACTTCTTGGCCTTAAAAGATATTTCAGTAGAGTTCATTACTAGAGATTGGAAGCAAAAGGTGGATGTACAGCTGTCAAAAGATGTGAAGAGGGAGTGTGACACTGATGTTAGTTAGAGTCAGGAAGACTGGTCCCAATCTCACTGAGCATCAGTCTTCTTATCTGTAAGATAAGGATAATATTAAATATGATATATCTATTGGGCTTGTTGAGGTCTCATGTTTTAGATGGGAGTAGACTAGATAACCTCTTAAGATTTCTTCCTCCTCTACGATTTTTTATTTCATGTCTGGAGAGTAATGACCAGAGTGTAGGTTTCATTTGATGGAGCAGTGGAAGATTAGATTGAAGAGATAGAATGGATTGTGGAGGACTTTAAAAACCAAACCCAAGAGTTGGCAATAAATCATTGAACCTGTGTAAGAAAGGGACTGATAAGGCTGGTCAAGAAGAGCCAAAGCTAGAAGTCTAGCTAAATAGATGGAATATAGCCCCAAGCAGAGACCATACTGGCCCTCTGCTTGTCAAGCCTGTGGAGGGCCCAACTACCATCAGGACTTCTTAGAAGAGATGCGGGTTACACTCCCTAACCTATATTGTTCCATTAGGTGTGAGTGGCCCTAGATTCACAGGTGTGTGTCTTATGATGGCCAGAAGGAAGTGAGAGGCCTGAAGGTGACTCTTTGCTTTGAATGAGAATGGGCTTGACAAAATAGAGTTACTTCACAGGAAGTTAATGTTGCACAACTTTTGTTCCATTTCATTTGCTTCTTTGGCATAAGGTGAAATGATAAACAAGGGTAGCACCCTGACAAATATTTTATATTTGTTTTCAATGCCTCCATTAATGCATCATTATTGAAATCCCTTCCGGTTGTGTTGCATAGCCAGTTTCTACTCAATAGGAAGAAATACATGCCAACCTGTTTAACAGGTTGGCTGAGAAAGCTTCCAGATGTGATACGGCAGAGAATAAACTCATAAAAGGGCATTCATTAGTGCAGCTTATGATAGTTTGTTTTAATCAAGGGGAGGTAATTTTAAAATAATATGCATTGTTGCTAGCTCTCATCAATATACTCTTTCTAATTCCTCTTGGACTGTGGCTACTGTAATCATAGAACTGCTGAGCCAGGACTCAGCAAAAGCTCGTGTTGAATTCAGAAGGCTTGCATTTGGAGCTCAGTTCTACGTCTTACTAGTGCTAGTGTGATTGAGCAAGTTACTCCATGTAAAGAAAAATTTCTTAAGAGGTAGAGATGTCTGAAAATGGACCAAACTACTTTGGAAATAGTGCATTACTCATTCCTGAAGGTCTTCAATAGAAGGGTGGGCTCTGTAATTACAATCTTAGATAAATCACTGAACTTCACTGAGCCTCAATTTCCTCATCTGTAAAACAGATAATAACACTTGTACTAGCTACCTAACAGAGTTGTTGTGAAGCTCAAACAGTATAATGCATATAAAAACTTTTGTGAACCTAAAAACATTATGTAAGTGTAAGCAATTATATTATTATCTAGTGCAACCCACTCATTTTACAGATGGGGAAACTGAGGCCCAGAGAAGTTTAGTAATTTATTTAGTAACTAATTACAGAGGTACCAAGCAGTAGAACAGTAGAACAGAGAACACTGCTTATTCCTGGGCTTTTTAAAATATTATTGATATACCTTCCTTTATTTACTTGTTAATCAGATTCCTTAATCTGTTAAATTTTGTAAACTTAAGACTAATTATTTTAATGACAAGTTCTTACACTGTTTATATTGGGAAATAAAAATCTTGTTTTCTGACAATTTAGCTTTTTTTTCTTCTCTAGAATTCTCTATCCCCAAATTTATTATTTATTTATTTTTAACATTCATTTAAAATTTTTCTTGTGTTCCAAATTATCTCTCTGCCTTCTGCCTCACTCCCAACCACTCATAAGGCAAGCAAGGTGATACCAGTTATACATGTGAAACTACACAAAATATATTTCCATATTGGCCACGTTGCAAAGAAGAAAAGCAAGAAAAATAAAATAAAAAATATGCTTCAATATGCACTCAGACTTCATCAGTTCTCTCTCAGGAAGTGGAGAACATTTTTCATCACAGATCCTTTGGAATTATCTTGGATCATTATATCCATCAGAGCAGCTAAATCTTTCACAGCTTATTATCATTACAATATTGCTGTTATGCGTAATGTTCTCCTGGTTCTGCTCATTTCATTTTGCATCAATTTCAAGTCTTCCTTAGTTTTTCTGAAACCACTTTCCTCCTCAGGAAATATATAACTTGTGCTTTGGTTGATTTAGCATTCAGTGTAATATGACAGAGATATATTGGTGCCTCAGTTTCCTCATCTGTAAAAAAGGTTGCTTATTCTTATGATGATCCTGTGAATATTAAATAAGATGTCTATATTCCAAGTTCTTCTGAAAAACATAGTACATTGCATATCCAATACAAATTATTGTCATAGAAACTTATGTGCTTTCTTGCTGTTAATAAAGTAAAGAACCTGCTTCCTCAGACTTTTTTTTAACATAACATCAAATTTTACATGGAAGGAAAACTATTAACCTGCTGAAGATTAATTTCCTCTCTTTTCAAGAGTTTTAGCCAAGCTCAAGCAGATCTTATTTGACTGAAATTACTTGATGCTATAATACTAACTGTGACATCACCTGGTTTTCTTGATGTCACAAGGTCTTTTGGTTATTTGGTAAAAAAAAAAAGAAATATGCTGCATCAACACATGGCATCATATCATCATTATCATTTTTGGTACTGTATGTGTGAGAAAACCTTCTATCGATAAATAGAAAGTGGTTTCAGAGTGATGAAATAGATCCCTCTGATTTTCTTTTTTTTCCTTCCCAAGGAAAGAAATGTCTATTGTTCCATTGCTGTCATTCAGATTGGAAAAAGGACAAGAGCACTAGACTTGAAGCCGTAAGAGACAGGGATGGTTCCCTGATCTGCTACTTAAGAACTAGGTGAGCTTGGCTAAGTTGTTTCTCTTCTCTGTGACACGGTTACTTGATCTGCAAAAAAGAAAAGTTGGACTATATCATAGAAAGGGATTTGAAAAAAACAGAGTACTGGAGAAAATATCAGCTATTATTATCTAGAGATTTACAGCTGTAATGGTCTATTAGTCTTTGTATTCTAGTTAGATGTACGAATAATGACATCAACTTTAGTATTGACTTTGGGCCCTCAAAATGTACATTTATTACAATTTGGTATAAAAATGAATACAAAAGGATGCTTAGTCTTGCATGACTCCTTTGAACTTCTGAAGTGATGATTGCAGGGAGTGTCTGAAAATGAGGCAGAGAAGGCCAAGAATGATATAGTTTATAGGTCATCAATAAATATTAACTTAGCTGTTGATTTTCTAAATATGAGAGCCTTGTCCAGGGACCAACTAGGAGATATACAATTATAAATACTGAATCATATATTGACATTTTCTCTGTAAATGAAATCAGAAAACAAGAGGAAGTTGCAGCTATGTAAAAGAATGGCTTATATGTTCTTCTTGGAGAGGCAAATGAAGGAATTGGCAGAGTTGCCTTTATTATGCAGCCATGGGCAATAAGAAACACCGTATCATGGAACGTTTGGTCATCTCCGGTTGAAATACTCCTTGTGTGTGTCTGCAATAACACCTCCAAGAAAAAACTGAAACTGATCTGCTGACATATATTATAGAGAATACAGCAGTAGAGACTTTTTTTAAAAAAGCAAACAATTAGACCATCCAAATGAAATCGAAGTATCAATGGATTTTTAATGGCTTTAATGCAGAGGTGAGGTCAGGGGAAGGGAAGGGAAAGGGAAAGGGAATAAGCATTTACATAATGCCTACTATGTGCCAAGCACTTTTTACAAATATCTCATTCGATCCTTACAACAACCCTGAGAGACAGGTACTGTTATTTCCCCATTTTACAACCGAGGAAACAAGCAAACAGAGGTTAAATAACTTACTCAGGGTCACATAGCATGAAAGTTCAGTTCTGAAATCAAATCTTCCTGATTCCAGCCCCAGCTTTTTATCCACTGTGTTCTTTTTATCCAGCTGCCTCCGGACAGAAAACATTTTAGAAATATATTTCAGGAGTAAGAGGTGAGAGAAGTCACAAGCCCGTAAATCAGAAGCCTCATGTTTATACTTCAAGATTGCTTGGTTTTTTTTCTTCTTTGAGAAAAGGCATGGAAAATGCTACACCTAGCAAGCACCAAATAATGATATTGAAAATGAAGTTGATGGCACTTTAACAAACACTGCAATTGATTGATGATTGACTGATTGTGATGGGGGTAGGCTCTTCGTCAATCTGATATGAGTGTCTATAATGGCAATCAAATTAGGATCTTTTGCTGTTTCTGTTTTACTAAAAGTGCCTCTGATTGATTGATTTGATTAAGGAGGATCTTCCCCACCCATTGATGGGCCTGCCCACTGTGGGAAGCTTGATTTGGGGAGTTGTTTTATAGGAGGGTCCCAAGTACCTTTGGTTTTTTTTTTTTTTTATTGAGGCACTGGTTCAGAGAGTTTTGCCCTCTGACTCTAAAAAGTGTATAAATACTCTGAGGGTGAGGTTTTACTTTGGGGGCTTATTGACGGAAAGTGTTTCTTTGGCCAGAGACACTCTGGGAAGCTGCTAAGGAGCAACCCCTTCCTCCCCCAGCTAAAACCCAGAAGATGATGCTTCTCTCTCTGGTAACTGTGTATGAATGTAATGGTCAGACATTTTGGAAGCGATTGTTGACCTTTGATTTCTCTGTATTTTCTCTGAAATTTTGGCTTTGATTTTCTCTGATACCTGTGCTTAATTAAAGTGATTGTTAACTGTCAAAAGTTGCTTTCCTTTTATGAATGCAGATCTAAGAACCTGTGATAGCAGGTCCCCCTGTGTATGTTGGGGTGCTTACTGATCCATAGCCATTCCTGAATCACCTATACAATCGCTTTGTGAGAGCAAAGGCCAAAGTTAATATAAAACCAGAAGAAAGAGTAATAATGGAAAAATAAATAGAATGAAATTAAAACAACTTCCTACTTTTTCAAACAAATTATTGAGCCTCTAAAATGGTAAATAGAGGAAAGTACATCACCATTGATTAGAGCAATTGTGCATAAAAGTTTTATCAATGTCAACAAATCAATTACTCATAATAAGAACAAAAGAGATCCCAAATTAGCTCAGTCTGAAAACCTCTTGCTCTCTTTGCCAAAGAGAAAGATCCAGAAACATTGGTTTAGAATAGACACTTATTTTATAACATTTTATGAAGAAAGATTGTGGAAGATTTTGGTTGTTATAAACTTAAATACTAACTAGAAGTAGTAGAAGGAGAAAAAACAGTTTAAAGAAAGCTTGGAGAGATATCCAAATCAATAAAATAATCCTTAGAGTATTTAAGTGAAAATGGAAGCCAGACAATAAACAGATAAAAGAAGGAAATGTTGTACAATGAGTTTTATAATAACTTTTTTTTTTAAGCATCAAGGAGTTACTGCATTTGGACTCAAGGATCATCATCCTAAACATGATACTGGAGATAACAAAGATGGGAAAAACTTCTTAATTATGTCAAATAGATATAGAAGACTATCACATTAGAGGGAGCCCAATTTTGAAGGTAGTGAGGGATCGGTTCTCAAGTCTTTGAAGGAGATTGACCACCAAAGATATAGAAAATATTCCTAGATTTTATTACCAACCACCCAACCAGTAAACAAACAAAGCTTATGCCTTGGAAACAAGGGCATCAACAAATCAAATCAAAACAAAGAAAAAAACCCCAATGCAACCACCTTCTTTTCCCTTCCTGCCTTCTTCCTTTCCTCCTTCTTATTGAGTAAGGTTCCTCCCACACTTACTTGACAGTTCCCTGAATGACTACTAGGTATTACGTAGGGATATATGTACTCATGGTACTTGTCACTGTCATACAATATGTACACTTTAGAGACCAGATGGATGGAGTTTTCTATACATCATAAAGACCCCTTAATGTTTTTCTTTTCAGATAACATTGTGCTAATTTTATTGAGCTTAGGTCATGGCAGGACCTTCCAAATGAGTGCTAACTCAAAATAATTTGGTGTAAGGGTTCACTCAGGAAAAATCTTATGAATGAAGAATAACTTTTGTCTAGTCTACAACATATAATTAAACGGACAATCTGTAGAACTTGTCTGTCTCTTACCTATTTATTTATCCATCCATATCAGTGTATCTTGGACTAAAAAAACACTACAAATTAATAATGGGTTGGGTCCAGAGTTGAATAGGTATAAGAGGGGCTTGATTGCCTGTGGAATATTGCAAATTTAAAAAAATGACCTTATTCTTTCCCTGAAAGTTCATCTTTTTAATCCCGATATTGTTTCAGTAACATTATATGACTGGTAGTAATAAAGTGACACTGAAGGTCATCCAAAGAGTAATGGAGAGGTGCACAGGGGGAATATGTAAATTATATCAAATGACAAAAAAGGATTCATGAAAAAAAGTGTTTTAAAACTCAAAGAATTTTTTTTTTGAAAATGAGTTCATTGCTGGATGAGAATAAAAAATAATCAATGGCTTACTCACACTTTCCATTGGTATCCTTTGAATATCAAGAGAACTTGAGGAAGGCCTGAATTTGTTGAGTGAACTCCTTGTGTAGGATTTATTGAAAGACAGAAGTAAAAGTAATAAAGGACAGGGAGTCATGGGAAGCCTGTGATCTATATCACTAGATGAAATCACAGATACATTGCAACTCTGGGGGAAGTCAAGAGAGAGAGATTTGCTTTGACTTCCTATACTTTTGCCAGGGTGGCAACAGGACCACCCAACTTAGCCATCTGATTCCGTGTGAAAGCAAGCTTTTACTTTTTCTTGCCATGAGAATACTACTTTATTTCTAGCTACTTTCCAGCCTGTACAGCCTAACCTTGTAATTTATAATTGGAGTTAATTCTAAACTAATTTTATATTAGGGTTGCAGTAGAGACAGATGGTAGATAAGGATAATACAAAGAGGTAGGAAATACATGGTTATTATTTTTTAATTTGAAGCTTACCTAAACAGGTTTATTTGATTTTTATTGACAGCTTTTGCTTTTACATGGCCTTCATTTCTCAAAATATCCTTCTTTTCCTAGAGAACTGCGCTTCAGAACAAAAATAGGTAAGAGGAATAAAAAGGTTCAGAAAATTTAACCAACAAATCACCTAAGACTTACAGTAAATATTCATTATTATAAACGGTGAGCTGACCATTATTTCAAAGTAGAAAGATTGTTGAAGTACATGGTAACCAAAAGGGAATACAGTCAGGTAGAAAGAGTATTGAGCTATGGGGTGAATAAGGCATGAGGAAAATATTAGGAAGAAAAAATTTTGAAAGACTTAAAAACATAGGAAAGGCCTTGATAATGTGTTGCATCCATTATACACAGAACATGGAAGCAGTGGAAAGTCATCGAACTCTCAGGGAAAGGATTGTGTGCATTTTTTAATTTCCATAGTAGACAAAATAAGGCAATATTTGATAGTAGCAGGAATTTAGGTGCGGTGAAATATATTTAGCATGTATCTTCTTGGAGTTTATAACTGGAAGATTATCTCTTTGATGAAGTTTAGAATAAAAATAATAGTGATACTGCTCTGTGTGCTGGGATTAACAAAGAATTATTTCATTTGATTTTCATAATGTAATCTTGAGATAGATAGTACAAGTAATTTCATCTCCATTTTCTGGCTGAAGAAACTAAGGCTTGGAGACATTAAATTATTTGCCCAAGGTCCTGAATCCCAGAGATAGTAGAATCAAGAAATTCAGATCCGAGTCTTTTGATTCCAAGTTATGTATTCTTTCCATTTCTCCCCAATTTTCCTCTTTAGTAGTCCCATTTAATATAACTTTAGCATTAGAAATGCATAATAAGACATTAAAAATTTATGAACCCCCTCAAAGGGGAAGCTGATGTGATATGGCGATATAGGAAAAAATGACATGTAGAAAGCAAGCTAAAAGATCACAGATGATATAATTGTCTAAGTAAAAAATTTAAGATTTAATGAAGCACTATACATATAGCTGACTTAAGTATGTATTATATCCTACTGAAGGAACATAATAAATTTTCCTTTTTTTGTCCTAATGAAATGTATGATATTTCATAATATAGTGTTCTAAAAGATGAAAATCAAAATAGAGAAAAGACAGAAAAAGGAACAGCAGTTTGACCTCTTAAGTAAAAACTTTGAAGACTGGGGGCAGGGTCCAATTGGAGGACGTCATTTAATGCTCCTTATTTCTGAGCTCCTTATAACATCAGAGCAATTCTAGTAATATGTTGCTTGTCACATGAATGTTCGTGTTAAGGAAGGAAAAGGGAGCTAATTTATTAGAAAAAGCTAAAAGAACAGTGACCAGATAAACAGTAACTACAGGGAAACAGATTCTTTCCTGTATGTATTTCTGAGTAGGATTGAAAAGTGCTGCTAGTGGTTTGATCCCTATAGCTAATAATAATATGTTCT
Organism: Bettongia penicillata ogilbyi; assembly: GCA_023548195.1. NCBI lineage: Eukaryota > Metazoa > Chordata > Mammalia > Diprotodontia > Potoroidae > Bettongia > Bettongia penicillata. Next base: position 5,152,928 of record JAJHZJ010000227.1, read on the forward strand.
ACTTATAGAAATCTTTTTTATCTCTGATGTACTTTAGAGGATTAATTAGCTAATGCTTGTAATTTCTTTTGCACAAACATTAGCAAATCAATCTAAGTAATTTGTCTTATCCTGAGCTTGGTTAGCAGAGCTGACACCAGGAAAGAAAATAGTCTATTTGAATGAAGGATCCAGAAAAAATTACCACCCATTAATAATAGCTAAGGAGTTGGATAATGGAAAAGTAATACTTGGCTTTCTATATTTAAATTCTCTCCAGGATCAGTTATAACTCTGCTCAAGGTGTTTTAATTTGCAGTATTATACATACATCTGTATAAATAATCTATCTTTAAGAGGGCATTCAAAGAAGTTCCAGGGGTCCCCTTAGTAAACAGACAAACCCATTTCTGTTCTACTAGATGAAAGGTTCTTAATATTGTGTGTGGTGGGGGAAGAAAGGACAAAGAGAGAGAGAGTGGGGGGGCGGCAGTAGAGAGAAGGAGAGAGAAGGGGAGAGGGACAGAGAGAGACAGAGAGACAGAGAGAGAGATGTAGCATTCTGGCAGTCTGGTGAACTCTATGGGTCCCCAGAATAATGTTTTTAAAAGCATAAAATAGAAGACATATGGTTTCAAAGGAAATAAATTATATTGAAATAATTACGAAAATATTTTTTAAAAGTTCATAAAACCTTACTCTCATCACATCTGGCTTAAGGAGGGAATAACATGCTCACACAATTTGGTATGAAAATCTATCTTACACTACAGGAAAGTAGGGGAGAAGGGGATAAGTGAGGTGGGGGTAGGATGATAGAAGGGAGGGCAAATGGGAGGAGGGAATAATCAGAAGTAAACACTTTTGGGGAAGGACAAGGTCAAAAGAGAGAATAGAATAAATGGGGGCAGGATAGAATGGTGGAAAATATAGTCTTCCACAACATGACTATTATGGAAGTCTTTTGTAAAAGTACACATATACAGCCTATGTTGAATTGCTTGCCTTCCCAGTGGGGATGGGTGGGGAGGGGAGAAGAGAAGTTGGAACTCAAAGTTTTAGGAACGAATGTTGAGAATTGGTTTTGCTTACAACTGGGAAATAAGAAATACAGGCAAGGGAGTATAGAAATCTACCTTGCCCTGCAAGAAAAGAGAGAAGATAGGGATAAGGGAATGGAGGGGTATGATAGAAAGGAGGGCAGTTGGGGGAGGGCGTAATCAGAATGCAAGGTGTTTTGGGTGGGGGGAGGGGAGAGATGGGGAGAAAATTTGGAACTCAAAATTTTGTGGAAATGAATGTTGAAAACTAAAAATAAATGAAAAAACATTAAAAAAAGTTCATAAAGCCTAGGTTAAGAACACTTGGATTATATGATCTCTAGTTTCCCAGTGCTAACAATCCATAATTCTATATGGTAGACATAAGATTAGGGGAAGGGATTTCCCTACCTCTCCATCCTCTTTTTTTCCCTCCATCCCTCTTCCAGTTACTGGAGATTCAGAGCCTCCCTTAATCTCTGCTGAGGAATGCTACTTTTCCAATTTAATGGGAAAAATGCCCCCTATTGTTGATTTAGAAGGAAATAGAAGTCCTTGAACTATGCCTGATACTCCAAAGGACACTCTAGCAGCAGAGATTGTTTTTTACCCTTTCCACCTTCCACATGCTTTGTAGTTACCTCAACTCAGACAACAATTGAGAATTTTAACAGAATGATCTTAGAATGCAGTACTTGTTTGAAAATTTTAAAAAGAATCACATTTTTCCCTTCACATATCCTCCCTTCCTTTTACTGACACCCCCCAATTTTGCATTTTGTAATTTGATTCAGGGTACAGATCCAAGGAAGATGAGATGAATTATTTAATCAAAAGTTTTCTTAATAGTGAAGTCCATTTCTGTGGTTTCCCATTTTTTGTAGGTGTTGAGTCAGATAATTTTAAAAAATGAACTGAAGAGCACATATAAGAAAAGAGAAATAATTTAGGATTGAGGTTATGAACCAGATGACTCAAGAAATATTTTTAATTGCTTAATTTCAGGGATCTTATGAAAAGTCATGGAGACAGTCATTATTTCTTAAAGTTTACTTCCTGTTGCAAATAAATCTTCAGTTGCTGCTGAAAAACAAGTCCAATGTCTTTGGCAAAAGCACCAGATGCTTCTTTGGAAAGGTTAAACCTCTCATTATAGATAGCTTGGTGTTAATTTTTTTTAACCTGGACAGTCCAATTATATGGAGTGCATGCCTTATCAGGGGGAATTGGATGCTCATATGTGTTACACTATTAGTGAATATGGAGTGGAACAGAGTGAAGAGGGAGTTCCTCTCACACAACATGTGAGAGTGATAATATCAATCTATTGGAAATTGCTAAAGTTAAGCACGGTTGTTCAGTTTGCAATGTAGTCATCAATGAATGAATCATGAATCAATAAAAAATGAACACCAAATGACTATTTTTTTCCTCTTCTTTTCCAATGACATCAAATTAGGTTGGGAAGATATCTTAGAAACATTAATATTCACATTTTTGTAGCACTTTAAGCTTTGTTAAACCCTTTCCTTATAACACCTCTGTGAAGTCAGTAGTGCTAGAATGATTATGCCCATTTAATAGGGGAGGAAATTGAGTCACTACCCAATTATATGACTTTCCATGCCCAAAATAAGCCAGAAATGGGATTTTAGCCCAGCTTTTAGCTATGCCAGGGGAAGGAGTACAAGTCCTGTCTTGTAAATCTCTTATTTAAGATTTATCAGAGTAGGGGAATAGTCTAGGGAAAGGGGGCTCTTAAACTTTTTATGTGATATGGAGCCTTAGACATCCTGATGAAGCCTATGACCTCTCAGAATGTTTTTAAGTGCATAAGACAAAATGCAGATTACAAAGAAAAATGAATGATAATTAATTACAATTATAAAATATTCTTTTTTTTTTAAAGCCCATAGATTCTGGGTTAAGAACTCTTTGTAAGGTAAAAAAAAAATCCCAAGCCAGGTAATAGAATAAAAGGGGCAATATGAACTGGTGATAATAACTGAGATTTGTCATTTTTATTTATTAACAGACCTGAGTTTTCACTGATGTAGGGAGTTACTGGGGAGGAATTATTTCTGTCTCTCTCTAATGTATAGTGTTAGTTCCTTGGGTCACTGAGAAATTAAGTAATTTGCCCAAGACAAGACAGGCACAATAGGGTAGAAGCAGGTCTTGAGTCTACTCAGTTCTGGCTTCCTGGCCAGCTTAGCTAAAATGTATGCAGCACCTTTAATTTGCCAAGGACTTTGCATATATCATCTCACCTGATCTTCACAGCAACCCTCCGAGCTAAGTAGAACAGGCAGCTATGTGCTGGTAAATGTCTACCGACCAACCGTCCAGAAAGAAACATACATGCATGACACATTTCAAGTCTAATCTGCGTTACTGACATTTCCTCTATCACTTTTCCAAGTCTAGACAGTCAATAAAATGATAAATCAAGCCCTGATTTGTAAGGTTTGCTGATGTACTGAGATGGAAATGCTCACACTGAATGTTTAACAATTGGCTCCTAGCCGGTGAGCTGGCTCTATCGCACCCCTCTCAGGTATTGTCCTGATTGTAAAGATGAAGAAACTGCAAGGAAGATGCCATGTTTAAATGCCTTGCCCATGGACATAATAATTAAATGTTATGGTTGAGACTCAAATCCACATCCCTCCTCACTCCAGTTACCACACTTCTCACTATTCTACACTATTCTTACCAGGTTAGTGGCAGAAATATTGCCCAGTAGATTTGGCATAAAGCAGAAGCAACAAGCAGAATATGATGAGAATAGTTACAATTCAGTTTCTGAGAAGGCAGGAATACAGGCAGTTACAATCAAGTTGTTAAGCCAAGACCATGAGCACAAAAGTCAGAGGGAGGAGGAATGGGAAAAATACTATGGGCTACACTGCTGGAATTTAAGTGGGTAGTGGAAAGGCTAGTGCAAGATTCTAAGCAGTGTCTGTGACAGTGACCCAGTGATGGGTAAGGCCCCTAAGAGAGAGACGGATTTTAGGAGAGGTATTGAGGACTGAGAGGATCAGATGGTACCATTATTAGATGTCCCAACTAAATGAAATAGGTTTAAGAAGGCACCAGGAAATAAGAAATTCTATACTGAGTCTCCTTAGATAGCTGGACTTGGAGACAAGGAACTGAGGAAACATCATGGACAGGCTTAGGCAAGCTCCCAACTCCTACCTCTGCTATCCTGCCCTTAAATGAGGTCTTCTGGGAAAATAGGTAACACCTGCACAATTCAGAGAAACAATAAGAACAGGTCGTTCCTAGAGATTCATCTTGAACCTGACTGAGCAGACACTTTGTCAGCACATCCAGTGGAGGACAGGAGCTGACCAAGTCAGGTAGGTATGAGTTACTGCTACGTAGGCCACTGCCTGATCTTCTGGATTGAACTCAAGGACCTGTATAAGTGATGGGAAACATGGACATAAGAACTAGGTAAAGTTTCCTTGGTTTTATGTTATAGTATGATATAGACATTCTCTTTTTTGGTATCATCAATCCCACTGGTAGTCTATTGAAGTTTACAGATCCCTCTTTGGAATTTTTAAAAAAATGTGTAATATAAAACACAGGACTCTAAAGAGTTTTAAAAATATTAAGCAGATAAATAGCACACTGAATTGAGCACCTGATTTAGGAAGAACTGAATTCTAATTCATCCTCATATGATTAATAGCTCCATGACCCTGGGCAAGTCACTTAACCTCTGTCTGCCTCCATTTCATCATCTGTAATGTGGGGATAATAATTAAAGCACCTTCTTTCCAGGTTCATTGTGAGAAATAAAATGGGACAACATTTGTGATGTGCTTTGCAAATGTTAAAGCACTATATTAATAATAATAACTACTTTCAAGTTCATGGACTGCCTGAGATCTTTCCATGGACTTCCAATGGGTTATGAACCTCTGTGTTTCACCTGGGATAATTCAAATACCAGGCTGGGACTTCATGAAAAGGAAGTAGCAAAGTGCTCACCGTCTTGCAAGGACTGCTGATCCTAGTAATTTCCTACTTTGGATATTGTGTAAACTGACTCTTTTGGGGCTGTGAGTTCCTTAGAAGTGAACGGAAGGCTTCCTTATTTTCAATATCCCTTGAGGTTAGGGAATATTGACCATTAAGGCAAAGAGGAGTTATGCAATAGCAGCCTGATGGTCATTACAGTTTTGGACAGGGAAGCAGAGCAGTAGCAGAAAGAAATATACATATGGGGACTTTAAATACAATATGGGCCATAGTGGGATCTCCTTTCCCCTTTACTCCTGACTTGATGTTGAATCTCTATGGGTCTAAATTACCTGCTTCCCTGAGGCACTCTCACATACTTGAAGTTAAAATAGGGGTGCATTTTTAATTATTTAATATATCTTGAGCCCTCACCCTTTGTTATGTGCTGGGCACCAAGCCAACTATGCAACAGTCCCTGACCAAGGGGTTACCTAACTAAAAGGAAATTATGTCTTTAGACAGATGCCCAAATGAACTGGTGAGTTTTACCAAACTGAAATATAATCAGTCTCCTAAGGGATGTAATTGTACATGGGCAATGAAAATAGAGCATCTATGATTACAGTGGGATTCAGTTGTAACAGTGACATTGGGGTACATGGATAATGTCCACATATAAAGTTTCCATGTCATTGTAGAAGAATTTCATTCACTATGTGTTTTGGAGTAAGGGAAGGACATGAATTCGCCTCTAGGAAAAATGAGATCCTGCTATATAATAGGTAGATTTCTATTGGGTTTAACTGAACTCTATGACACTTGCTGAGCAGCCACAGAGGACTCAGTGTGATGTAAAATCCAGAGCCAGCTAGAGCTCCAATTTAGACTTAAAATATGTCACACCTGAACTTCAGATCAACTGAAAACAGCATCTGGTACTGCCATTGGATTACCTAATTTATTTCCAATTTTAAGAGAAATGTAAGGTGAATTTGGAGGCATCACAAGAGGCAAAGTTGTTGGAAATTCACAAATCACCATTCTTTTAAAGGGTATCATGCCTTTGACATGTACAGTCCTGTGTACTGAGTATTAAGTGCCCTTCAAAATAGGGTCAAATCAAGTACAGAAAGATGCTATATAAAATAGGCAGTTAACCTTGTCTTTGTACATAAATTAAAATACTATCACAATAAGGGAGAAGAATTCCCAAATTATCCTTTGGGAGATACTTCGCCTTCTCTCACAGTGGTGACTTTTCTGTGGGAGCATTGGGCACATCTTTAATGCATAAGAGCTTTCTGTGGAAGGATCATAGGAATAACTGGAAGAAACCTTGGAGATCACCTAGTCTACCTCCCATAGGTCTAAGAGGGTAAGAGCTCTCCCAAAGAAAATGGAAGAGTCAAGATTTGAATTCAAGTTGTCTGATTTTTACCATTTTACATTGCATACCATGCTGCTATACTATGCCCCAAATGTCAAGGCAGTCTAGAATTTTTTAGGATTATCCTAATGTAGTGGCACCTGTTTGTCATTGGCCCTAGAGGTCTGTGAGATTTACCTGCAGGAAACTTTTAAATTTTCTGTTCTGGTCAATTGTTTCTGTTCTGTTCTGTTCTGGTCTTTCTCCCACTTTATATTCTGGTCCATGGTTTACAATTTGATGCATTTTTTTTTTTTAGAGTTGTCAGATTCTGAGTCATAGACAGAGCAACTTAACAGAATCTGATAAGAATATATTTGAAATTAATTGGAAATTTAATCATCTAATCATCTAATTAATTTATTCTAATTAAATCATTAATCATCTAATAAAGAATGAATGGGTTAAAGAATAAATCATAGAAGGAATCAATAATTTCATTAAAAGAATGATAACAATGAGACAACATTCCAAAATTTGTAGGATGCAGCCAAAGCAGTACTCAGGAGAAATTTTATATCTCTTAATGTGTACATTAATAAAAAAAGAGAAAGTGTAGGTCAGTGAATTGGGCATACAATTAAAAAAACAGAGAAAGAACAAATTAAAAATTCTCAATTAAACAACAAAATAGAGACCCTGAAAATCAAAGAAGAGATTAATAAAATTGAAAGTAAAAAAAATTGAACCAATAAATTAAACTAGAAGCTGGTTTTATGAAAAAACACAATAAAATAGATAAAGCATTGGTTAATTTTATTAAAAAGGGCAAAGAAGAAAGTCAAATTATTACTAGCAAAGATGAAAAGGGTGAATCTGCTACCAATGAAGATGAAATTAAAGTAACTATTAGAAATTATTTTGTCCAATTATATGCCAATAAAACTGACAATCTTAAGTGAAATGAATGAATGAATATTTCCAAAAGCATAAACTCTTGAATTAACAGAAGAGGAAAAAGAATACTTAAATAATCCTATTTTTAGAAAAAGAAATTGAACAAGCTATCAATGAGTTCTTTAAGAAAAATTCCCCAAGACCAGATGAATTTCAAGGGAATTCTACCAAACATTTGAAGGAACAATTAATCCTAGTACTATATAAACTTTTTGAAAAAATGGATAAAACTGTCCTACCAAATTCCTTTTATTTCACAAATATGGTTTTGATAACTAAATGAGGGAAACAAAAACAGAGAAAGAAAACTATATAGACCAATATCCTTAATTAATATCACTCAATTGAAACTAGTTTCTCCAAGGACAATGAACCCTTAATTCCCAAGTATGAATGTTTATTTCCCCTCATTATTTATACTTGACCACTCAGCAGAATTGGATACAGTTGACCATCATATTTGGTTGGGTTTTTATGACATTGTTTGCTCTTGATTCTCCTCTTACCTGTCTACTTTCCTAATTCATTTTCCATATTGTAGTCCCTTACAGTGTTTTTATACCCAAGGCTTTATCCTGGGTCCACTTCTGTTCTTTCTCTTTATTCTTTTACTTGATGATCTATGAAGTTAATTATCATTTGTATGCAGATGATTATTAGATTGATAAATTCAGGACTAGTCTCTCTTCTGCACTTCACTTCTGAATCACTAATAACCTTTTGGATGTATTTAATGGGGGATCACATGGCCACCTCAAACTCAGCCTGTCCAAAGCAGAACTCATCATCCTTTCCTCAAAACTTACAACTCTTCCAAGGTTCCTTAATTCTATAGGGAAGCCATCCTTCCATTCTGTCAGTCTCACTCTCTCACAACACAGCCTACCAGTTGCCAATTCTTATCATTTCTATCACTACAACATTTCTTATTCATGTTCTATTCCATCCATCCACATAGCCATCACTCTATTTCAGGTCCTCATCACTTCTTATCAGGATTATTGCAGTAGTACTCCCTACCTAAACTGATCCACCCTCCAGTCTACCTTCCACATAGCCACCAAAGTCATTTTTTTAAGACACAGATCTAATCATGTCACCTTGCCATCTGCTCCCACCTAATTAAACTCCAGTGTCCCTCTATTGTTTCTGGAATTTGAACTCAGGAAGATGAGTCTTCTTGACTCCAGACCCAACATTCTATCCCACCATGCCCCCTGGCTGCCCCTCTTATTCATCACTATCTACAATATGGTCCCCTTTTGCCTATCCCAATCTTAGCTCATGACTTTCCCCCATCTTCCCTCAATTCCAGTAATCTGAACAATTCTCTGGTCTCCGAATTGACATTATACTCTCAAGAATGCCTCTGTAGGGGAGTAAAAGCAGGGATCTGCTTGAGCTCTTCCCCTCAAACCCTGCAAATATCTGTAAAAATGACTCCAAAAAAAATCTGGAGCTGCAGAATCCATAGAATGATGGAGTGAAGCAAATCCCCAGCCCAAGACTACCTGGAAAGTCTATGAGAAGGGTCTTTTGTATCCAGGCAGGGAGAGGAGTGAAGTCTGGCTGCTCTGGCACACACAGTGCCAGAGCAGGCCTCAGGGGATGGAATCATTGGAAACTGTGACAGTTTTCAGACTTCTCAACCCACAAACACCAAAGACAGCATAGAAGTCAGTGGGAAAACTCTGTTGGACATGAGCAGGGGAGAGGCATGGCCCAGTTGTGGTTGGACCCCAGCCCCTCACCCCTGAAGAGGAAGCAGGGCCTATGGTAGTGGCAACATCTTCTGGAGCTCTGGGCCTACAAACTGGGATGGAAGAGCTGATACAAAACCCTGATGCCAGGGACATTACATCCACCCCCACCCACACCCTGATTAGAAGCAGAGACTTACCTTAACAAAGGTTAGAAAGTGAAGTATTTTGCTGGGAACATGAGCAAACAGAAGAAAAAGTTGGACTATAGAATCTTAATTTGGTGACAAAGATGATCAAAATGTACAACCAGAAAAAGACAAAATCAAAGCTCCTATATCAAAAGCCTCCAAGAAAAAGATGAGTTGGTTATAGGCCATGGAAAAACTCAAAAAGAATTTTGAAAACCAAGTAAGAGAAGTAGAAGAAAAATTGGGAAGAGAAATGAGAGTGACCCAAGAAAATCATGAAAAATGAGTCAACAGCTTGCTAAAGGAGACCCCCCCCTCCCAAATACTGAAGAAAATAACATTTAGAAAAAAATAGACTAACCCAAAGGGTTAAAAAGGTTCAAAAAAAAGTCAATGAGGAGAAAAATGCCTTTAAAAGCAGGATTGGCCAAATTGAATTGCAAGTCCAAAAGCTCTTTTGAAAGAAAATAACTCTTTCAAAATTACAATGGAGCAAATGGAGGGTAATGACTTTATGAGAAATCAAGACATTATAAAAAAAAATAGAATGCCTCTGTAGTTGCTCTTTATGCCTAGAACAAGCATTTTTTCTCTCTTGACCTTCTGAATTTTGACCTATTCTTTAAAGTTCACCTCAAGGTCATTTCTTCTGTGAAATTTTGTACTTCCTTTTAAGAAAATTATTAAACTTTAGAAAAAATAATTCTAAACAGAATGGACTGACTCCTACATAGTAGCTGTGCAGAGTAACCTGTCATGATGTAGCACTGATTTTTCTTCATAATTTGGGGATGAATGGGGCTGAGTTGGTAGGAGGGATATGGGTCTTGCTTCTAAATCAAAGCCACAATCCCACCAATTCAAAATAATTCTCCGTTTTCATTGTGGATGCCCCATTCCTCTTCCTCTGCCCATGCCAACACCCCTGACATCATCCTGGAAATAGTCACTTTTCATAGTCAGACTCCCAGTTACTCTCTGCAGAAGGGTATTTTAATGGATTCTAAAAGTGTACTTTCTTTTACAATGGCTAGAGAACTATCTTTGGAGTCAAGGACACTTGCACTCAAGTTTCATCAGATCTTAGGAAAGATGTTCTCAGTGCCTCCATACAACTCTCTAAGACTATTAATAGCAGAAAATTACTTTGTTGGAAGTTGTTTCTTCATGGTGAGTTCTCTACACATATGAAATCACATCTATAAATAAAATAATTGTGATTACTTATTATAGCAATCTATTCTGTTGTCATAATACTCTACAAGGATGTAGGCAATTTGAAGGCAGAGGTAATTTTTTCTCAACTTTGTATCTCTCCCCCAGTGCCTAGTATCGAGTTCTGCACATAACAGGGGCTTCACAAATATTTGTTATAATCAATTGGAGAGGTTAAGTTGACTATTTCTAGTATTTGGGGTATGAAATGAATCTCTCTACTAGCTGGGAACCAATTGCTGGATCATACATACCCAGTGGCGATAGCTCTCAGGAAGTTATAGTCAGAATTAAGCTATGGTTTCCCCATCTAGAAACCAATGAAAAAGTCTAACTGGCATTAGCAATTTTGAGAGATACTCTTGTTGAAGGAATGGATCCTTAACTAACAGAGGGAAAAACTAGACCTTTTTCAAAAAAACATTCTTTTGATAAAACTACCTTTGTTGATGCCAGTACCAGAAAATTTACATTTTATAGACAAAGCGGAAACCTTTCACTCCAAACAAAGGCAACATTATAATCACAGGGTCAAGTCTCAGCTACATTGTTGCTTGGAGATGTGGGCCAGATGAAGATAATTCAGGGAAACCAGCTGCAGCCACAATCTCAGGGAAGCCTCCTTCACTTTGCTGAAATCCCAATCCCTTATCACAGATACAAGAGTAACTTGATAGAACCTGGCAGCCCCAACCAGTCCCACTTTAGCCAAGGCAAGAAAGAGATACTTTCAGATGGACACACTCTTAACACGATCAAAAGGAAGAATGTAAAAGTTTTATTTTCAGATGTTCAAGTCACTTCAAGCTCAGTCTGATAGGGTTTTTGACCTAGTCAAATCCTCTGTTCCAGTAAGCAGAATGACTGGAAAAAAGAATGGAAAAGACAGAAAACAATAGAGTATTTGTTTACTCAAAAGTCCAGTGAAACCATCTCCCTCATGGGGAACAGTAGGCTAGGAGAATACACTCCTACGCTTTTGTAAGTCACTTAGTCAGACAGCCCCTTATCTAGAGGGCTCTTAGGGGAAATTTGGTAGTAAACCTCAAAATGATTATTTTGCCTGCTGTTTTCATCAACAGGGAAAATAGAATACTTTATATAGCAGAGTCTTGTGGAAGGACCACAGGAATCAGACCTCCCTCATATTGAATTATTGATGATTAGAGCTGGCAGACACTCTAAGACACCCTACCAGGGGCGGCAAATCTCTAGGTCCTCAAGTGCAGCACTTTGACTGAATCCAAACTTCCCAGAACAAATAAAAGGATTTGTCCTGTGAAATTTGGTTCAGCTAACAGGCTAAAGTTGAGGATTGGATGGGAAAGCTGTGACCTCCAGATCCCTGCCCAAGGCCATGGAGTCTTGAACCTTAGCTTCCTAGCAATCAGTTCTCCTCCAAAAGGAGCCCAGGGAATTTGACCCTTTAGCTTAGGGCTGGATAGTATATACACCCCAAAGTAGCAAAAGACACACACAAAAAGGGTACAGAGAATTCTCCTTCAAACTTTTTTTCATCATAGCAACTTTAGAATTAATGTATTCCAACTTCTTTATTTTACAAATGAGGAAATAGGCCCCAAAAGGGTGGTCAATTTGCCTGAGGTCACACTTCTAATTACTAGCAGCCTAGATTAAAATGAAAGGTGTTTGAGAGAAATGATTTTTAAATAATCGATTGTTAATTTTGGGGAGATCCAGGATTTTTTCTTTCCTCATTTGGAGATTAGGTCAAAGTTTAGTTCTCTAAAGGGCAGGGTGATGGGCAGAGATGAAGTCTTGAAGTTGTTGCCCTGTCCAATTAGATAACCTTACAAAGAATCTAATCTAAGGTGAATTCCAGCCCATTATGTTCTACACAGGTTTGGATGGGGGTGGGGGAGTAGATCCTTTGTCTAGACTGCCCAAGGCTGAGGGTGGTCTGAAAGTAAATGACATAATCAAAGTCCCATTTCCCCCCTCCCAATTAGAATAGGGATCTCATTATATAGAATATATATGTATATATATAATATAATAGAATCTCATTATTATATTCATTCTTCTTATTAATTGTTATCCAATCAGAGTTGATTGTCACCTTTAGGAACAACCACTCTTCCAAAGGCAGGTAAGTCTTGAGTGGGTTCTATGAGGGACCTTTGGCATTCAAAAGTGCCACTGGTCCCCTTTTGTTAATTATCTGCTAGAGTGATTAATAAAATGAATAATCATTCCGAAACTATGTCTCTTGAACTTTTAATACACCACAGCTCACAATTCAGTGTAATTTCACTAAAAATAAAACATAGCCTCTCTTTTAGGTGAAGTGACTTGTTCAAGGTCACCAAGTTAATTAGTGGCAAATCTGGCTTTATTCCTAGATCATCAGAAAGATAGATTCTATTTCCTTCAAATTTTTCTTATGAGCTACCCAAAGAAGTGTAGCACATCTGAGACATTCTGAATTCCCTGCTGAGTCAAACTGTTCATGGTAAAAGTTGACTGCCTTGGATTATCATACAGCGATGTGAAATATCATTTGAAAGAGAAGTTTGACAGCAGCTAAAAAGTTCTGTCACATTAGTTACGTAGAAGTGTCAAGCACATCTAGTTTAATTGATTTCACATTCAAATCAATATAATGAAGATAGTTCAGTTTCTTTAATCTTTACCCTTGGTGAAAATAAGATGACAATACAACTTCATTCTAGCCCCAAATGTCCTTTTGTTTGCAAACTTGGAGTTATGCCTCTGTGCCTATTTTCAGTTTTCTTTCCTTAGCAAATCAGCTTCCTGTTTCTGAGTCATTTTGACCTGAATTCCCATACCATTTCATTTCAGCGTCTTCTAAAATATTATTTATCTCATAGGAAGGTTATATGACTTAATAAATTACATATATTAATGATTCTCCTCTGTCCTTTCATATCCAAACAGTCACTGAACATTGATACTTTGTGCTCTAAAAGATCTCCCACAAAAAAATGTGCCTTTTCTTTACTTCATAAAACCTTCTTCAATATTTATTTTTTTTCCCTGGGAAGATTTTTCATAACACCATTAGGAACCTAGAAAAATGACCAGAATCAAGTCATCATTTCTATACACTCTTGACCTACAGTGACACCCATTTTACCCTTGAGCATATTTCTCTCCTTCCAAGTGTTTATATCTTGTCAGCCTGTCAAATTTAGATTTTTAAGTACCTTATGCAGGGAAAAAAATGCTCTCTTCTTTTTCTTTCATAGTATATGAGACTATGTTGGTTTGAACACTGGCTACCCTTAAATATGTGCTTCAGTCTTTGAAATGAGACACATATAGGCACATAATAACATAAAAACGTTACTTATTCAAGTGAGTATGATAATAGAGAAGCCAAAAATTCTCAACAATAATGCCACATAGATGCATTTCATATATACATGTACATGGGCAAATGTATAAAGGTACTCATAGATATGAGTATGTATACATATGCATAGATATGAGTATATACTTAATTTCTGCTTGCCTGTTTCTTCAATGATAAAATGGGGATAATAGTAATACTTAATTTGAAGGGTTGTTGAGAGGATCAAATTAGATAATATTTGTCAAAACTGCTTAGCACAATGGTACATGGTAGATAAATGCTTATTCCCTTCCTGCCTTACCTTCTCCACTGTAAAAATTGGAATAATAATGTTATTATTATTTAGTCATTTCAGTCATGTCTAACTCATTGTGACCTCATCTGAGGTTTTCTTGTAAAAATACTGTAGTTGTTTACCATTTCCTTCTCCAGCTTACTTTGCAGATGAAGAAACTGAGGCAAATACGTTAAGTGGCTTGCCCAGGGTCACGCAGCAAGTAAGTGTGAGGCCATATTTGAACTCAAAAAGAGTCTTCCTGACACCAGGCCCAGCGCTCCATATCCTGCAGCACCACCTAGCTGTCCAGGGATAATATACTAATGGGGTTATTATGAGAAAAGTTCTTTGTAAACCTTCAAGTGTTATGTAAATGTGAATTTTTATTTGAGTTGGAGAGACTGGGGTTAAGGAAGGCATTTTGAAGTATGTGTCACCTGAACTTGATTCTGAAGGAAGAGAAGAAAATCAGGAGAATGAGATAAGTACTGGCAAGGGGGCAGAAATTTCTTCAGGTTTTAAAGTTGGCAGTAGATTCCAATAGAATTTGAGCTCCTCCAGTAGAATGTAAATCCTGGAGCACAGGAACCACTTTCGTTTTTGTTTTTGCACCACCCAGACTTCAGGACAGTGCCTACCATATAGAAGAACCGATTTCATAAATACTTGTTGAATGAAATGAAATTTCATTGAATGGAATGAGCAGTGGTATGGAGATAGAAGAGGGAAAGATGAAGTCTGGAATTTTGTCCAATAAGACTGGAGTGTAGTATGGTATATGAAAGGAAATATACTGAAATCACTTTTAAAAGGTAAATTGGAGCCAGATTATGGAGGACCTGCTATATTGATGAGTGATTTTGTAATTTAATTAATCAGCAATGGGGAACAAGTTTTTTGAATGGGAAAAGGACATGATCAGGTTGTACATTAGAAAGGTTGCTTTGGCAACCATCAAAAGCATAAACTGGAGAAAGAAGAGACTGAAGGCAGGGAGAAGAGTTTAGAGGATATTACGAAACTTTGGGATAGGCACAATAAGTTAGGGCAGTAGCAGTGGGAAACATAAAGAAAATAAAACTTTCATATATGACTTTAGTAAGTATGCTCTAAAACAAATTCTTGGGGTTTTTTTTTTTGTTACTATATAACATGACTTGAAAATGTAACAGTGTGGTCCTTTCAGATATGGACAATTTTGCTAGTAGAATAGAACAAAAATCCCACAACCATCAAACAATATAACCTTGTATATTGGGGAAACATTAAGAAAGCAGACCTTCTAAGACAAGATACTCAGTTTAAAGTGGACTGTATTTACGTTGTGGCTGCCCTGTTTTGTTTCCCAGCATCAAATGTGCCTGACTGACAAGAATCCTTTGGAGATGAGAGCTGCAAAACTCTCAGCACTAATTTGTGAATATTTCACAAATGGACATTTCTGGGTTGTGATTTAACCTGCAGAAATAAGGCCTTTGCTAATCATAATGAAACTCTGAATCCCAGCACTAATTTATGATTATTGCACAAAAGTATGTTTCTGGGTTATGATTTAACAAGTAGAAAAAGAATTTTGCTAATCACCATGAGCTAGAATTGAGATCTTTCATGAAAGGGATCCTTCTTTGGCATATGACAAGGATATAAGAAAAGATTACAGAATTGATTGGTGGGGAAAAAAGTATTCCTTCTTTCTGTCCTGAAACCTGCTGTGTAGAAGAGCTGACTGGCAACAGAAAGTTGTGTTTTTTTTTAACTACTTTTCTTTGCATTTCCATCTGTTGCCTAGAAGAACTGCCTAGTGATAGAAAGACTGCTACTTTTCTTCTATCACTGCTGCCTGCTTCTTGAGGGAGAAACCTCTCAGTGCCCAGAAGTGAGAAAGTTCTGCAGATCCCACCCTAAGGTCTCTGCCTTTTCTGAAAGAACACCTTCAGCAGTGAAGCAGAGCAGCTCAACCCAGTCCAAGAGAAAAGTTGCTCTATCCATGCCCCAGAATAGAACAGCTGGGCAGTGGAAGAGACTATCCTTGGAGTCACCCTGCTTAGTGGCAACGACCTGTCTAAATAATGATGTTATGCCCATCGACATACTTTCATGTGTACCGTTCCTGGGAAAAGAGTGCGTGTCCAGAGTTATGACTTGCTTTGAGAGCATGGATTTCCTACTTATGGGCCTGATTACAATGGTACATTTAATTTGGATCCACTCTCCCACATAAACACTACTTTGTTGAGTAATGGGAGCGTGTGCCTCAGGTTCATGGATAAAATGTTTTGTTAAAATTTTTCTTGTTTGACTTCTGTTCAGAAAGGACTTTGTTGTGGTTTTTGAGTTAATGGAGTCAGCTGACTGATTTGTCAAGGAATAAGCCTATCAGTAGGGGCCCAGGAGCTACTGCCATGTAAAGTACACAGGAAGAGTGGCTGTTCCCCAGTGTTACTTCTGTGTTGTAGCAGTTGCTACAACTCATATCCTTTAACCTGTCAGCATGGGTGTAAATGGATAAGTGAGGCAAACCATAGTGAGGAAGAGCCACAGAGAAGAGACTAGAGGTCAGTCTACTCACCTACAAAAGTGAAATACTACGAGAGTGATTCCTAAATTAAGATGAAGGGTTTGCTGCAGAACAAAAAGACATTACTCTCCTTCCTCAAGCCACCTTCCTGAATTTCAGGTCCTCTGGAACACTGTATGTTTTCATCTTGATAGGGACATAGATTTACCATAAAATTCTTTGCTACAATCTTATAAATGATCTAATCTTTGAGGTAAACAATAACTCTCCAAAGTGGAGATTTTTTGCTTTCTGTTAGTACTAAGAAATAACACCTCTCCTTTTAGGTTCCTGTTAAGTATTTTCCTTAGTTGTTACAGACATGAAGGCTAAGGGCGACCAATTCATCACAGCCTTTGTTTAAAGATTCATTCCAGTTTGGAAAACTTAGCAGCAATAAATGGTATGAAATGTTTTTTGCTTACTAGGAAGCTAGTATTTCTTCAACTGATGCTAGCTGGGAATTCATTATATGCCATCTAATACTAAATGTCATGTTCACAACAGCCAAAAATGCTGCAATGTTTGGAAAAAAAAAAAATTTCAAGTCTATCATTTTTCATTGTAGCCTGATGTTAAATAGAGTAGATGGGACATGACAATACTTGCCCCCCCCGCACTGAATGTACTCAGCTTAACTGTGATAGTTGGGAAAGAGTTCTGCCCTAGACTGCTGTCCTGCCCTGAAGGGAAGAACCATGAAGGAGATTTATCTTCTTTGACTTAAGCTTTGAATTTTTTTGCCCAGTTAACCATTTTATATCCCTTTTTCTGTTAAGAGAAAGTAATAGTTAACTATTTACAGAGAAATAAATCAATATTTATTTCTAGATAATCTTTCATGCTAAGATTGTGAAGTTCTATTCCTTCCTTAAAATGCTGCTTGGAAGGAAAACATGGGATCTGAGACCTGGCTTCTCCTCTCTTGCCAAGATCCAAGCCCTTGAAGTACTCCAGGCAGAAGTTTTAACAAGGGCAAAGCAAACAGAAACCCAAGAATTCTGAGAAAGTGTTGCTGTCCACATTTCCTAACTCATACAAAACTTTATGATCTCCCTCCCCCTTTCCAGCTGTATTCTTTTGGAAATCTTAGAAAACTGGATGAACCCAGAAGTCATTTTTCTCTAGGGTGAAACTGTGACATAGTTGATTGAACACTAGATTTCAAGTCAGGAAGACCTGGTTTCAAATCTTGCCTATTACACTTCCTAGCTGTGTGACCATGAACAAGTTATTTAACCAAGTTTTCATCTGTACAATGGGAATTATAATATATCATAATAATAATAAAATACCTGTAATTTCTACCTCACAGAATGGTTGTGATGCTTAAATTGGATAACAAAGTCTGTTAATAAATAATGAAGTCTGATAATAAATAGATTGGATAATAAATATGTTAATATCAGCTATTATTATCCAATAGTTGAACAAGATCATGATTTTGCTTTGGTTTTTTGACTTTTCTCCTTGCTATAGCAATTTATAAAAGACTTTTCCCTCCTTGCCTCATCTCTCTCTCCATCCATTCTAACAATTCTATCTTTTTTGCTCATAAACACTCATGAATAAATTTCTACCAGTGGGCTATGGTGAAACAATGTCAAGTGGACACATTGATTGCACAGAGCAATCAGGAATTGGATGAGCCACTTTGGGCCAAGTATCCATGGTCACTAGTGATTCTGAGTTGCATCATTCTGAACTGATGGGTTCTACAAATGGCCATGACTG
The DNA here is from genome assembly GCA_023548195.1 of Bettongia penicillata ogilbyi. Lineage (NCBI taxonomy): Eukaryota > Metazoa > Chordata > Mammalia > Diprotodontia > Potoroidae > Bettongia > Bettongia penicillata. The sequence continues at coordinate 5,171,259 of JAJHZJ010000227.1, forward strand.
GAAATCAAAGACCAATCTTCAGATTATAGAGAGTGAAAATGATAGGTGTTCATGCATTGTTCTTTCCAGTTATAGCTAAGTCATTCAGTATTGCAACTTTCAGATATGAAGGTGAGATACACACATTTGAATTTATGTGTGTATGTATATATATATATATATGTATGTGTACACACACATACACACACACAGAGCCAGATGGTCCAGCATTCCTTCAAATCATATTAATCTCCCTGAGGGAGAGAGATTTGTAATGAGGTGATCAAGTTTACCCTAGGGAAAATATAGCCTTTGGAAAACTATCAGTCAGGAGACTTGATACCTTCCTGGCCTTTTGACAAAATAAGTGGCAACTAATAGGTCAGTATGACTCTAGCAACAGAGCTTTCCAAGCTTTCTGGATAGGATAATTTTACAGGTCAAGTCCTGTTACAGACAGTGCTAAGCACTGTCCAAACGCACCTTACTGAAGTTTGGTATATTGGACATTACTTGACATAAATGGGTCATCAGCTTGTACTTTATTGTGCTGCTTTGTTTTTTCTTGTAATAGTATTGAACTTCTAATTTACAAAGGTTTTTGTAAAATGATTTTTAAAAAGCCTTTGGTATTTTCAAAGCATTCATTTGATGGCTCTGTCCAAAGAGGAAGAGGAGGAGAACTGGATGCTGAAAATTCTGGAGATCATACTATAGAAAAGCTGTTGAAGGACTTGGGAATGATTGAATTGAAGAAGAGAAGATGTAGGGAGCATGATAGCCATCTTCAATCATTTGAAGAGATGTCGCATGAAAGAGAGAAATAGGACTTATTTTGCTTAACCTAAGATGAACAATGGGCATACTTCTATCCCACAAAGAATGGCATAAGGTGATAGAGTCTGAAAGGGCTGCTGTAGGATTCACATTTGCGTAAGGGTGACATGTAGGAAACTGGGCCAAGGCCAGAAAAACTGGGGATCTGAGGAACCCCTAGGACACCAGCCTGAAGGCCTGGATGTCCTGGTAGGTGATTATATAAAGAAATAGGACAAATCCAGCTTGATGAGAGGACAGAAGCTTAGTGACAATCTGAAGCCAGTGATATCTTGCCATTCATGGGTCCAACTGTCTGAAATTGAGAATCTTGTAAGTAGCTGATCAGATACAGAAACAGCAGAGGCCAACACAACTAGGTCTAGAAGAAACCCTAGGAGATTAGCTAGGCTGATTTGGGTCAGGGGCTCCAGAGGTGGAAATCTGAAACTGGGGACCTCTGGTTCATAACTAAACAATGCTAGAATAATTAGAGTCAGTGGAAGTTCAAGAAAAATATGGAAGCTGTAAACTTCAACAGTGAGTGGGTTTGAACACCATCTTTGCTTCCAGCTTTTAGCCCCAGGTTAGAGCTATGGAAGAAAACATGCATGACCCAAGAAGCCTCCTGAACAGTGACTACAGCCGGTCACTTCCAGAAGATGGAGAAGCAAGTCCTAAGCTGAGCACCTTTTAATTCTACTGTGATACTGCAGAAAGAGTTCTAGTCAGTGCAATCTGGCCCTGGTGCAAAGCCCTAATTCAAAAATGAAGCTGTAAGCATGAACAAATAGAATAAAACTCCATCTTCAGCCAAGAAATATGAATCTAAAGAATCCCAAGATAAAATCTGAGAGGAAGGAAATAGTTCCTAAACTGCTGAAATAACAAGGCACACTGATGTAGAGACAGGAGGTGTCATGTGCCCAGTGACTCAAATCACCTTACTACCACCTCTCTCTCTTCCTTCTCATGGAGACAGACCAAACTGTTCCTGTCCCCTCCATCACCGTCCTTACCCAGTTCTTTTTTCAAGCCTAGTTCATGTAGGTATCATCAAGGGAAACAATCTTTATGGAGAGGGTGCCTGACATGCCTGACGCTTCTATCATTAACCATAGACCAATTGCCAGTGACAGGCATGTGAGCCAACCTAACTGAAGAAACCAAGAACTCAAACAAATCTAGGAGGCAGCAAGTATGAAGTGGGTCTAACCATTTTGACTTCCATCTCCCCTCAAACATGGTGGAGACAGTCTAGAACCCTAATCCCAAAGAGCTAGGCCCCCTGGCCTAGCCCACTGATCCCTACAATCAAAGAGAATAATTCTTGTGGAGAAGAAGTCTTCCATCCCTGCCACCACCAAAAACTGTTGAGTAACTTTCAACAATGGTCAAGTAAGCTCAAGAACTGTGAATAACAGCATCTTCCAGACCACCTGCCCTGCTTTCAACTATAGTGCAAGGAAGCAAACATTATGGAGATGCAATCTGGCAAGTTCCTCCCTATTCGCAGATGCCAAAGCTAGGTACTGAGTACTCAGAAAAGAAAGTTCTTGGCATTGTTAATTGGTCTAATACTATGAATGAATATAGTTTATCAATCAAAATGCTACTAAAGAGGATCTATTTCCGTCTGTTTTGCTCCTACATCCTAAAGACCGCAGGATATTTCCATCTGACTGGCAGTTTAAAACTCCCATAATTGTTGTCTTTCCATATTGCAGAGTGAGCTCCTTGAGAACAGAATATCTCTTATTGTTCTAACTGTATCTCTAGCGTTTATATAGTAAGTACTCAATAAATGCTTCTTATTCATTCATTCAAAATAATCACAAGTAGAATCTTAGAGGAAAAAAGGGTTGGTCTCAAGGACTTCAATAATGGATGAAATAAGTAAATGAGCTAAAACAGGAGATAAAAAAGCAAAATTAGATCACTTGGAAAGAAAAAACAGCTTAGAGGAGAAAGTGGACACCTTATTCAAGTAGTTGAAACTGAAAAAAATAGAAAGGAATAACAGAACTCAATGAAGTAACAAGAATTAGGACAGTCAAAAGAGGGAAAAATTAAGAGAATGTCATAATCTATGATCATGGTTTGTACCTTTGCTGCAATAAATTATGAAGAGGAATTTACTTCAATACATGTGGAGAGAGAAAGGTAGAGTTTGTTTCAACACAACTGAATTCACTCTTGTTTAGAAAGTTTTCTTAAATTATTTTGATACTATTTAACTTCTAGTGTGGTATGGATTAAATATTTGTCTAGTTATTACTCATGTGAAGCTATAATAGTATAAAAAGATAACCCATTTTTAACCTGAGTCCAAGTAATTAAAAAAAAAACTCTCTATGATGTCAGAACCTGAGAATTCTTGACTTACTTAATCCTTGTATTTTTATTTATTTTTTTTTACTGTCATAAATGTCGTTTATGAAACATTTAAATTTACAAATTAATGTGCACCAGAATAGCGGTACGGATGTAGTTGGAGACTATTGCACCTTCTCCAAGCAGCATGATGAGACCCTCCAATGGCATAGTGGGATTTTTGACCCTTTCCAAGACCCTGGCTCTGACGGCCAGCTGAGGTAAGCCCTCGCTTCTTTCTGTGTCTGTGCACCAGCTTGGTGATCCATTGAGAGTCAGGGTTTTGTCTAATAGCTTTATGGAATGGGTCAATAAGAATAACCTCAAAGAATCTGTAGGTTGAATCTTCACTCACCCAATAGGAGTTCAAGACTCTTAGGGCCCCACAGTGGCGGCCATCACATTCTTCTGCCACAGACTAAAAGCTCCTGGCAAACTTCAGCTGACTGACACCATGATGCACAGGTTTACCATAGGTCGCACCCTTGGGAACTGGGCGCTTTTGCCCACCGCAGGCTAACACGAATTTGGTAGATGATGTAAACTTGCTTGGCCTTGTAGCCCAGCCTGCAGGCTTTGTCTGGTCGGGTGGGCCACGGTGCAGCGCAGACAGCGTGTGGTACTGCCAGCAGCTCACATGCATGCGGCAGGAACCACATGACATCCGACTGCTTCTTCCTCCACATCTCATGGATGTACTTGTAGGCCGGCATCCTAGCTCACACATGGCCTGCTTGATGGCTGCCACTGACTGGAAAAGCAATCCTTGTATTTTCTGTTCAATGCAAAATTACTTTGATCCTGTCTCCAGCTGAAACAACTGAATTGCAGAGTGAGTTTAGCTCACCCATTGTACAAACCAACTCCAACTTTCTGAAATTGCCATCACTAGATCAATCCGGCTGTGATATGGATGATCTTTTTAATTGGCTGAATGGAACAGATCTTCTGGGCCCCAGGGCATTTATTTTGGATGTGTGTGCTTATGAGACCTTTACAAAAAGTTTTATTAGAAGTTGAAAATCTTCAAGTACCAGTCAGGAACTGATGAGACCAATTGCAAATTTGTTTTTCCCCAATAAAGTAAAACATAAAGGAGCAATTGTCTTCATAATATGAGTGAATATTGTTTTGGATTTTGTTGAAGAAGCAACAAAAGAGTTTATGGATGAATGTGAAAGAAAAATTGTCCCTTCAATTGCTAGTGGGACAGGAGCAGAGGTGCAATAATAGCAAACAATAAATAATCTTAAAATAATTATTATTTAGCTTTGGCCTTTGTTAGAAATATACTGTCTCTTAAAAATTTCTCTCTCTTTCTTAAACACACACACACACTGACAGAGAGAGAAAGGGAGAATCAAATTTCAATGCCAGATACTGAATTCTTCCCAGCTTGCCTCTCCAGTTGGCAGCCTAGGTTCTGGCTGGATGTTGAAGAAAGACAGCAAGTTGGTGTCCAGTTTGTAAAATATATGTAGTCCACTCAGATAATTGAAAGTTGGCCATGTTATAGGAATTTGAAGCCAAAAACCAAAACACAAAAGCATGCAGAGTTAGGAATTCTGGTTTATTTTTCTAGCCTTGGCACTGATTTTCTTCGTGAAATAAGTTTTAGTTATACTGCATAGAATGATGATACAAATAAGGCTTATTAGCCTTCCTTTGTCAGATTTAAATTATTAATGTAATAGATAACATTGCTTAAAAACCTTGGCATCCCAAGGGGAAAAGTTTTAAATTGGTACTAAGTGTCACATATGCTGATTACATATGCTTCGTAAGTAGAATGTAGATAAGAGTCCCACTGGACAAGAAGATGTGGATGGGTTGTTATTTTCATTGGTGGGAGGAGTCCTCACATTGATTATATCAGGAATTCATAAGTATGTGTTCATTCCAACATGAACCTCCTGCCTCAGCTGGGCTAACATCCACATTGTTCCCTTGTGGCTGTGAATGTTTGGTACTGCTATTTCTTTTTGTCTGTGTCTATTCTTCCGTGATCTTAAGTGAATGAGCATTATGGACCAGACCATGTTATGACTTGGTGAGTTTTGAAAGATTTGAAGAACCACCAGAATTCCAGAAATTAGAGTTCATAACAGAGTTGAATGGTTGGTGCAGCAGCCACATCTGGTGAACAGCCAGCACAAGAATGACAAGCTGGACTTAGTCCAATGGTGAATTGATCTGTCGATGAAGACACCATGTCCTACAGGCAAGGGAATAACTTGTCCATCAGTTATGTCATACTCAGAGGTGAACTTGGTAGGAGGAATGTTTGGTTGTAATCACTTTATGTATTAGTATATTCTTTCCAGGGATTGAAGGATTGCTTAGAGGGGACAGTATATCTTTAATTTGGGAGTATTTTTTATACTTTTCTTCCTATTAGACTTTCATATTAAATATCCCTTTAAAATGCTAATTGATGTTAATTGATTAATATTGAGAAGAGAGTAACTGACCAGTTGATATTGGAAGAAACAAACTAGATTGAGCTTCCTGAATGAAAATATTAGGAAACACCCCAAGAAGTTTAGAACAGCATGTCATACCATCTACCAACACAAAATGTAAATGGAAATATGATCTATTTATAAAAAGTCCTATCAAAAACAGATTAGAGGAGCAAGGAAGAAATTACTTTTCAGATCGATGAACAGAGAAAGAATCTATGACCAAACAGCAATTAAAGAAAATTATAGAAGATTAAGCATACAATTTTGATTATGTATGGTTTTTTAAAAAAAGTTTTTGCATGAACAACACCAAACCACCAAACGCAAAATTAGAAAATAAAATTTCCTCAGGATAAAAGAAAAATTTCTCACAACATATTTATGAGATAAACGCCTCATTTTCAAGGTCCCTAAGAAACTGATCCAATTCACAAGTAGTCAAAGGTTATGAACTGATGATATTTTTAAGAAAGAAATTCAGGCTTTCAACTGCTAAATGAAAAAGTTCTCCAAATTACTAAAAAATAAAGAAATGTAAATAATAGCAACTCTGGGCTTCTACCTCACAGACATTTGATTGATAAATGGAATAATAAAGAAAAAATGATTAATACTGGAAGGGCTATAGGAAAATAGGTACATTAATTCCTTATAGTTGGGGCTATCAATTGGTTCAGTACTTCTGGAGAGGAATTTGCAACCATGTCCCAAAAGTTATAAATTGTGCATACTCTTTTGACCCAATTGTATCACTAGCAGTCCTATATACCAAAGAGATCAAAGAAAAAGAAAAGAACACATTTATATGAAACTATTTATAGCAGCTTTTTAAGTGGAGTGAAATATAAAATAACTGCAGGAAAAAGAGGTAGTCATAAACTGGGGAATGAATTAAATTATGGCATATGAATGTATATGAATGTAATGGAATATTATCATTCCACAAAAAAGGATGAAAGAATGCATGAAATGATGCAGAGTGAAGTGAGCAAAACCAAGAGAATAATTTATACAACTGCCTCATAAAAATAACTTTGATCAATGTAAAGGCCATCCACAATTCCAGAAGACCAGTGATGAAACAGGCTACAGAATTACTGACAGAATGGTGGTAGACTCAAGATACTGAATATGACATATATTTTTGGACATAGCCAACATGAGAATTATTTTGCTTGATGGATATTTACTACAAAGGTTTTCTTTTATTTCTTTCTCACTAGAAAGGTGAAAAGGAAAGAAAATAAATATTCATAATAGAAAAAATTGCATTTGAAAAGATTGAAAACAAAAATACCCCAACTTCTCATAATTGCCCCTAGAGCTTTTTTGGAAAGAAGTACTTAACTGAGCTTTGGGAACCCAACCTGCTAGTTTATATAGGGTTGGGGTAATATAGGAGAATGAGAGCCAGAACCTGAAGCTATATTTTTAATTTGCTTATGTATATACATCCTATTTCCCCAATAGAATATAAACTCCTTGAATAAAGAGATTGTTTTATTTTTGGACTTGTATCTTATATGAAGAATGCCTCCCTCACAGTGTGCCTACATGTTGATTGATTGCATTTTTAAATTAAAAATTATATATTTTAAAAATTTTGTTTTTAATTTATGGAATAAAGCAAGCATTTCCATAACAGTATAATAAAAAAAGGAAATTGTACATGAAATTGCAAATCTACACACAACTTACTATTCCTTTCAAATATACAATATTATCATGTAAATTTCTTTTTTTTTCTTTTTTATCTTCCTTTCTCTCCCCATCCCCCTAGAGGTGGCCACCAATAGACACAAATAAGTGTGTATATGTATATAAACACATCCATATATATGTAAATTTTTTCTACACATCTATCAGTTCTTTCTTTGGATGCAGATAATGTCTTTCTTCATATATCCTTTATAGTTAATTTCAGTATTTATAATAGACTAAATAACTTATTCACTCAAAATTGTTCTTAAAGCAGTATTGCTCTTACTGTATACAATATTCTCTTGGTTCTGCTTATTTTACTCTTCTATATTCCATGGATGTCTTTCCATGTTTTCCTAAAATCACTGAGTTTTTCTTAGAGCATTTCTTAGAGCTCAGTAGTATTCCATTACAATCATATATTGCAACTTGTTCAGCCTTTCCCCAATTGATAGGCATCACTGCAATTTCCATTTAAACACTAAGTTTTCCAGTCATCATTCAGCTGCAAAGTAGCTATCATAAATTATAATTGTTAACATTATTTTTGTTAGGGAAAGTTAAGACTCAAAGTGGAATGCTGAATAAATTTTTTTCTTTTTGGCTTATTAAGAGCATAAAGTGAAAAAAATATGCATAAGTTGATCATTGCATTTGAGTGGTTCAGAGGGTGGTATTGAACTTGGAGTCTGGAAATCCTGAGTTTCAATATGCCTCAGGCATTTAATAGCTGTGTGACTCTAGTCAAGTAATTTAACTTCTCTCAGTTTTAGTTTCCTCATCTGCCATATAGGCATAGTTATATAATCATAGGCTGGTTGTAAGAATCAAAAGAAGTTATATATATGTGTGTATACATATATACACGCATATATAAATATAGATATATATGTATATGTGTGTATATATTCTATATGTATGTATACATATATATTTACATACAGACATTAATATATACTATATATAATATTATGATAATCTTTCTAGTAGATATCACCAACAGTAATGATAATGCCAATGAGGATGAAAGTTTGGTCAATATAATGTTATTACAGGGTTCTTAGAAAACAAATGTGTGAAATGATGCTATATAAATGTAGAAATCAAACAAAATTCTCAAGATTAATTTTTCTATCAAGAAGATGTTTTGAGAGTGTAGGGTTTTTCAGCTTCTATGAATGCTGGGAAGGGGGAGTGTAAGCCAGGGGCAATCCCAAGTCTACCTATTCCCTCTCTGCCTCCCATCTACTCTTTCCATCTATCATTCTGGTGACATTCAAGCCTATGAGAGTTTGTTTCTTAAGACTCTTAGAAAAGAAAGATGTATGGATCTTTTCATGTATACCAGTGAATCATCTTAATCTGGATGTTTCCCTCAAGGTGCTCCAAACAGCCATTTTTTATCATTTCAGAAAACATATTGAACCTAAAGTCTAGTTATAGATCTCCTAAAGCTAAGCATCATATAAAACAAGTGATCCATTTTTCCTCCAACTTTTCAATCCTGTTTTTATCCATTAACTTGAAATGTTTTCTCTCTTGCTTGCTAAGTATGCTATCTGTAGTGCCTGATAGTCCCCAAGGTATTTTCTTTCCATTAACTTTCTATTGATTTTCAGTTATGTGTACGGAGTACAGCACACACATAATTTGCAAACATCAGCTCAGAGAAGTTCTGAGGTATGACAGTTTCATCTTGGTGACAGAGCACTATAAGAATATTTACCATAACCTTAGGTTCTTTTTTCCCCATAAATATTTGAAGATGGCTGTGATAAGTAAGGTCAGTTCTAACATGGAACCTGAGGGAATAAAGGCCTAGAGATGGAAGGCAGGAGGTTAGAAGAAATGTAGAATCTGGCCAGTAGGCTATAAAATAGCCTACTCTACTATGCTATGCTATACCATGCCATGCTACGCCATGCCATGCCATGCCATACTGTACTATGCTATGCTGTACTACACTATAGAGTTTGGATAGAGGAAAACCAGATTTTGAAAACTTAATATGACATACCCTTTTACTACTGGTGTGACCTTGGGCAAAACACATAATCCCTCTGAGACTCAGTTTCCTCAACTGCAAATGAGATTAGACTAACTGATCTCTAAAGGCCTTTCCAACTCTAAGTCTATGATCTCAGAAAGCTAAAGAATGTGTCCACTATCATTAAGAGAATCAGGTATTAACAGACATAGGGAAAGAAAGAATGAGCTAAGTAGAAGAAACAGCAGTTCAAGAGTGCACTGTTACATAGCTTAAGTTTCAAAGTGAGTTTTTAAAAATTTGTAACTTAGTAGGAATAAAAATATATCTTCAACATGAAAAAGAACAGAAACCAATTTAAAAGAAAACATTTACATTGTTTTTTAGAAATTCATAAGAAGGAGAGTTTTATGAAAACACAAAAATCTCTATATGGGAATAATATCAATATCTTTGCTAAAGCTGACTACAATGTCAAATAATAAACTGAATGGAATGGGAGGAAAATCTGAAAGTAAAATGAATTTTAAAAAGTCAGGCTGAATATGTGAATATTGAGCAATACCTTCTGTGTAATGCGAAAAACCATAGAGTTGATATCAAGAGTATTAGATCTGAATTCTGACTCTGTCACTAGTTGTTTAGTCTTAGGAAAGTTGCTTAAAGTCTGTTTTCTCACCCATAAAAATGAGGGAATTGGATTAAGTGACCTCTAGGATTTTTAATTTATGATCTGTTGGCCTGTGATTTCATCTCTCCTCTTATGACATATAAAGCTATAAGTCATAGAATTTCTTCTTTGAAGAATTAAATGTGTTGGTCATCAAAAGAATGAAAAAATGCAAATTAAGTATAAATTGGCTGTAGTGTTTTGTTAATAGTGAAACTCATGAAGAAATTATGTAAGGTGTAATATAAGATGTGTAGATTTGTTCATGATTTTTTAAAATTTATGCACTAGAGGCACATTATAAGAACATAAATCCCAAGAAGTAGCCAAGTACCCAACACAATTGTCCCTTAATGAATGTTTATTTAATGATTATTTTCTCTAAAAACATTTTCTTAAACTCCCCAAATGAAAATGTTTTCTAATTCCCCCATTTATTTGGAAACTTTCTATACTTTGCTATGTAGCATGTTTATCTTTTATGTAAATCACACCCTCCAAGTATATTGTAAGCATCTTTGGGGCAAGGACTACCATTTCTTTCTCTTTCTTTCTTTCTTTCTTTCTTTCTTTCTTTCTTTCTTTCTTTCTTTCTTTCTTTCTTTCTTTCTTTCTTTCTTTCTTTCTTTCCTTCCTTCCTTCCTTCCTTCCTTCCTTCCTTCCTTCCTTCCTTCCTTCCTTCCTTCCTTCCTTCCTTCCTTCCTTCCTTCCTTCCTTCTTTCTTTCTTTCTTTCTTTCTTTCTTTCTTTCTTTCTTTCTTTCTTTCTCTTTCTTTCTTTCTTTTTCTCTGCATCTCCAGTGCTTGGCATAGTACCTTGGGACATATCACTTTAAAAAATGTTTATCGAATTGAAAATCATGTCTGTCAACAATGCTGAAAACTGAACTGGAAAAATTAAGAAAAATGTCAGAGAGCAAGGGAACTGATACTGTTTGGCAAAATTGAGAAAAAAAGAGAGTGGGAGGAAAGAGGGAAAGGAATTTGCAGTGCAACTTTTACTGCACATTAGCGTATTTATTTAATGAATCTGTGTCAGTGTATGATAACATAGAGCCAAGATTATCAGCAGGGATTATGTTTTCTATGTTCTGTGATTCACTTTAGTGACATGTAATTTTCCAGTGCTTCAAAACTATGTGCTCCTGATTTAAAATATTATTTGAAACTCAGATAAGTTAACAGGAGAATTTTCATTACTTTTCTGAAAACTTATTAAAGCAATTGTGATTTTACATGACACATTTTAAATGTATTTATCTACTTGAAATCTCTTCTGTTCTATCACCTAGTTGCTTCTAGAAGGGCACATTTTCAGAGGGTAGGCAATTTTTCCATTGTTATTTTTCTGTCTTTTTAAAAATTCCTCTTCCATTTGTCTACACAAGCATTTGTTGGGCACTTTGTTTCCTTATTTATTTTATTTACTTGTTTGATTTCTTTACTACCATTTCTCTGAAGAGTTCTTGACATTAAACCAAAAATAGTAATCCCATTGGGTTCATTTCTATTCTTCCATCCTAAAAGATATTAGAAATAAACCTTGTCAAGTGTAGGAAATTAATTCTTTGTTTGTAAATTATATTTTTTTCCAATTAACCTTCACTTTTATAAGATTTTGAGTGCCAAAATTTTCTTCCTCCCCTTTTTTCTTTCCCCTCCCCAAGACATCAAACAATCCTGATATAGGTCGTACATGTGCAATTAAATATATTTCCTTATTAGTCATGTTGTGAAAGAAGAATCAGAGCAAGAGGGAAAAAACATTAAAAAATCAAAAAAAGATTAAAATAGTTTGCTTCAATATGCATACAGATGACATAGTACTTTTCTGTATGTGAGTAGATTTGTGCTATTTTTACATTCTCTCAATAGAGAACTTTTAAAGTCTCTTTCTTCCCTCTTTGAATCTGATTTTTTGGAAATCCTTAGCCTCAAACTCGGTTAAGGACCTCTAGGAGGTCACAAGCTTCCTGAGAGTGCTCTGGACCACTCAACTAGTAATAATTTTATTCTGTCTAAATTTGTATCAGTATCTCTACAAATGCCAAACTCAATTTTCTTTAGAACAAATTTAATGATTGCTGTTTGGTGCAGCCTATTCTAGATTCTTTAAATTAACATAATATCTTAGGATCTTAGAAACTTTGTAGACTTTACTGTGTTACTCATTTATTCTTCTCTTGACAAGATACTATCGAGTCTGTAAAACATTGTTTGCAGTAATGCATTTTATACAATTGCTGATGATCCTCATTAAAAGCATAACCACCACAAAAAAAAAAAATTTCCGTCATGAGTCTTTGGAACTGTCTTTGATCATTATATTGCTGAGAAGAGCTAAATCTATCAGTTGATCATTGCACAATGTATACAGTGTTTCCTGATTCTGCTCACTTCATTCACCACCAGTTCATGTAGATTTTTCCAGGTTTTTCTGAAATCCACTTGCTAATTTCTCATAGCACGATAGTATTCTATTACACTCATTTATTGCAACTTTTCTTCAATTGATGGACATTCCCTCAATTTCCAATTCTTTAACATCACAAGAAAGACCTGCTGTAAATATTTTTGTATATGTAGGTCCTTTCCCCTTTTTTGTGATCTCTTTGGGATACAGATCTAGTAGTGGTATTGCTGAGTCAAAGGGGATATACAGTTTGGTTGCCCTTTGTGCATAGATTGAAATCACTCTCCAAAATGATTGGATTAGTTCACAACTCCACCAATAATGCATTAGTGTCCCAATTTTCCCACATCTCCAATATTTATCATTTTCCTGAAACTGATTCTTGGTATCTCCTCCTAAGGAAGGAGAAATGAAATGAATGGTTCTGGGAAGGCATGCAACAAACATATTTTAAGTACTTACTATGTGCTAACCACTGTGCTGAGAGTGGAGGATAAAGTACCAATAACAACAGCAAAAAAGGCAATTACATAAAAGGTTGCTAAAAAGTGGGGGGAAGGGAAGGGAGTGATGCCAAAGTCCAGAAAGTCCTAAGTAGAACAAGGAATAAAGATAACCAGGATGGACCTCTAAAATCACTAAAATGGTATAAGGGGACTCAAAGGGGAGAGGATTATTATAGAGTAAGAAGGCATCAGGTACTATGGGAAGTTCTAAAGTGAGAAGGGATTCAAAGGGCAGAGATAATATCTGATAGAAAACCAGTAATCCAGACCCTGCCTCAGACCAAGTTGTTCCCTAGGCCACTCAGCTCTAGAACCGGAGGGAATAATAAGGGTGTTACCATCTATGAAGACTTGTTTATTCAGCCTTAAGTTTCTAAAGCCCTTCATCATCTGACCCCAACCTATGTTCCCCAAATAGCTGCATATTACTCCCACTTCTGTATTCTGTGATCCAGCCAAACTTTCCTTGCCTCTATTTCTCACAAACAATACTCTAGTTCTAGTCTCTGTGCCTTTGTTCTGGCCTTTCTTCCTTCCTGCAGGGGATTCCTTCCTCACCTCCCGTAATGGTAATTTAACTGGGAAGATCTTTCTCATTCATTAATAGGTCCATGTAACCTGCCTAGGTCACATGGGAGTTTGAGTCACATAAAGCCTGTAATGAGAGGAGCTTGCTGAAGGAGGGGAACAGGAAGGGTGGAACATGCAGAGGTGGAGCTGGAGCACAGCTGAGAGGAAGCTGGTTAGATTAGTCAGAGCTGGGAAGGACAGTGGAAGTAGGAAGCTGGCTGTGAGTGTTTGTGGGAAGGCCTGATAATGTATAGAGACTTCTTGGTAACTATGATGGATTTCTTTGTTGCTATGATGAATATGGCTTTCTGGTGTTGGAATCTGGCTTTCTGGAGTCTGAATAAATGTTTTTCTTCTGATTTCTATATGGAGACTGTTATACTTTGCCATTCAGAACTATATCTGCACATTCATAGTTGCCCTCAGTGCTATGAATATCACCTTGATGATATACCACATCTCATATAATTCTTCCCTTCCTTCAAAACCCAAGTCAAGTGTCATCTTTTACATTGTCTTTCCTGTTCTCCCTAGCTGTTATGGCTACCTTTTTTGTAAGTGTTGTTTTGTTTTTTCAATTTCACATCAAATAATCTCAATGGAATTTGAAAGTAATATGGAAATTGGGGAAGCTCTTTGCAATATGGCAAACTAAAAAAAATGACACATCTACTTTCTGGTGAAGCACATTGGAATCTGTGATGTTAAAGTCCAAATATTATTCACTGTCACCGACCAATTCACTGTCATTGATGAGAAAATAATTTTAAATCCTTATAAATATTTTCCATTTTTATTCATTTGTTGGAAAATGATGACAATTTATATTGATGTCTGCTTTTTTTTTATTTCTCAGTTTTTGGCATCAACAGATTATTTAAGCCCATGGGGTTGTAATTTTTGACTGCATTCCTTATCTTCTCTTTTTTTAATCGCTCTAATTTTCCACTGATTTTGAATTTTACTCTGACAAGTCTATGGTTTGATTGAAGACTAAGATGAATGGAAAACCTCTTCAGAGATGACCTTCTAAATTAATCAGATTGATTATAGCAGAGGAGCACTTTTATACTCTTGCTTCAAGGCTTTATAGTATGATGGGTACTCAGAAAGGTAGTGATTTAGGAGCTTTTATAGGATTGATATCCAACTCCCTAGTAATCTCTAGCTAATTTTTTTCCCAAAAGCTACAAAGCTGTCCCCCAAAGCTGTGCCATTTCCTGGTAGTTTCTGGCCATATTTACATGGATTCTTGGTCATTTGAGAGCTTAAAAGGTTCAATCCTGTATATTTAGGGCCTTTGAGACTTGATGGATGTCACAAGACTATGGAAATCATTATGTTCTGCTCAGCAGCTGATCAGTTACATTTCCATAAAGCAGGTAAGACACAAGGAATTGTGACTATCTGAGCTAAGTACTACTGTAAATTTATTGAATATGCTTTCTATGTTAAGACTAAGTAAACCTCCTTTTATTAAATATTGAATGAACTTAGTCTCTCACTTTACCACAGCACCAAACTTAAGCTAAGAGATCATAGTCTTTAGTGACGCATTATACTTAACTGGACCTCACAATAGGTTAAGTAATAAGCCAGATTAGGGATACATATGATTGTGAAATGACTCCCATATTGGTAGGCAGTTATTTTATATTTTTTTGTTTGTTTTCTTTTTGGTCTAGACCTCTGATTTTTTCAATATAGGGAACTCTGTGTGAAATCTCTTTATGCCAATGTAGATTGGTGATTGCTGTATAGTTTATAACCTTGGAGAACTCCCTATTTAGTCATTCAAGTTATTTGGGATTTTCTTGGCAGAGATACTGGAGTGGTTTGTCACTTCCTTCTCCGGCTTCTTTTACAGATAAGAAAACTGAGGCAAACAGAATTAAGTGACTTGCCCAGGGTCACACAGGCAGTAAGTATCTGAGGCCAGATTTGAACTCAGGAAGATGAGTCTATTTGACTTCATTATACCTCTTAGCTGCCCTCAATCCTGAGGGGGTACTTATAAGTTAGGCACCTTGCGCATTGTCACATAGTTATTATGTATCCAAGATAGTACTTGTACCCAAGTCTTCCTGACTACAAGGCAAAGCAGATGTTTATTTTTTCCAAGAAGCAGCATGTTACAGTGGGGAAAAGCACTGGATTTGGAATCAGAGAACCTAGGTACAAATTGTGGCTCTGTCATTTACTACCTGTTGAACCCTACCCAAATCAGTTCATTTCTCTGGGTTTTGGAGTAGAAGACCTTTAAAGTCCTTTCTCACTCTAAAGCTTTGATTCTATAATGCTATTAAGGAATCCTAGCTCCTTGGAGTCAGTGATAATAGATGTCTAGATTCTATTTATCTCAGTATTCAATCACTAGGAATCTGTGGCAGGAGAAGGTTGTCTCCAAAAGGGATTCTAGGCCATCTTAGGCTTTATCTTATAGAGAAAATAGAATAAAAAATGACCTGCTCTAAAGAAGCCTCTCTACGCTATCAGTTTCTGAGTCTCAGAAACAATAGTACTTGGTGGTATTTTGTTCTGTGAAGTTTGGGTTCAGTCAAAGGGATGCACTTGAGGACCTAGAGGGCCACAGGTTCTCCACCCCTCTTCTATATCATTGTTCCTCTTTTGTCAGAGATCAGTACATACAAGTACACAGTTCACATATATCCTTGCCATCCCTGACATCTTACCTGGAAACCTCACTGCACATATTGACGTCCCACCGAAGGCCCTGGGCTCAAAGTTCATCAACCTCCTAAGGTCTAATGACTTCTATTTTTGCTTCAGCCACATACCTTAAATCAGTGGTGCTAAACTCATTGGCTTTTTGAACCTCTTTTGCCAATTGAGTGAGCCTATTCTTCAAGGTGTTATTTTCTTCAGCATTTTTTTGGGTCTCCTTAACCAAGGTATTGACCCGTTTTTCATACTTTTCTTGCATCTCTCTCATTTCTCTTCCCAGTTTTTCCTCCACCTGTCTAACTTGCTTTTCAAAATCCTTTTTGAGCTCTTCCAAGGCCTGAGCCCACCTGCCACCCCCCTGGGATGTCTGGGGTACTGAGGCCCCGCCCTCCACGTCTTTCCTTGATGGCAAGAATATGTCCTCCTCCTCGTCAGATCCGAAAGTCGGGATCATTTGCATTTGTTGGAAAAAACTCTCTATAGTCTTATTTTTCTTCCCTTTTCTAGGCATTTTCCCAGCCAGTTACTTGACTTCTGAGATTCCTGTCCACCCCTGCCTAGATCCGCCCAGCTAGTGCTTGGGCTCTGAGATTCAAATGGGCTTTCCGGCCGCCTGGCTGCTAATCAATGTGAGCTTTAGTTCTGGTGCTGGGGTGGGGGCAGGGCCACCTCCCAGGCTCAGTTCCCTCAGGGGCTTTATGAAGAGGCCTTCAGTAATGGAATGGGGTGGGGCAGGGCCGTCTCCCAGGCTCAGCTCCCTCAGGTTGTTTATGCAGAGACTTTCAGTAATGAAGATCCTGCCTGCTGCTGGGGGCGTCCCGGGCCGCCACGGCCGTGCTGCTGCTGCCTCTGCCACTGCCCCCACCTCTGCCGCCGCCGCTTCCTCCCGAGGGGGCCCGAGTCACAGAGACACTCCGCTCCCCCTCTCGGCCAGCCAGCCGTCTCTCTCACTGACCTGTAGCTTCTGTGGGCGGAGGGACTTTCCTGGCTGCCAGAGCTTCCGTCCCTGAAGCCTGCTCGGGTCAGCTTCTCTGGGGCCACGGCCAGGGCAGTGCTGGGGTGGGGTCCGTTTTCCGGGGCGTGATGGACCCTGGGGACGGGTCTCCAGGGCTCTCTGGCACGGAAATCTCTTCCACTCTGTTTCTGTACCCCTTTCAGTGATCCAGAAGTTATGGGGATCTCTTTTTACATTAATTCTATGGGCTGTGGGTTCGGAGCTCGTAAACATGTGTCCTTCTACTCCGCCATCTTGGCTCCGCCCCCCAGTGGTGCTAAACTCAAGTAGAAATGGAACCCTGTGGGTCTGTACATTAACTTAGAAATCCACAAATTAAAACCATCTATGCTCATTATATTTTTATTTAGTTAAATACTTAACAATTACATTTTAATCTGATTCCTGGGACTCACAAGTTTTATAAGCCTCTTGCTGCCTTAAGATGACCATCACTAGTAATGCTATCATCTAGAACTCTAAAATTCTTCTCAACAATCTTAACTTCATATCCTTTAATGTCTCTTTCTGCTTCTCTCTTCCTAAACCTATTCATTTTCCAATCACTTTATGCTCTCTCTGCTTTCCTAGTCCATCATGCTTGCTTTGAACTTACTTCCTTCTGTTTACTTGGTTGATCCTATGGTTGACCAGTTCAACCCTTGAATCTCTTGTTAAACACTATCCCTAGGTGAACCCTACTATTTTCCTTTTCCATTGCTACTCATATAATGCTAAATGCTACTGAAAAAATGTCATCTAATTTTGCTGACTGGGTTCTCCACACATTTAAATGATCTAATCAAATCTGAGGCATCACTGCTACATGGAAATCCTATATTTTTCCTTAATTACCTCTCCACCACATTTTTCAAAATAGCTACTTGAAAACTTTTCCTATAAGCTGAAACCTTCTGTACCACCTCCTCCATATTTCCTCTCAGCAAAGGACCTTGCCTTTGACTTTACTGAGAAAACTGATGTTATCAACCACAAACACTTCTATTTCAAATTTTATAATCTTTCTTTATCATGCTTATTCTTTTCCCCTTTCCTCTAGTCTCTGATGAAGAGAGTGTAGGTGCAGGTAGTTGGCACAGTAGATAGAGAGCTGGACCTGGAGTTAGGAAGACATGGATTCAAATTCTGCCTCAGGTATCTGTTAGCTGTGTGACTCTGGGTAAGTCCTTTAACTTTTATCTGCCTCAGTTTCCTCATCTGTAAAATATGGATAATAATAGCATTAATCTTAGAGTTGTTCTGATTATCAAAAAAGATAAAATATGCAAAGCACTTTGTAAACTTTGAGTGGTTTATAAATAGTACTTATTCTCATATTGAAGAAGGACTTCTTTTCGCTAAGATCAAATCCACTCATATTCCTTTAAAGGGTCCCAAAGCAGGTGATACTGCCCTCTGGGGGGGGGTACTGGAAAAATCCAGAGGAGTGGTAGCAGTCTTGGGTGCAATTGGGGGTGTTGAATAAAAACAAACGGGCAGTGGAGACATAAGGAAAGAAGAGAAGAAAAATTTGAAAAACCATAGTTAAAATCACAGAGATTACATTATTTTCCAAACAAACTCACAAAATGTAAATTATAATCAGTCACTGGTCAAGTCTACCAATAGGTCTTAACAAGCAAGTGTTGGCAGGTGAGTATGTCCCACATTGTTGGGAAGTCCAGTATGCATCGGCAAGAATATGTGTGTGTAATGACTTGTTTGCAATACAGTACTACACAGTTATATGATGTCATCAAAATTTCAATGCAGGAAAAAACCCACAAAATTACAATAAATTATTACATTTAAGAAGTTATTTTTAAAAAATTTTATTTTTGAAATGATGCAAATTTAAAATAATATTAAATGGTTAAAGATTTCCAGGGGGCACTGAGTAACTTTGTTTTGAAAAGGGAGTGGTAGGTCAGATAAGTTTGGGAACCTCTGCTTTAAGAGATTGTCCCTTTAATAATTTGTTTTCATTCTACTTGTGTTCTTAGTCCCATCCCCTCCTGAGCCTTCCAGGAGCCTGCTCCCTTCAGTCATTCCCTTTCTTTATCTAGTGTTTAGTTTCTCTTTATCCACAACCAGTCAATATACTCTTGTTTTCTCAATTCTATAGCAAAGGAAAGTGCATATAGCACATAACTTATAGCAAAGAAGGTTCAGAAGGAGTCATAGATAAGCAGGACAGGTTTGAAGCTAACACTCAGAATTTCTTATATTCTTTTTCTTTAATTCAAGCCTTATGTAATACAGATTTATGGTTTCATGTACAATCATCTTTTTCTATTTTGTTCATATGGAAATGCTCATATTTGATGATATTTATCAAGTTCGGAATAATAAAGAAAAACAAAATTTATGAAAGAAAGGTAGGTAGAAGATAGATTATGGAGGGACTTAAATTTCCAGCTAAGGATTTTGTATTTTATTTTAGGAACAAAAGGAAACCCTTGAAAGGATTTTTGGGGATGGTGCCATAGTGATTTCTTCTTTAGGAACACTAATTTTGCAGGTATGTGGAGAATGGATTAGAAAGAAGGAGAGACTGAACGCAGTTTGACTAAACATCAATACTAAATGACAGCTCAAATGAAGATTTTCCAGAGGATTTGGACAAAATGGCCCTCTTTGTTTTTTGTCATTATAATTGGTGGTCCTCTTTTTCATCTTAACTATATCGCCTATTAATAACAAATCAAAATCTAACACTCTCTTGAAAGAAATAATGATAGTCAAGCAAATGTACCCCTCAGCCAAATTTGAAAAAAATACGTATCTCAATCTGTCATTTGGGTGACTCACCTCTCTGTCAGGTTGTATCTGCCTTTTGAGTGTCATTTTGATGTTTAGTGGTTTTTCAGTTGTATCTGACTCTGTGACACCATTTGGAGTTTTCTTGGCAGATACTGGAGTGGTTTGCCATTTCCTTCTCTAGCTCATTTTACAGATGAGGAACCGAGGCAAACACGGTTAAGAGACTTGCCCAGGGTCATGTAGCTAGAAAGTGTCTGAGACCAGATTTAAACTCAGGAAGATGAATCTTTCTGACTCCACCTATCAGTCTATTCACTGTACCAACTGGCTGCCACCTACCTAAGCTATTAGCTCCTCTCCAAACTAGACTTTTCATCTTCCACTTCTGTGTGTTTGCATAACTGGTTTTCCTTATTTGGAATACACTTCCTTTTTCCATCTACCTGGTTGAATCTCTGACTTCTTTCAAAGGACATTCTATATATATTACCTCCTATTTAAGGCAGTTTTGGGATTACTTTTGTGGTTTGCACTTGATTTTTCTTTTCTTTTCTTTTTTTAGTTTTATTTGTAACTCAAACACCAGAACAAAAATACAGAATAGAGAACAGAAACAAAAAGATAACATAAACTTAAATATTGGAACTTAAATACAAAGTAAGAAAGAAGTAAAAGCATGTCACGTGCAGAGCAGAAGATGAGAGAGGATTCAAAATATGTAACAATAAATTTTCATTTCAAGAATGCCTGTATGATAAATAATATAAATATTGAGAACCCTGGACTTCTCTATTCCCATAATAGATTTCTATGGTAGGAGTCTTCCTTCTTTGCCTGTGCATTTTTTGTGGTAATTAATTTTTGTAACCAGTTCTAGGACTGGGATATGGGGGATTGTGCTTCTTGCCCCCAAACTTTAGTTCTCCCCTCTAGCCTGGAACCAAAGCCAAACTTCCAACCTCCAGTAAGTGCCTGTAGCCAAGGGTTTCTGCCCCACTGTTTTTGCACTCACTAGGCATGTGCTGGTTCTTCCCATCCTCCAATCTTCCTTGGCTCAGAGGCCAACTCCCCTCATTATACTGGGGATAAAGGTTCCAGTGGTTGTGGCCCAGGCAGTCACTCAAACCAACTAATCCCAGGGATCGCAGCTTGTTATTAAAGCATCCCCCAGCCTGGAGGTGTTTATTCTTCAGCGTGAGATCAAACTTGTCCTGGGATTTTTCTTCTGATCTCCTCAATTTTTCCCAAGAAGACCCCTGTTGTGCCCCTATTTTTATTTATTTTTGCCCACACTTTTTATGCACCCTAAGGTGCTATTTTATCTCTATTGTAGGGGAAAATCTTGAGAGTTTGGAATTTTCTGACCTATTCTACCATCTTCCCAGAATCCTCTCTTGATTTTTCTTTAAATTACTTTCTATTTATTTCTTTATTGACTTATTATATTCCCTCAGTAAACTCAAGTTGCTTGAGGTAAGAAATTGGTTCATTTTTTAAAATTTATATATCCTCATCATGTAGAACATTGCTCAAAGTAGGTGTTTATAATAAAAGCTCCTTTAATGGTATTGGATATTTGTGCAATAGGAACAGGTTACCATCCATTGTGGCTTCAAGTGCCCACAATGGTAAGACAACAGGGATGTTCAACTGAGGATGCTGCATTTGTGGTGTCAAAGAACTAGAAATTGTAGCAATGCCCATCAGTTAGGGAATGACTGACCAAATTTTGCTATATGATTTTGCTAGAGTATTATTGTACCATAAGAAAAGATGAGCTCAATGATTTTAGAAAAACATGGAAAGACTTGCATGAAATAATGAGTGAAATGAGCAAATGAAAGGAGTACATTGTGTACAGTAATAACAGTATTGTTTTAGGAATGACTTTGAGTGAATAAGTTACTTTATCTATTATAAATGCCCATATTAATTGTAAAGGGTACATGAAGGAAGACACAATTTGCATCCAGAGAAAGAACTGGTAAATAGAAGTATGTATATAGAATAATTTTACATATATTTACCTCTTTGTATCTAATAGTAGCCATCTCTAGGGCAGATGCGATTAGGAAGAAAAAAATAAGTTTACATCATAATTTTGTTGTATACTTGAAAGGAATAGTGAGTTATGTGTAGTAGATTTGCAGTTTCATGTGCAATCATATTTTTTATTTTGCTATGTTATGGAAATGTTTGTTTTATTCCATAAATTAAAAAAAAATTAAAATGGATGCTGTAGAACATCAGCATCTCATGAATTCTTCTGCAGCTCATTCATATTGTCTGGACAAATCATCCATGTTCACCAGGCATTCCTTTTGCATCTCATGTAGAATTTTTACTCAGATGATCCTTTCATTCATTAAGCATTAGAGAATCACTCAGGTCAAGCTTCTCCAGACTGATGTCTGAGGTGGGTTCAGGGCTTTTTTCAATGCCTTTGGCTACTCTTTTGATATTGTGTGTGGACTTGTGCAGGGAAGGAATAGATCTATAGGATATTTGTGTATTGAGTTCCAGCTTGCTGTCTGCAAAGTTCTGCCAATACTTCCTTTAATCTTCTAGTACTTTGAGCAATTGGAGTTACCTCTGATCACTTCTGATGCTATAATGCCAATAATAATGGCTAACATTTATGTAGCACCTACTATGTGCCAGAGACTATGGTCAGCATACAAGTCTTATCTCACTTTATCCTCACAACAACCCTGTGAGTAGGCACCTTTATCACCCCCATGTTACAGATGAGGAGACCAAGGTAAATAGATGTTAACTTGCCCAAGGTCACACAGCATCTGAGATGGGATTTGAACTCGTCTTCTCAACTCCAGGCCTCATTCTCTGATTCACTATACCACCTGACCACAATGGAAATAAAAGTCACATTTGGGGCAATAACAATGACATTGTTTCTACCTTTCTTGTTTGATACCTACAGTTTCTCTAGGGAAAGTCAAGTTGACCCATACAGCAAACATACAATGGATATGGATATGTTCTCACTCAGTCTACTGAGGTCCTTACATAGAATGGAGAGGGATGTGTAGCAAGAGTCCTGTATAAATAAACATTAAATGATAATCCACATGAGGACACTCTACCCTAGTCTTTAATCTTTACTCTCACTGAGCTTGGCTATCCTATGAGAATAGTTGAGAAGAAAAAAGGAAATTTCATGAAGGTGAAAACTCTGTTTCTTAGTGTCAGTATCTTGTAATTTTACTTTTGGCAGCCATTCTTACTTATATCCAGCTTGTAGTTGCAAAATACGTTTCAAACATTTTGGCTTTTCTTTCTTGGTGCTGTTTTTATACCAGGCTGCTATGACATCTAGTCCCAGGTCCCTTTCAAGAGGATCGTTGTTGCATCTTTCAGTAAGCTTGCCCTGAGTTCCTTTCATGAAAACTGAATTGTCTGAATAGAATTGGTCTTTGGGATCCTTAGTTCAGGAGAAGTGGTGAAGCCAATTTTACCTTTCTCTGTCTTCTTTTTCTCTTTACTAAATTTACCTCTAATTTTTTTTCATCAAGTGCATGACTCCAAGTATTTGAGATGTTTTCCATGCCCTTTCCTCATTGATATATACCTATAAAAATGCTATCATTTGTAATATACATTAATCTATCTTTTTCCTGAAGGACAGGGTCAGGGTTTTTAACCTTTCTTTGTATCCCCAGTACTCAGCAAAGTATTTGGTTATAGTATGTGCTTAATAAATGCCTGTGGTGGGCCTCATAGGCATATGTCCTTTGACTCTCACTCTCTGGGCCATTCTTTCCAAAAAGTAATATAAAACAAGAAACATTTCCCTCCTCATGTTAAGGGATATATTCACAAACTAGACAAGATATCTTTGCACTATCCAACTCTTGTGAACACTCAAGCACTAGAATACTGGGTGTCTGCATTTTTAAAGAACCAACCCAGAGTCTGTCCGTTAGTCTGTCCGTTAGTCTGTCTGTTAGTCTTCTATGTGTTTTTGTGCATTAGTTTCCTTTCACTCCTACGTTATGTCAGTGGTTAGTCTCAGTCAGCACTAGACGTTTTCTTCATATTTTGCATGGGAATTGCCCCCAGAAAGGGTCATTACTTTCCTATTTTGAGTCCTGGAAGATAGTTTACAATTCATAATTCACTATGGTAAAAGAATCACAGGGTACTAGGGAAAGTGTAGCTGGGCACCTGTCATTGACTATTGATAGTTATAACTCCCATGCAGCATGCGATTGTGGTGAGGTAATCCTTGCTGTCAAAGATGTGGACACCCTCACAAACAGGTGTTTCATCTCATTCTCAGTTGCTTTCTTCTCTCACCAGCAAGGCTCTAAAAATTTCTCATTAGAACCTGGACAACAATAAGGGTTTGATAAGCTAATGTTGAAAAATCCATATTAACTTTTTTCTTATTAGAAATAGAGAAATGGATCTTATTTCAATGAGTTTATACTATATAGCTAATAAATCATTTTCACCACTATATACTGCAGACAGTAGAGTACCTTATATTTTTCTGAAATATCCATATTCTTGTCCAAAATCTTTGTCTCCTTTCAGGGTTTCTGCCCCCATTTGTCCTCTCCCTATTCAAAGCCCATGATGAATGTCAATCCTTAACACAGACTGTTAGATCTCAAGTAACCAAATCTCTATGGTGATTAATCTGGCAATATATAATGATGGGATTATTCTGTAGATCTAGCCCTGGAAAGGACATCAAAAGCCCTATAGTCCAAACTTTCATGTTATAGATAAGAAACTGAGACCTGTGGAGGTTAAATGACTTGTCTCAGGTTTCCTATTAGCCTTGAAGGTGAGATTTGAATTCAGATCTTCTTACTTTGAAGCCAGTGTTTTGTATCACATAGATAACTTAAACAATAAACAGTATAATATGAATGAAACTATGGCACACAATAGTATTCAGCAGTTGCATATCTTAAAACAAATAGTCTGGTCACATTAGAAAATCCCACTATCCAAACACAACTAGGGAAAAACAGAAGAATTAAAATCTTCAGTGAATCTTACTATTGCTGCAAGAAAAAAGCCCAATTTGATTTTTATCTATCTATCTATCTATCTATCTATCTATCTATCTATCTATCTATCTATCTATCTATCTATCTATTTAACTTTTTACATTCATTTTCACAAAATTTTGGGTTCCAATTTTTCTCCCCTTTTATCCCCTCCCCCCCACCCCAATACCCCAAGCAATCTAATTTTCCCTATCTCCAATCTGTCCTCTCTTCTGTCATCTCTCCCTTCTCTTGTCTCAATTTTCTCTTTTCTCCTGTAGGGCCAGATGACTTTCTGTTCCTCATTAACTGTATGTCTTCTTTCCTAGTAGCAACAACAATACTAAACAGTTGTTCCTAAAACTTTGAGTTCCAAATTCTCCCCATCCTTCCCTCCCCACCCATTCCCTTTGGGAAGGCAGGCAACTCAATATAGGCCATGTCTGTGTAGTTTTGCAAATGACTTCCCTGATAGTTGTGTTGTGTAAGACTAACTGAATTACCCTCCATCCTAACCTGCCCCTCATTGTTTCTCTTCTGTCTTTTGATCTTGTCCCTCCCCAAGTGTTGACTTCAAATTGCTCCCTCCTCCCTTTGCCCTCCCTTCCATCATCTCCCCCCTTCCTTATGTCCTTCTCCCCCACTTTCCTATACTGTAAGGTAGGTTTTCATACCAAAATGAGTATGCATTTTATTCCTTCCTTTAGTCAAATGTGATGAGGGTAAACTTCTTGTTTTTTGTTTTTTGTTTTTTTTCTCAGCTCTCCTCTTTTTCCCTCCACTAAAAAAGTCTCCTACTTGCCTCTTAAACGACATATAATTACCCCATTCCATTTCACCCTCTTTCCTCCCACTACATTTCTCTCTCACCATTTACCTAAATTTCTTTTAAGATATGGTCCCATCCTATTCAGTTCAATCTGTGCTCTCTGTCTCTGTATGTGTGTGCATGTGTGTATGTCTGTGCGTGTGCATGTGTGT
Organism: Bettongia penicillata ogilbyi; assembly: GCA_023548195.1. Lineage (NCBI taxonomy): Eukaryota > Metazoa > Chordata > Mammalia > Diprotodontia > Potoroidae > Bettongia > Bettongia penicillata. Next base: position 5,197,181 of record JAJHZJ010000227.1, read on the forward strand.
ACATGTGTGTGTGTGATCCCACCAACTACCCAGATACTGAAAAGTTTTAAGAGTTACAAATATTGTCTTTCCATGTAGGAATGTAAACAGTTCACTTCTGGTAAGTCCCTTAAGACTTCTCTTTGCTGTTGACTTTTTCATGCTTCTTCTCATTCTTGTGTTTGAAAGTCAAATTTTCTTTTCAGCTCTGGTCTTTTCATCAAGAATGCTTGAAAGTCCTCTGTTTCATTGAAAGACCATATTTTCCCCTGAAGTATTATACTCAATTTAGCTGGGTAGGTGATTCTTGGTTTGAGTCCTAGTTCCTTTGACTTCTGGAAAATCTTATTCCACGCCCTTCGATCCCTTAATGTAGAAGCTGCTAGATCTTGAGTTATCCTGATTTTATTTCCACAACACTGGAATTGTTTCTTTCTAGCTGCTTGGAAGATTTTTTCCTTGAGCTGGGAGTTCTGGAATTTGGCCACAATGTTCCTAGGAGTTTCTCTTTTTGGATCTCTTTCAGGTGGTGATCGATGGATTCTTTCAATACTTATTTTGCCCTCTGGTTCTAGAATGTCAGGGCAGTTTTCCTCGATAATTTCATGGAAGATGATATCTAGGCTCTTTTTTTGATCACGACTTTCAGGTAGTCCCACAATTTTTAAATTGTCTCTCCTGGATCTATTTTCCAGGTCAGTTGTTTTTCCCATGAGATATTTCACATTCTCTTCCATTTTTTTTATTCTTTTGGTTTTGTTTGGTGATTTCTTGGTTTCTCGTAAAGTCATTAGACTCCATCTGTTCCATTCTAATTTTGAGAGAACTATTAAATTCAGTGAGCTTTTGAGCCTCTTTTTCCATTTGGCTCATTCTGCTTTTGAAAGCATTCTTCTCCTCATTGGCTTTTTGAACCTGTTTTGCCAATTGAGTGAGCCTATTTTTCAAGGTGTTATTTTCTTCAGCATTTTTTTGGGTCTCCTTTACCAAAGTATTGACCCGTTTTTCATACTTTTCTTGCATCTCTCTCATTTCTCTACCCAGTTTTTCCTCCACCTGTCTAACTTGCTTTTCAAAATCCTTTTTGAGCTCTTCCAAGGCCTGAGCCCAGCCGACATCCCCCGGGGATATCTGGGGTACCGAGGCCCCACCCTCCATGTCTTTCCCTGATGGCAAGAATATGTCCTCATTGTCGTCAGATCCGAAAGTCGGGATCATTTGCATCTGTTTGAAAAAACTCTCTATAGTCTTATTTTTCTTCCCTTTTCTAGGCATTTTCCCAGCCAGTTACTTGACTTCTGAGATTCCTGTCCACCCCCGTCTAGATCCGCCCAGCTAGTGCTTGGGGTCTGAGATTCAAATGAGCTTTCCATGCCGCGCGGCTGCTAATCAATGTGAGCTTTAGTTCAGGTGCTGGGGTGGGGGCAGGGCCACCTCCCAGGCTCAGCTCCCTCATGGGCTTTATGCAGAGACCTTCAGTAATGGAGGAGCTTTATGCAGAGACCTTCAGTAACGGAGCGGGTGGGGGCGGGGCTGCCTCCCAGGCTCAGTTCCCTCAGGGGCTTTAAGCAGAGACCTTCAGTAATGGAGCGGTGTGGGACAGGGCCATCTCCCAGGCTCAGCTCCCTCAGGGCGTTTATGCAGAGACTTTCAGTAATGAAGATCCTGCCTGCTGCTGGGGGAGTCCTGGGCCGCCACCGCAGCTGCTGCCTCTGCCGCCGCCCCTGCCTCTGCCTCCGCTGCTTCCTGCCCCCGCCTCTGCCACCTGCCACTTCCTCCCGAGGGGGCCTGAGCCACGGAGACACCCCACTCCCCTCTTCCAGCCCAGTGTCTCTCTCACTGACCTGTAGCTTCTGTGGGCGGAGGGACCTTCCCAGCCGCCGGAGCTTCCGTCCCTGAAGCCTGCTCGGGTCAGCTTCTCTGGGGCCGCGGCCAGGGCAGCGCTGGGATCGGGTCCACTTTCTGGGGCGCGACGGACCCTGGGGACGGCTCTCCAGGGCTCTCTAGAACGGAAATCTCTTCCACTCTGTTTCTGCACACCTTGCAGTGATCCAGAACTTATGGGGATCTCTTTTTACATTAATTCTATGGGCTGTGGGTTCGGAGCTTGTAAACGTGCGTCTTTCTACTCCACCATCTTGGCTCCGCCCAGTGCCCAATTTGATTTTTAAGAAAAAGACAGTCTTTCTGTTTTTTAAGTTTATAAGATGAGTTCCTGAAAATGTAGCCTAGGGTTCCCTGAAACATGTACACCCTCAAAGTTACTCAAAGCTGGCATGTTTTGCAATAGCATTCATTCAACAACATGGTTCATGAGCCCCCACTGATGTTTTTTTAATCAGGTTTGACTACTAATACATAGCAGAAGACATTGAATTGAACAGCACAGCAAAGTATGACAAGGGAAATTTGCCTATATTTGCACAAGAAACTATTTTTCTACTTCTCCATAAAGGTTTAATTCCTGTCTTCTTTTCTAGTCCCCTTATACCATGAGAGAGTGGCAATATGCCTCCCAGCATCAGCACCATTCTTTGGCTAATGCTATTTCTTACCCAATTTCTTAAGATTACCTGAGGTTCAGGGGTGTTCAGTTAGTCAGTTATACCTGTTCCCAAATAATTTTTCCTGTTATCACAAACATAGGGTGAGAGGGAATGGTTCCGTCACTCATGGGAGCTGGTTGAATACATTGCTGCAGCTTTTAGTGTATACTGTGAATCTAAATAGGAGAATTTGAAGCAGTGATGCAGGAAGCAGATTTATCTGGATGGAAACCCAATAGAGGAGAAAAGCCAACTGCTGCTCTCATCAGGAATGGGTTTTGCTGGCACAGGCTATACTAAAATTGAGAGAAAACAATTCTTGAAGGAAAATAATGACAATAACAGTAACAATAAAATGATAAACACAGCATTGCATTTCATAGCTCTTGCCAGGATTCCCTTGAATAAGAGTGGTTTATTGAGTAGAGAGCTGACCTCCATACAAGGAAGAACTAGGTTTAAGTACTACCTCTCACACATACTTGATGTTTGGCTCTGGGTAACTTAACCTCTAGGCTCTAGACAACTCTCTCATCACTGTAAGTTCCAGAGAACCTAAGGACCTTTATGGAGAGAGGGACCTTTCTCATCTCTTTCGGTGAAATCCTCATACTCTTATTTATGTTCATTCTGGTGGAGAATATAGAAATAGGTCAACAGGTCAATAAGACCATGAGTTTTCTTCTAGTTTTCCTTCTGAGCTCTTTTTTCCAAAACTTCCTTTGGTCAGGAAGAAATATCCCTTTGAAGTATGCTCTCAGGGCTGTGATATTGAGAAACTTCTACCTGTTGGGGAATCTTACCTGGGCCCCAAAGCATTGTGGGAAAAGGGTTTAATATAGGGTAAGGGTGGAGCGCTTGGGGCCTTGAGGCCACATATGGCCCTCTAGGTCCTCAAGCGTAGCCCTCTGACTGAATCCAGGCCACATGTGGCCTTGAGGCTGTAGGTTCCCCACCTCTGACCTAGACAGTCCATTCTCACTCAGACATCTATGCGTATATTCCTATTTTTAAGCATCTCTGCATTCCTGAGCATGACTACTTCCTATAGAAATTCATATGCATTTTTTTTTTTGCAAATTAGTTGATGGCTTTTAAATATTGATATGGCCAAAATATTCATTTTTCAGCAAACAACCTGGTTATGAACCCCTCAGAATTTAGCTAGGCTGATCCTCAGTCACAGATCAAATCAAGCACCAGACCTTTCACACTAGCCTTTCCTGTCTCCTGTATTCCATATATTGATATTGGCATGGACTTTCCCCACTGCTTGAAATGGATTTACTCTTTCACTGTGCTTTCAGAAGTTTCTTAGCTCAGATATCACCTCTTGCCTAAAGCCTTCCTCAATGCTCCCACCTCCTCACTGAAAATGTTTTCTCTCTCCTTAAATTTTAACTAGTGTTCTTTGTCTTAATTTGCTTGAAGTTGTAATTTAGTATTTTTTGTCAGACCTTATACTCCCATAATGTAGCATAGGAGAACCTACTGTCACCTCCAAGGCATAGTAAAGTATCAGAGACATCCATCACTTTATACGTAGAGGTGTTAATTGAAGTCAGGAGAGCGAGAGTGGATGAAATCTCTAGATGACAGAAGGAAGGAGAAAGAGAAATAGCAACACCTTGGGCACTGATGTATGGAACATATAGAGGATGAACTAGCAAAAGATGAACCAACAAAGAGAAGGAGTGATTGGGCAAGTAGGAAAAGAAACAGGAGGAGGTAGTGCCACAGAAACCAAGGAAGGAAAAGTATCCTGAAAGGGTGGTAGTGATTGGTAGAGTGAACCACAACAGAAAGTTGTATGAGGACTGGGAAAAGGCACTGAAATCAGCATTTTTTCATCAATGACCATTGAAAGAACCATTTAAGTGGAGTAGTGATATGGATAGATTATTGATAGCCTGGTTGGTAAGGTAGTTGAGACAGAGGGTACATGCAATTTTCTTTGTATGCTATACTTAATATAATGTGAAAAGGAGGAAAGAAATGGTATGATGTAGGATAGTGGTTAGAGGGGATGGCAGATGAGACATATATGTTGGTAAACTATATGAAAAGAGAGGAGAGAGGAAGGCAGAGAGGGAGAGACAGACAGAGATAGACAAAGACAGACAGACAGAGACAGAGGAGAAAAAGAAGACAGAGAGAGATTGAAGATGAAAAGGAGAGAGATAGAATGATTGATGAAACCAGGATGATTATGTCAAAGGTACATGTACAGGAGTTAGTCTTGGCAAGGACATAAACCACTTCATTCCATGAGTCTGGAGCAAAAGAGGAGAGGATGGATGAGCACATAGAAAGGTTTTGATGTGCGGAGGGTGGAAGATGAAAGAGCTCATGACAGATGGCTTCAATCTCAATAAAGCAGAAGAGGGACATGATCTGCTGAGAGAAAAGAGGTAGTAGTGGAAGTAGGGGCTTGTGGAGATTGGATAAGGTTTAAAACAGCTGTTGTAAGGAGTGTGGTAATGAGTCAAACAGAAATGAATAAAATGATTACTTTGATGTTGTGGAGACCCAGTTGAGTTTAGATAGCATAAGTCTGAAATAGATGCAATCAACATGTCTTCGTGATTTTCTCCAGCAGTGTTGAATGATTGGAATAAAAAAACTAAGAAGGCTGATAGTTGTGATGGTCTGAGGTTAGAGACTGTCAGAGAAGAAATAGTTTGGGCGACAAAGGGCCAAGGGATAGAAGGGTAAACAGTGTCTTGTTGAAATCAGTTACTTTAATGTTGAGACTAAGAAATGAAGCCAGACTAGGTACTTTAACTCAGAATGCAAAAACATTCTTCAGGTGTCAGCATTGCCTGAACAGTCTGAACTCATGCCAAGTACCATCCACATATGAATCGATCCTGAACTTTGTGGAGCAAACGCCTGCTGCTGGCTTTCATATTCCTGGGATCCATATACCCTTGGCAAACACTCTGTAAAACAAAATACCCAAGAATCATTTTAACAGTTTCTATTTTCTTCTGCTTAGATCCAGGCTTGAAACCCCAGAGTCACCTTTCAGATCTCTCCGTCTCTGTCTCTGTGTCTGGCTGTTTCTCTCTCTCTCTCTCTCTCTCTCTCTCTCTCTCTCTCTCTCTCTTTCTCTCTCTCTCTTTCTCTCTCTCTCTCTCTCTTTCTGTCTGTCTCTGTCTGTCTGTCTGTCTCTCTTCCTTCTTCCTTTTCTCCCTCCTCCTTTATCCCAATAGTTGCAATGGTTGTTGATTCTTTCTCCAAAACCTCTCTCTATTCATTCCATCTCTCTCTACTCTCACTGATAACTGCTCTAGTTCAGGCCTTCACTCTCTCTCAAGCATTACCCTTTTGTAACAACCTTCTAGTTATTTCTTTGTCTCCAGTTTTTGCCTTTTGAATCCAATCTTCACACACCTTCCTAACGTACAGATTTGACTATGTCATTTCTTTGCTTATACATCTTCAACAGCTTCTCATTGCCTCAAGGATAAAGTAAATATTCTGTAGACTGGTAGTTAAGACTACTCACTGTCTGGTTCCATCCTACCTTTCCAGCATAATTTTAGAGTACTTCCCTTCATGAACTCTTTGTTCCAGCCAAATGGGACTACCAGCTGTTCCCCATTCTCAACATATTATCTCCTGCATTCCATGCATTGTCATTAGCTGTTCCCCATGCCTGAAATAAATTTCCTCTTTCTCCCTGAACCTTCCTGAAGAGATGTTGCCTCTTCCCTGAAGCCTTTTCCAATCTTCCTAATCCCAACTGAAAATGTTCTCTCCCTCCTCAAATTTTTACTGGGGTAGTTTATCCTTTGCCCCCTTCATAGACTGCCTTGTATTATTTTTAACAATATGCATAATCTTTCATGACAGATCTGTGCCATTTTAATTTTTGTATTCCCCATGCCTAGAATGAGTATAAATATTTGTTGAATTGAAATATTAGAATATATTTATTCCTCTGGAATGATACTATGACTTGACTTAAAAAAAGTTTGCTTCTTTAACATCACAATAATTTCCTATTAATCCCGACTAACATGGAAGCTTCCCTTATAATAACAAAAAAGAGTTAAGAGAAACTAACCAAATGAAAAACAGTTAAGAAATTTCAACCAACACAATGCCTGCATCTGACAGCAGACACAATGGGTAGCTTGCATTTTCCCCTCTCTCATTTTCATTTATCTACTGGACTGTAAATTCATTCAATGCTAGCACAATTATTTTTTTCTCTGACAATTCTCAACCTGTTCATATTGCCTAGCACAGATAAGTTTATAGTGAAATAAGGTAGGTTGGCAGCAGAGTTAGGTGAATAGGGCTGGAAGAAATGTGTACACATATGGCAGAAGAGTTGCCTCCATTATGGTATAATGAAAGAAAAGCTTTCTGTCAGAAGACTGACAAAAATAGATAAGGAGAAGAAAAGACTTGTTATTCATTTAAGATTAGGACAAGAGTAAGACTAGGCTAAGAAAGAAGGAACAGATTCAACGAGTCAAGTATGATTTAGATGAAATGCCCTAAGTTCCTTTCCCCAAGTCTGAGAGTCTCTAATTTCTTGGGAAAGTAGGTCAACAGAGAGCATGCTGGATTCAGGGATCTTGGAAGACATATCTATAGTGAAGGTTTGGCGTATGTGCTGAGTACTTGGGATGTTTCATTATATGGTCATTCTGGGAAGCTTGCTTCTAGGACAGTTGTTATGAAGTCCACAGGTAGACTACACCTGTGATTCCCAAATTTTATATTGTCAATAGATAAACTCTTTTTACTTCCCATAATGAAGCTATCAGAATCAACAGATTGGAGCAATAATCCTTAGAATAGAGGCATAGAATTATTAGAGTTAGAAGGTACCTTAATGATCATTTAGTCATAACATCAAGGAAGGGGGATTGGAGAGACTTGTGAGGTATTCAAAAACATTGTGTAATTGATTCTAATTGTCAAACCATGTGTTGAAGGGGAGGCTCATCGGCATAAGTATTCAAAAATCCTATAAGCTTCAGCTACTATCACTTGGGGGAGTCTGGCAACTGGGGAAGGAAATGGAGCCTCCAACTTTCTAAGTTCTGAAGTGAGTTCAAGAGGACTTCTTGGTATCCCATCATTCTAGAGTTTATTTTGCAGTCAGCACAATATCTTTACCACTAAGTATGAAGGCAGTGAAGCCTCTCTCAGGCTCTCAGTTTCCAGAGTTTGAGTTCTACAGCCAAAGCAGCAACAGTGTTCTCGGAGCAACTTTTGGGAGCCATTTTTAGACTTCAGTCCAGCAGTAGCTGAAATGCAGACTTGTCTAACAAATAGATATGTATTTGTTGGAACCAGCGCTATCTAGAAACTGAGTTAATTTTTCAGCCTAATTTTTCTCCACTCTTACCACCCTGACTTAAGTTTGCAAAGAGGGAATTGTGCCCCTGAAGTGTGGTGGGAAATGTTTGTAGATTTGCCCTTGCTACATCAGTGAAGTAATTATAACTTTGTAAAAGCCAGTTGATGTTAACTGGTTAGATGGAACTTGGTCAGTGGTTACAGATCTGTAACAAATTGTGAGAACACAGCCAGTGGTGAGGGATAGGGCCATGACAAAGAGAGGAGACACTTGCAAACCCCTTAGGTTATCCTAGAACCCTGAGTGAATATGTAGCCAACCTGACCCTGAAAAAGTAGGGCCAATGTGTATACTCTTACACCGATGGTATTAAGCTCAAATACGAATGGGGCCATACATAAAATCTACATTTAACAGTGCCTGGAAACCATATGTTGACTTAGAAAACTACATATAAAATTATTTATGTTTTATTATATTTTCATTTTGTTAAGTATTAGTCAATTTTTAAAACTAGTTCAGGCTGTACTTAGGATTGCTGAGAACTACATTAATCCCAAGGGTTGTATGGATTACTTTTCTACTGTACATTGAGTAATAGATATCTCCACAGCTGGACTTTGTCTTTATACCTGTGATTCCATAACTTGTATGTCATCAAAAGATAAACTATCTTTGCTTCCTGTAGTGAAACTATCAGAATTAGAAGACTGGAATACATATCCATTGATTAAAGTTGTAGAAAATTAGGGCTAGAAGGTACCTTAAAGATCATTGAGTCATAGCATCACCAGTTCATGGTATTTGGAAGTGGCTGGGACTTTAGAGATCATCTAGTTCAGCTTTACCACTTTACAGATGAGGAAATGAGTCCCAGAGAATAGTAAATAACAAAAAGTATTCTAGGTTACAGATCTCCTAATTTCTATTCTGATGCTCTTACCACTATTTATTTGACAACAGAGTGGAGAGAGGTATAGGAAATGAGTGGATGCTTTGTTACCAAGTTTGTAGATTCAAGAGACTCCTGTCTCCATCCCTCTCTTACCTACCCAATGCTTAGGTAATGGCAATAGAAATTTGGAATCAGGTGTCAACAAGTGGTGTAGGTTACAATTAATGATATGAAAGGTTTATTCCACAACACCATGATTTAGTTGCTAGAATTATACTAAGATCTTTCTGGTATTTCTTAGGGTCATTACATCACAGATTTAGAGATGGGTGGATCCATCAAAGCAATCTAGTCTGATTTCTTAGTCTGACAGTTTAGGAAACTGAGACCCAGAGAGGTTAAGAGCCTTGACAAAGGTTGTTATTTTGTACTTCATTTTCAAAGATGAGCAAAGATATTATCACATGATGTCCTGACTTGAGTTTGAATTGGATTTAAGTGAGGTAGAGTTGCATAGTCATCTGCCTCACTCTCTCTTCCAGAGTCATAGAAGTCTAATGGCAAGACAAAAGTCAAGATGACTGGAAGTGTTTTGGTATGCAGTAGAAGATCATGGCATCTTTGATGTCTGACCCAGCACTAAGTGCTTCACAGTGTCTGCTTCAGCTGCTTTCATGGCCCTTGGAACTGGTTGCAATCAACTGCCCGTTCCACTAAGGGAAGTCTACACATACTTGGGATTGATAGCCCCTAACTCATCACTGGGCTCAGCAGTTGCCTTCAGAGGTTACAGAAGTGGCAGACCAGGTGGGTCCTCCAACACCACATTCAGCACCAATTTATCCCTCCAGTATATCTGTTTCAATCTAATTTCTACTCTGTAATGGATAGTGCTCTCTTTCATGCTTTTTAGAATCTTAATGTGTGTATGGGCAGAACTGGGTAGTAACCTAAGGAAGCTATGAGTTCTCTTTTGAGATACCCATCAATTCATTTGTATTAGAATCAGAAGGAAATCTGGAGGATGAAATAAAATGCTCTTTCCTGTTGCTAGAACCTGGCTGGGATTCTGAGCCTCTAAGGCACTGTAGTGGGATGAAATTCCCTTCATTAGAGGGGATGGCCTGTATTATTCCTGAAGCAAACATCCCTTCTGGTAGGTAGTATTATCAGGAAGCCCTGGAATATTACAGTATTATCGAGTTATGATTAGATTTAAAAATATTAATCTTTCACCTAGTTCATCTTAATTATCTGAAATGACATATATTATTTCTAACTTTTGGACAGATCAAAAACATTTTTCTTGTTGATTTTCTCAGCTGTTGCTTCATTACATTCTGGTCTTTCCAGAGCTGATGACCTTTTCTTTCCTATATGAAACACAAAGGTCTTTTCTCTACCGGCAAATTAAAGGAAAGGTTGAGAATGTATTGTTTTTGTTTTGTTTTTTGTTTCAGTTTGAACTTGGCAGCAGGTTTCCAAAAGGAAAATCTCTTATTGTGTTGGGACACAGGGCCTCTTGAACCTGAAACCATGTGAATGTCCCCATGATGGTACTTTCTCCCCCACCATACTCCACATGATCCCATCAAGCCCTCCAAGACCTTTTAACAAGGAAATTTTGAGCAGAAAATTCTGTAATTTGATAATAACACTTGTACTTTCTATACACTGCGGAGCTTGCAGGAAAATGCTTCATAAATGGGAAGGGACTTCAGAAGTGTGATGTAATATTACTATGAAATAAGCAAACCTCTGGTGTTAAGAGTTGTGCCTCCAGAAAGGAGGTTCCTGGAGAATGCTTTGAGGTTAGAAATTTGGCCCTACTTTGGAGTTTGAGAAGGAGGGATGCATTTGAGGATTTTCTTGTATAGGCCCTGACCTTCATCCCAACCTTTATTTCTATCCTTTACCTGGCATTTCTGGAGAAAAAAAAGAAAGGAAAAAGGAATCATGGAAGGAAAAGAAAGGAGAGATGGAGGGAGGGAATGAAGGAAGGAAGAAAGAAAGGATAAAGAGACAGATGGAGACAGAAAGAAAGAGACAGATACAGAGAATTATGCCATGTAAAAGTATTTTCTTTGAAACCTCTTACTTCATGCATAATCCCTGATTGACATCCCCTAGTTGTTTTCGTAAGTGGTACAAATCTGTTCAGGCTTATTCACCTCACTTTCTTCAGAATCAAAATTGAACTGTAAGGAAACAGGAATGAACAGACCTGAAAAGCCCTGTGCGTATGCCCTGAGATGTAAGGTTAAGCTAGGGGACAGATGTAGTTTACTTTTTGTAGTGGATGAATTATGTTTAATATATAGTAACAGGAATTCTTTTTCAATGCAGAAGAATGCATCCTGTCGGTCTGCATTAGCTAGAAGCTAGGAGTAATCTGTTGGCTCTCTGCCACTAAAAGGACAGGATCATCTGGCAAAAGAAGATATCAATGTAGGGATGCATTTTTGGGCCTAATAAGCATGTATATTCAGTCTGCTAAGGTACCATAGACAATGAAACTTTGGAAACATGTAGGGAAATAAGGTTTAAGGAAAAAACTTGGGATTACAGAATTGTTCAGTTTTATAGAAATTAGCAATTAAGAGAAAGTTCTGTAAAAGTTCTCTATTTTTTTCACTTACATGCAATCTCAATAACACAGTTAATGAGAATCAATGGATCTGACCATTTTCAAAGCAATGGCCTTTTGGAATTTTTTTATTAATATATTTTGTTTAATACCACCAGAATCCCTTCAAATGTACAAAGAATTATATTTTTCAGTAGAAGACTAAGGGCAAAAGTAAGTTAGACTGGACTGGAAGGAGCTGTAGTATAGGACTAAGGGACCTTGGACCATAGTCCTGTGTCTACCACTAAAAGGCTGTGTGACCTTAAGCAACTGAAAAATCACAGAATCTAAATCTAGAAGATTCCTTAATGATTATCTGTTTTAACTCCTTCTCTCCAATTGTACATATGGAGAAATGGAGACATAAAAATAAACTCACTTTCCAGGATCACAAAAGTAGCAAGTAGCAAAGCCAGAATTTGAACCCTCGTCCTCTGTCTCTGAATGTAATAATTTTCCCATGAAGCAATTGTTTTTAATGATTCTTCATGGCACCATCTCCAATATATTTTCCCTGTTAGTATTCCAAGTTTGGTTTATTGAAAATATATTAGAGACTTATTTGTCCTATGTAATAACAGTATCTTATGACATAATTGTCATTCATTCATTCATTCATTCAACCCAGCATCTGAATAACATCGTATGGAAAAAAAGAAAGCATTCCTGTTTTCTAGGAGTTTACAATATACTAGGAGAGAGCAAGTATGTACATGTGATAATACACATATGTAATTGGGGCAATTAAGTAAAACAGTAGATAGAGTACCAGACCTGGAGTTAGTAAGATCTCAGGCATTTACCAGATATGTGACCTTGGGCAAGTCATTTAACCTGCTTCCCTTATTTTCCTCATCTGAAAAATGGGGATAACAAGAGCACTTATCTTGAAGGGCTGTTGTGAGGCTCAAAAGAAATAATATATGTAAAGCACTTAGCAAAGTGTCTGCTATATAATAAGTACTATATAAATGTTATTATTATGTTAATGAGCCATAGAAAGCAATATATGATTACATGCTCAAAATAAATGCTATGGATAGAAAGAATGGAAGACTTTTCCTTGATAGGAGAAAATGCATTGTCAGCTGAAGAGATCAAGGAAGATTAGAAGAGGAAAATTGAATTGGGCCTTGAAAGAGGAATAAAATCTGAGTGGGTAGAGGGGAGGCAGAAATCAATTTTTGGTAGTAGATAACATCATGAGAAAAGGCACAAAGTCAGGAATGAATATGAATTATTGGAGGGAATAGAAAGGAGATCATATTGACTGGAGCCAACGCTTGCAGAAAGGGCATTATAGAAGACAAGGTTGGTCTGTTATGGCATTACCATGTTTTGACCCTGAATGCCAGGGAGAATGTTGCGGACTTTATTCTGGGATCAGCGGGGGTCCACTATGACAGTACATCCTTTATCTTTTTAAATTTTTTTGCTGATTTTTATTTTTATATTATTTCCCCACCAAATGATCTTCCTTCTGTCTCTCTAACACCCCTTACCCAATTGAAAAAGTAATAAAGAGAAAATCCCCTGTGACAACCACACATTGTCAAACAAAACACTTTTCCTCACTGGTTAGGTTAAAAAAAGAGATGGGCTTAATGAGCAATCCAAATTCATTGTCCCTCTATCAGGAGGCAGGCAGCTTGTTTCATTAGGAGTGTGCTCTGGAATCATTGCTAATCATTGCAATGATCAGAGCTCCTGTCTTTGAAAGTTGACTTTCTTCACAATACTGTTGTTATTATAGAAATTATTCCTTGGGTTCTATTCACTTCATTCTGCCTTACTTCCTACAATTGTTCCCAGTTTTCTCTGAAACCTCCCCTTCATCAGTTTTTATAGCACAATAATATTCCATCCCATTCACATGCCACAACTTGTTTAACTTTGATTTATAGGAACCCCATCAGTTTCTAATTCTTTGCCACAATAAACAGAGCTACTATAAATATTTTTGTACATATGGATCCTTTTCCTCTTTCTTTGATCTCATTGGGGTATAAACCTAGTAGGGTGAAAGAGTAGGTGCTTTTTTGACTGTGGTTCCAAATACAGTTCCTTCAACAATATGTACCTATTTTCCTCTAGCTGCTCCAACGTGATGCTTTTTTTTTTTTTTGGTCAACTTTATCATTCCAAAGGACTGTCAGATGGAAAGGCAAAGTTCTTTTAATTTGCATTTCTCTAATTATTAGTAATTTAGAATTTTTATGTGATTTTTGAATGCTTGGATTTCATTCTCTGAAAATGGTTCATATCCTTTGATCATTTAACAGTTTAAGAATGACTTTTATTCTTGTAAGAGCCAGTTTTCTTAAGAAATGAGATCTTTATCAAAGTAGCTTTTTGCAGAGATTTTTTTCCCGCTGCATATACCTGCTTCTCTTCCACTGCTGGCTGTACTTGATGTGCTTGCACAAAACCTTTTTTGATTTTGCCTAATCAAAATTGTTCATTTTGTCTTCTGTGACCCTAACTCTTTTTTAGTCACAAACTCTTTTTCCCCTCCATAGACCTAACTGGTTATTTCTTCCTTGCTCCTCTAATTTGTTCAAGATGTTACCCTTTATGTATGTCATTGGTATACAGTGTGAAATGTTGGTTTGTATTATTTATTTTTTTGCCAGAGTGATTTCAAGTTTTTTCAAAATAATTTTTTAAAATAATGAGTTCTTGCCCCAGTAGTTGAGATTTTTGTTCTTTATCAAACACTAGGCTACTGTGCTAATTTGCTTCTGTATGTTGTGTACTTAATATGTTCCATTCATCAACCTCTCGATTTCTTACTCAGTACCAAGTTGTTTTGATGATTACTATTCTGTAGTATAGTTTAAGATCTGGTTCCCTTTCTTTCTTTGTGGGTAGGAATATTGCAATCTCCTGCACAGGCAGAAAAAAGTTGAGTTCTAGAGGACAGAGGTAAAGCAAAATAATTTCTAGTTTTTCTTTTTCATAACCTTGAAGATAAAATCATACTCTTCACTGTGAGGTACATATTTAAATTTATGTAAAATTGCCCACATGCAGAGGCTCTAGTCAGTCAAAGAAACAATAAAGAAACTTCAAAACATGCTGTTCTTGGATGTAAATTCAGTGGTTCAGCATGCCATGAACTATAACCAATCCATCTTTCCCAAAGCCAAGGGATACTTTTTCCTCTAACTTTAAAAAGCTTTCAATAATACTGAACACCACCAATAGTAATGCTGAAATACTGATGAAATACTTCATCTCTCAATTTATGTTCTTTTCTATTTCCTGAATTTAAAAAAAAGGTGTAGAGAAGCCTCTTTCTCAGTTCTTTTTGACTCTATGCATGCTAAAATAAAAGCCAAAATCATTACTTGTCTACATAGACAACTAGCTTGATCCTTTAGATTGATGTTGGTCAGTAATTTAACTTCAAGACAATGTGGCATGATCCATAGAAAGCTGGCGTAGGAATTAAGAAGATCTGGATTCACGTCTAGCCTCTGAACCATAGTATCTACCCGACCCTGTGTAAGTCACCAAACCTCTTACTGTCTGAGGCAACTCACTCAAAATCTAAGTTGCAGAGAGGGTGTTGACTTACATCAGTCAAAGGGAGTTATCTCATCTGGAAGTTCCTTGTACCCAAGAACTCGCAGGTCCAGTTCCTATCCCTAATTAGATGAACCTGTGATTTCACCTTCCTCTACTGGTTGAGATCTAAATCTCTCATGCCCTTTCATTCTATATGATTCTTGCCCATGTTGTTCCACATTCACTTAATGCATGAAGCCTCTGATTCTTTTAACATTATTGGCATATAACTAGTAGAACCAGGGTCCTAGGTCAGCCTTTTTATTATTGTACTTCTAAAGAGCTTGACATCATTTCAGAGACTGTATACTATAAACAGACTGAACTTTGCTGACCTGAAGAGGTTATGGGCAAGAAAATTTTTCTTTCCCGTGAAAAGTCTTGCTTTCTTCAAAACAGAGTTGTTGGTGTGGTTTTTATCATTACTTGAACTGTAATAAATTAACCGTCAGTGTTGTAGCTTTTCTGGACATCCTGTTCACTGAAACTCAATCCCAGAAATCCTTTGAGCCTCAGTCATTCCATTTTGTATGCAACCAATAATCTCTAACTCTTTACAATGCCATTTATATTCTGTAAAACCATCATTTGATTTTTTTATCCAAAGACAATAACAATGTTTAATTTAGGGCAATTGGATAAGAAACCTATCCTCAGCATTTCTCTCTTGTGGTCATGAGAAATAAAGCCAAGTTTTGATTAGAGTTAACGATCACTTGTTTGGAGTTGTTTCTTTAACATTGTACGGCACTCAGGTTG
The DNA here is from genome assembly GCA_023548195.1 of Bettongia penicillata ogilbyi. Taxonomy (NCBI): domain Eukaryota; kingdom Metazoa; phylum Chordata; class Mammalia; order Diprotodontia; family Potoroidae; genus Bettongia; species Bettongia penicillata. The sequence goes on from JAJHZJ010000227.1 coordinate 5,212,882, forward strand.
TAACTTTAGATCTCTTGTGACTGACCCACCTCTTTTTCCAGCATACACATTCTTGATATTGATTTCATTGCCTTCCTTGAATGCAAATCATTGTTGACAATTTGCTACAGTAATTACACTTGCCATGCATCTTACCCCTGCCCTTTGGGTTACAATTTTGACTCCTCTGAGATTGTGATGTTCTAGTAATTAATCAATTCAGTAAAAATAGACACAGTAGTTACGAATACAGTCAAAGTTGATGTATTCTGAATTGATCAAGGGCCAAATGTGGCAGGTGAACATCCATCTATGAGACCGTAACTTCATACTTATCACTAAGAAAGATGGTGGCCTGGGGCTCTAAGGCATTCCACTTACTTGCTAACTCCCAAATCCTGTGTAATTCTGTCCTCTCCTACATACCTGGAATTGGGCCGACTTCTTGGGAACAGAATGGGTAGAGAAAGAACATATGAGTATAAATGGGGCTTCAGTCTTTAGAATTGTTAGCTTGGCATTCTTCCTGTATTTCCAACCTATGACAACAGCAACAACAACAAAACAATTTTATATAGTGTTTTAAAGTTTAAATATCTCATTATATGCTCACAACAACTCTGGGAAAGAGGCGCTATTATTATCCCCATTTTATAATATGTCTCAGGAAGACAGAGGTTAAGTGACTTGGCCGTGGTCAGAAAGCTAGCAAATGTCTGATACTATATTAGAACCCAGATCTTCTTGACTTCAGATCTACCCTATCCACAGTGCCACCGAGCTGCCATGAAATTATGACAACTCTGGGAAAAAGAGAGTAGTTGTTTATTGCGGGGGATGGGGGTGCTCAAGTCAAGTCAAGCAAACATATTTATTAAGTGCTTACTATGCGTTGTTAGGCCATGTGCTAAGAACAAGTGATACAATGAAAGGCAAAAACTGCCCCTGTTTTCAAGGAGTTCACAGGCTAATTGGGGAGACAACAAGCAAACAGCTGTGAACAAACAAGATAGATACAGGATAAATCAGAGAAAATCTTAAAGGAAAAGCACTGGCATTAAGGGGGGATTGGGTCAACAAAAAGGCAGTCATAATCATTTCTTTATGGACGGAAGGGTATCATCAGGCTATTAATGCCCATCTGGGCATTAACATTTTAGCAGGTGCACCTACTAGTACCTAATGTGTTGGCTTGGAGAATATAATTAAAATATTCAATTAGTATTTTGTGAGTTTTTAAAAATACAGTTTCAGGGTTAAAAACAGATTGAACATTGCATTTGTAGCTAGATGACCTTGATTTTAGTCTTGATTCTATCATATATTAGCTGTGTGAACGTGGACAGCTCACATACCCTTACATATTATGCTCCCATGACTAATGTAATGTTAATTGTTGCAAGAGAGCAAAAATCTAATCGCTTACATTCCTATCCAAAAAGAAAGATGAAAACATCTATTTCCTGCAAACTGTAAAGCACTATCTAAATGTGACTTATTACTTGCCATGTGTATAACATACACTTAAATAGACATCATTAGAAAGTTCTCTGTATGCATTTATGGTGACAAAGAATCGGAAACTGAGAAGATGCCCATCCATTGGGGAGTGGCTAAACAAATTGTACTATGTGGTTGTGATGGAATGCTATTGTGCTACGAGAAATGATGAGCAGGATACTCTCAGAAAAACCTGGAAAGACTTGCATGAGCTGATGCAAAATGAAATATACTGTGTACAGAGTAACAGCAATATTGTAAGATGATAAGCTGTGAATGAATGACTGGTGGTGATTATTGTCTTTCGAAAATTCTTGAAATGGAACAAAATGACATCACTATGCTAAAATCAAGTTACAATGTGTCTGACTATGACTGATAAAACCAATATGACCATGGAATGCTCTACCACAGATTGGGCACAAATAGTCCATATGAACATTTGGGGTGGATTCTCTAATTTGTGCATCTCTCATTTCTTTTCAACTACTTCAATTTTGCTTTGCTCACCTTTTCTGATGAGGGCCATGCTGGGCGGTCCTGTGCCTGTGTCTCCTGTGTCACATAATCAATTCCAAAGTTCTTAAGAGAGACCTTGAGAGTATCTTTATATCACTTTTTCTGACCACCATGTGAGCACTTACCCTGTGTGAGCCCTCCATAAAGTAGTCTTTTTGGCAAGTGTATGATTGGCATTCAGATAATGTGACTGGTCCATCAGAGTTATGTTCTCTGCTAAGTTTGAATGACTTAGCTATTCTCGGCTAAGATAACTCTGAAGGACTTATGACGAAAAATGCTGTCCATCCTCAGAGAAAGAGTTGATAATGCAGATTGAAGCATACTTTTTTGGGGGGGTTTTTCTTGAGTTTTCTTTTGGTCTGTTTTCTTTCACAACATGACTACTGTGGAAATATGTTTTTGCATGACTACACATGTATAACCTACTATTGGATTTCTTGCCTTCTTAATGAGGGAGGCTGGGGAGGAAGAAAAGAAAAGAATTTGGAATTCAAAATTTTAAAAATAAATATTAAACTTGTTTTTACATATAATTGAGAAAAAATAGAATATTAAATACATTTTTTTAAAAAGAAAAAAAAAGAAGGAATGGAAAGATCCCAACCCTACACGTGAGATTTTGTTACTAATTTAAAAATAAAACAAGCTAAGAGATCAGAAGAATAAGTTCTCTGCAAATCTTAATCCTTATAAATGTTATCACTACCCTTAATAGAACTTACAATGTTATTTCATAAGAAACTTATATTGTAACTAATCAAGCCTCTTTTTTTGCTACTTAAAATGTAAGTATATGATCACAGAAGAATGACTGTTTATATCCACGGCCCTATCTGGACATGTATGTTTAAATAATGAATCCTGCTGCTCCTCAAAGTGATTTTGGATCCATCTCTTTTTCTTCATAGTCAGTATTATGTTGCTACAGGATAACAAAATTCTTTTGCTGATATTTCTTCTTATAGACATTGCTTCCCATTTTATAGCAGAAAGTTCAAATATTATCCATGAAAAGGAAAAATAGCGCACTTGCAAGTTACATCATTCCTATTCTAGCTGGTTAAAACTTCCTGAAATATTCAGGGATCACCAAACTTTTAAAAATACTTTACATTCCTTTAGTCTATGTTACTATGCCATTGCTAAAAATTTGCATATTCAATTATTCTCTATTTTTGAAGTAGACTGCTTTCAAGTGTATTGTACTTTCCACAGTGAGAAACAGGTTTTTTCTTTTTTCCTCTACTTATTTCCCACATCATCCACCTCTTAAGAGATGAGGAACTCACCTCATTTTACTGAGAAAATGAAAACCATTTGCTAGCAACTCTGCATAACTATATCTCAAAACTACTTCTCATCATTTCCAGTTATCTCTTCTTTAACTCTAGTCTCTGGTGAGGAAGCAATTCTTATGCTTAGCAAGGCCAATTCCTTTACATACACCCTTGAGTTTGTTTGAGCTGTTGTTCCACAATTACTAGTCTCCAATCTTCAATCTCTTCCTATCTGCTGGTTGCCTTTAAATAAACCCAATTCTTTTTCATCTTTAAAAATGTGCTATCATCTCTTCAAGATATTAGCTTATATTTCTCCTTTTCTCATCCAGGGTCCTTGAAAATGCTATCTGTATTCTCTACCTCTACTTCCTCTCAGTTCCTTCACTTCTCAGTCCTTTGAAATCTGACTCCCAATATGAATTAGTCAACTGAAAATATTCTCTTTAAGGTTACCAAATGATCATTTGATTACCAACTCTCACATTTTTTTTTTCAGTCTTCATCGTGTTTGTTGTCTCTGTCGTATTTGATTTAGTTTGACACTGCCTTCTCTCTGTTTCCTATTTATTTAGTATATGGCTTGTTTATATATTATTTGCCTGCTTTTTTTCCATGCCCCATTCTATTATGAAGTCCTTGAGGGTAGGGACTGTCTGTTTTGGGTTTTTTTGGCATCCCAGTTCTTAGCACAGTGCCTAGCACATCGCAGATGATTAATAAATAGTTATTGATTGCTGGACCATTTTCAACTCTTTAAATATTCTCAGTTCTCTGGGTTTTTGTGAATGGTTCCCTCTCTATTTCTATGATCCTCCTTGGTCTCTTTTTGCTATATTATTCGTGTCATTCTGCCTAACTGCGTGTATACTCCAAAGCTCTGCTTTTATCCCTCTTCCTTTCTGTCTTTACACACTTCCTTAGTGCCTTCATCAACTTCTACGGGTTTAATTACATATGTAGACAACTGCCAGATCTATATATCCAACTCTGCCTTCTCTCTTGAGTTCTCATCCCATATTACAGCTGCTTAGTGGACATTTCAAAGTGGATATCCAATAGACACTTCATATATAATGTATCTAAAACAGAATGTTTCACATTTAATCCCTGCCCTCCATTTCCTAGCTATATTCCTCTTCCAGACTTCCCTGATTTTCTCAAAGGTAATACCATTTTTACAGTCTTCATGTTTTGCCATTTCTGAATCATCTTCAGCCTTTTCATTCTTGATCCCACAATCCAATCAGTTTTATTCTAGTGGCTGTTTCCCTTAGGATCAAATATAGACTCCATTTTCACATCTAAAAATCCATACAATCTAAACTTATTGAACATTACTTTCCTTCATATATTTTGTCATTCTGTCAAACTGGCTTTTTTGTTCCTTACATTTTACTTAATGTCTGCATGCTTTTGTCCTGTCCAAAACATCTTGGGATAATTCAAAAAGCATCTATTAAGTGACTGTTATGTACAAAGTATAGTACTACGCACTAAGTTCTGATATGTAAATATATTAACCTAAAGACACATTTTTAAAAATTTTATAGCAGAAGTGGAAATTTTGAGAAAGGATAATTACCAAAGCTTTAGAGATCATTGAAATTTTTTATGTGATCACAGAACCACATGACTAGAAGATATCTTATAGACTATCCATTTCCTCACCTTTCTTTTACAGATGGGGAAACTGAAGCTCAGTGAGGTAAATAATGTGTTCAGTATTGCAAGCCAGTTAGTAGAAGAGACAGGATAGAACTGAGTCTTTAGACTTCCAATTTCAGGACTGTAGGATTATAAGATTTGGAGCTAGAAGGGATCTAATTAATGATTTAGTTCCATCCCTTATCTTATAGATGAGGAAACTGAAGCAGAGACAGGTTCAGTTATTTGCCAAAAGTTCTAGAGAACAAACAGACTTGGAATTTAAACTCAAGTCTTATGAATATAAATCTAGTGATATCTCCACTCTACCACCCAATTTTCTGACATAATTAAAGATTTATAATATAAATGTATGAAACAAGGTAAAATATAAAATTTACTTAGTGTAATATGACTTGCTTATTTTCTGTAATAGCAGCAGAATGGCAGAAAGAAGGGCAGTGAAGGTTAAGAATCACAATTTCTAGATGTCCATAAATATGGATTTAGCTTTTAGTATCCTAAATGTGAAATCCTTATCAAGTGATTGAGTAGATTCAGAACAAAAGGAACTGAATTATATTAACATTGGCATTCTTGCTTTAAATGAAACCAGAAGCCATAGAGAAGTTGTAGTTTAATTTAAGAATGGATCATGAATTCTCTTTTGAAAGCCAAATAAATGATGTAGTCAGTTGGTTTCATATATGCCCAAAGGCAACAAGCACCATTGTTTCATGGGATACTTGGCCATTTCTCTTTATAGTACTTATGATAATGTAAGAGAAGACCATTATGAAGATATTAGCATCTTATGCACAGTCATCTTTTGCAAAATATAAAATGCTATGCAAATTCTTTACTGGATTTAGCAGATGCTACCAAAGAAAACCAACATATAGTACTGAGCAATGTGAATATGCAGGGTTACATAGAGAAGGGCATCAAGACATGGTTCTAGTTATTTACTTATTTTTATTGTTAAATTTTATGTTCAGTTAATGAAAATGCATCTCCTCTCCATCTCATTTCCTCCCTGCCTCCACTGGAAAAGAAAGAAAAACCAAATCCTTGGAAGCAGTGTGTATAATTGAGCAAAATAAATCTGCACATTGGCCATATAAAAAAAATTTCACTGTGAGTCCAATGCCTCTCTGTCAGGTGGTGGGGAGCACATATTTTTTTCCATGAGTCCCCTGGAATCATTGTTGGTCATTGTGCTGATCAGAACTTTTAAATTTTTCAAAGTTGTTTGTCTTTATAGTATGATTTTTATTGTATAAATTGTTTTCTTGTTTCTAGCAAAACATATGTTGAAAAATATGGTTCAAGATTAAGAAACAAAAGAGCCTGAAAGCTTAGAGACTACTAAGAGTATTATCCTGGTAAATCATGAATACATTCATCATGAAGAGGGTTAGAAGTGACCCATCAGAAATGAGTACTGAATAACATTATAATCAAATTAAATTGACTTCATCGTAATAGACAGGAAATGACTGGTTAATGACATTGGAGTTGTAATTTGCAAATCAGTTGTATGAAGTTGTACTACCAACAAAGGGCAAAACCCGTACTTAGAAGGCTAAAGATGAGAAACTATATTTACAACACTTCCGACGTGCTCTTTTCAAATAAGCCATTCATATTGGAAAAATGGGAAATAAAGAAAAACAATAACAAGGATTGTTACCATTTCTTATTAAAATTTAAGAGATATAAAGCAGCCAAAAGAACCCTTAAACACTTGATCTCCTTGCCAATAGCCAAGAGCAAAACTGACTTAGAATGTAAATTTATGGAATAATGGAAGGCAATGAACGCTATCACCTCATAAAACATGAAGAGGCAGAGAGGGATGAGAGCCTGCTGAAAATTTGGCTTGAGATCCAATTAAGTCAAATCAGCCCAGGAACATTTACAAATAAAACTGGAAGATAATGAATTAATTAAAAAATGGAACAGATTGTTCAGCATCTCTATAATAAACAGTTTTAAAAAATCACCAGTGACAGTAGAACCCCCACATCTGTCCTCTCCCATCTTAGTTCTGAATGTGCTGTATGAAGAAATGGAGATGACACTAAGCAAAATGAAGATGGGAACAAGACTAGAGCAAGTATACAGAGAAGAAACCTGTGCTAGAGGCATCACAAATTTGATTGAATTGAGGGATTAATTCTTAACATATTTGAAAGAGGCAGAGAGTGACATAAAATATGGTATCCAGGAAATTAGGATTGGCAAAAGAGGTGGACTTGAAATATGTTATGAATGAAAGATAATACATGGACAACCTCAGTGCTGCACGTATATTTCTAATATTAAGAAACTTAAAAGAGGTTTCTAGTATGTTGGGTGAATCCTTTAGAAAAGAAAATAACATCAATGATAAAAATCAGAATTGATGTAGTGCTTTAAGTATTAAAATACTTTATATGTTGCTTCATTTAAATATAAATAAGTTTTACAGTATGAGAATATGGGTTTCAATCTGATATATATTGAGTCATAATCTCCAAATTTAAAAAAATATTGTGTACTTATCAACAGGCACTTCTTTGAGCATACATCCCTGATTTATGTATACCAACACTTTTCATATTTATATATGCTTGTTTAAAAGTTATATACATATACTATTGCTGATGGGAGTGAGCAATTTTGCCAGCACAGCTGATAATATGGGTGTCCAGTATTGTGGATAGGTTATTACCTCTATGAGGGTACACAAGGTAGAGAAGGGAAGCAGTTGGGTGGCTGGTGTGAGAGAGGTCAGAGTGGAGGTATGTTGGTGATAAGGTCACAGAGGTAATGTGGTTGTGTGGGAGATAGGCCCAATAACAGGTTGGCTATTGTGGGGAAGGTGAGATGTGACCCATCTTTCCACCTTTGCTTTGAACACATACCTTTTGTGGTCATGGTGCGTGATCAGGGTCAGAGTCTTTGGAGATCAATAAATTTGATCACAGAGTCATCAAAATTCCCTAGTATCAGTAGCTAAGACAAGGGTTCATTCAATGTGATGCTGTATTTGGATGTGAACTTGACAGATAGAGTCAGTGCTATGTAACAATTTCATTAAGTCTGAGCCCACTTTTCCTAGAAACTAAAATGGTATAGAAGAATACATAGCCCCAAAGTGTTGAGAGAAATGTTTGTACTTATATGCTTGCTATAATTTTTAAAATAAAAATCCCTTTGTAAAACTAATTGATATTTGGTTAACTGGTAAATGGAATTGAGACACTAGTCAGCAGTGGCTAACAGTGGTGAGAACATAGCTGAAATAAGCTAAAGGCACTTAACCCCTCAGGGCTGCTCCTAGAACCCTGATGTGGCAATGTAGTTAACCTGACCCTGGGAGAGTAAGACTGGGGTGCTCACTATACTTAAATACTTGATTATAGTAACAGAGCAATTCTTTTCAGCGAGGGGTTTAAGATTCTTTATGTGCCCTCCTATTCAATTTTCATTCACTTTAGTGAATATGTATAGAAGGTAAAGTAGGATTCATTTTCTACTAAAGCAATTTTTCCCCCTAATGCAAATGTAATACTAATGATTCTTATATCCCTAATGTAATTGTCATAAATATGATAAATATTTTCTGCATTGCTTTATAAATGCACAACTTGTATAACATATAATTTTCTAATTTAATTGTTTACATTTATATTTCTAATTTTTCTTTCCTCAGCCTAACATTTTTAGGAATAAAAAATATTTTTAAAATAGAATTTAAAGAATAGAATGTAAATGGGGGATTCAGTTACTAGGCAATTTTTTTGAACTTTTGTTTATACATGTATTTTTGCCTTGTTTTTCAACTATTAAATAATGGGTTGAATTATTGAAATCATCTTTAGAATGCCCAAGGTTAAGTTGAATAATCAAATTATGTAATGTTAAAGATCTAGTGCAATTTGCTATATCATTAAGGTAGAGATCGCAAGAGATATGTTTTTAAATTATCCATCTAAACAACCCTTGAGCAACTACATCTCATAAAAATACAGAGTAGATAGCAGAAAGTAAATGAGATGGCATGTTACTTGGAATTCTCTTTCCTAGGCTATCCTCTCCATTAGGAATCTGAGGACCAAGTATCAGTTCAGAGGCTCTGTATTTAATTCCAGGTCAACTATTCAGGTTTTTGAAAATACAGAGTTTTTTGAACTCTAATACATCATATATTTTCTCGATGGTACTTATATCACTTGTGACATACATGGAATCCATTGATAATATGCTGTGATCTACTCTCATTCACCATGAGTATTGACATTGTATTTTGTATTCCTTGTAATTCCAATTCTTCTGATCCATGAAAGAAGATATTCATTTGTTTATTTTAAGAGTATTTATTGAGTGCCTATTTTTACTAATATAATTAAAAGAAAATTGGTTTGTCATGTGGTGAAGATGATGGATAACCAATGGGCAATCTACAAGCTCTAATTTTAGTCTTACAATGCCAAGAGAAAATGGGAAAGATCTTGGCATATTGGTTAGATTATCTGAGAAAAACATGTGGGAAAATATAGAGAAGAGTCTCACAGGATGGGCAGTCCTAGATGGGTTGTTATCAGCATTATTGGAAGAAATTCTCACATTAATGGGATCAAATATCCATTTGAGTGTTTAATACAATCAATACAGTGTAGCAAGAACATGGATTTTCCACCAGTCAGTCAACAAACAATTATTAAGTACTTGGTATGTACCGGATACTATGCTAAGTTCTGGTTTCCAGTCCTCATGTCAGGAAAAAGCTTATGAAACAAGATTTATAATAGTCATTTATGTATGTATGCATGTATACGTAGTATAATACACATACACATATATCTACATATAAATCCTAGTAATTTATATTTACCTAATGTAAATATACTAATGATTTTCACCCCTAATGTAGTTGCCATATATATAAAGATTTTCTATCTTGCTTTATAAATGCATAACTTGAATGACATATAAGATTTTAATTTAATTATATGTGTGTATATATGCATATATGTATATACATACATATATACACTGTCTATCTGTCTGTCTTATCTTCTATAGTAAATTATAAACTCTGTAAGAGACAGATTAACTGCAAAATCCAGCATGGACTCCCCTCCCATAACCCCAGTTCCTCCTAGTGGCTCAGTATCTTGGAGGTGGGAGATGTGATTCTTCCTGAAAGGGAGAGAGTTGAAGAGTAAGAAGCTGCTTTTCCTCCTAAGGATTACAGAGTAGAGTGACAGATGCTACCAGGTTATAAATTAATAGTAAATGTGAGAAGAAGAGTAATAGTAGTTGATGATTCCTTTATGGAAATACTGAGGCAGTTATTTGTAGAGCTAATGAAACAATAGATATCTATTGTCTTCTTAAAGAATGTATCCAAGACCCAAAATAGAACCTCTCATGTCTTATCAACCATGAATGACAACCTCCCAGTTCAGGTGAGTGACATGAGCATAGATGACTCTATCAGAAAACCAACCAAAAGTATCGTCAATGAAGTCATGGGCAAGAAACTGATGATGGAGGTACAGTTAAGGTTTTCTTGACTGTTGCCCATTGAATGCAAAGGATACAGAAGATGAAATTAATCTGGGAAGTGAACATCTGGGTAAGAACATGGCATCTGAGGATTGGATTTGGAATTTTGGACCAGATACCAGAATTTTTCCTAAACATAGAGTATAACAAGGCAGATAAGAATGTATTTGCTAAGTATCTTTCAAAACTAGTCAAAAGGACTTACTCTCAAAAAAGATGAGAAAGAAAACTGTATGTACAGTCATCAAGTTAGCTATTATAGAGAGTATCCAGTTAGAAGCAAAAGGAAGTATAGCACCCGAGACACCAGAAATTCACAGGAAGCAATATTTTAAAGTTAGTAGTAAAATTTGTGGACTCAAATTTTTATACAAAAATGCCCCAAATTAAACAACAGACAAAAACAAGTGTTCCTAATACTAAGAGGTCAATTTGATCTTATAGACATAACTGAGACTTAGTGGGATAAATCAAATTACTAGACCATGGCTCTGGATTGGATTAGCATACTTCATAAAAAAAGGTAGGTTGATAAAAAAAAGGGTTAGCATTGTATATTAAGAAGCTATATACATGTAAGAAAACCCCTGGAATCATAGAGAGAAGCATGATGGATATTATTTGGATGGATAAAGAAAGGAAGGAGAAATAGGGGATTTTTATCATTTGAATAAACCATCTGGACAGAAAGAAGAAATAGATTAGGAGTTCAGCAAACATATTAGAAAACTGGCACAGAGACATGATAGAGCAATGACAATGGACTTAAATAAATAACTTAATTTTAATTAAGAAGTTTTTGATTTACCTTGGTGGTAACTTTGATCTTCAAAAGATGAAGGAATGAATAATGGGAAAAATCAATGCTGGATCTGGTTTTCTCTAACGGGGAGAAACTGGTTTCTGGAGGAGAAATAATGAGAGCCCTAGGGGCAAAGTTACTTCTTTAACCTAGAATATGTGATTTTAGATTTTTGGAAATCAGATTTTAATGGGTTTAGAGGAAAAATGAGTAGACTCCTAGTGAGTAAAATGTTTCAGGGGAAGGTGCTCAAAAATGTAATTCTGAAGACAGAATGGGAAACAAATGCGAAGAGTAGGAAAAAAAATGGGATCTGTTTGAAGAGACAAATGTGGATGGGATGCACAGGGCATTCACCAACTTAGAGTTCAAAAAGAAATATAGAGAAGTCAAAAGCAAGTCCCCTTGATTGAGAATAAATGTAAGAAAGTCTTGCAGTCTTATAAAAATGATATGAGGAATGCCAAAGCTCAGAATGACATGAAGCTGGTAAATGAATAATAAAAAAGGTATTAGTTATTATGGTTTATTTTACTTACATTAGGAGAAAAGCGGGTATCAAAAAGGGATGGAATTTGTGCTTAGGCTGGATAGGAAAACAATAACTGAGAATAAAGATAAGGTGTAATTGCTCAGTCTTTATTTTCCTTGTCTTTTCTCTGCAAGGAAAAAGAAAGAATGACCTTTGTCCAGGAAATGATGAAACAAAAATTATTAATGTGTAGTTGTTGCCAAGGGATGTAAGGAGCTAGTAGTAACTATCCTTATGAGTTCGTAACTTTGCCCAGATTAAATACACCTCCGGGTTACCCCCCAAAAAACTGGCAGATGAAATAGTTGTGCCGCTGTTAGTTATATGGAAAATAACAGAAATGTGCCACAGAATTGGAGAAGGAAAAAGAATAGTCTGCCAACCAAAGGCCAGTGAACTTAACTTCAATTTCTGGGAAATTTCTAACATGAATCCTTAAAGAGATATTCGGTGAGAAGGTAGAAAGGGAAGCTGGTGAATACAAAGAGACAGTATGGCTTTAACAAGGACAGGTTGTGCCAGACCAACTTCATTTCCTTTTCCAACAGGATTATCAAAATGAGGGGATGCTGTGGGTATAGTTTACTTAGACTTTCAGCAAAACTTTTATAATGTATCTAATGATATTCTTATAGAGAAATTGAGAAATATGAATTTCATAATGTTAAAAACTAGAGGCAGCTGATGACACAGTGAGTGAAACACTGGGCCTGAAGTCAGGAAATCTTGAGTTCAAATACAGCATCAAACACTTACTAGCTATGTGACCCTGGGCAATTTACTTAACTATTTTGCCCCAATTTTCTCAATTATAATATGAGGCTCTTAGTAGGTGTTATTGTTTTTTAATATTATTAATTCTATTTATTATTATTGTTAATGTTCTTAATGCTAATTCCCTTCTCCTTGTCTCTGATTATATCCTAGATCCAAAGAGTAGTTGTTAATAATTCAATATCATTGTAATAGGAAGGCTCTAGTGGAGTATCCTAGGAATCTGGAGTTGGTCACGTCCTGTTTAATATTTTTGTTAGTAACTTCTACAAAAGCCTGAATGCTATACTAATGAAATTTTCAAATGACACAAAGGATAGCCCCCACAGTACATGACAAAGTCAGGATTCAAAGGGATCAAGATAAGCTAGAACACTGACATGAATTTAATGAGAAGAAATCTGAGAGGGATAAATGGAGAATTTAACTTAAGTTAAAAAAAAACTTCCTAAGTATTAGGAGGAGGCATGGTTTGATAGAAGTTATTGTAAAAATGATCTGAGCATTTTGGTGGACTGCATAGTCAAGATGAGTTAGATATGTGATGTCATAGTCAAAAAGTGAATGAAATCTTGAACTTCATTAAGAAGGGCATAGATTCCAAGAAAAGGGGGCAATAGTAGCACTATATTCTGCCCTAGTCAGACTTCATCTGGAGTATTTGGCTCACTCTGGGGAACAGTAGTTTCAGAAGCACATTGATGAGATAGGCAAAGTCTGCTAACATCAGTTGAGATAAAGGAATATAACAATTATACAAAAATAAATATGAAGCACTGTGTTCCAAAAAGCTCAAAGAAAAAGGAAAAGGACGTATACAAACAAAAACATTGATAGCAGCTATTTTAGTGGTGCAAAGAATTGGAAATGGAGGATTGTCCATCAATTGGGGAATGGCTGCACAAGTTGTTCTATACGATTGTGATGGAATACTGTTCTGCTCTAAGAAATGATGAGTAGGATGCTCCCAGTAAAACCTCTGAAAGACTTACATGGACTGATGCAAAGTGAAATGAGTAGAACCAGGAGAGCATTGTTCATAGTATTATCAATACTGTATGATGATCTAGTGTGAAAAACTTAGCTATTTTCAGCCATACAATGATCCTAGACAATTCAGAAGAATTTATGATTAAAGGTGCTATCTCTGGAGAAAGAAATGGTAGACCCTGAATGCAAAATCAAAGAAAGTTTTTCTTTACTTTCTTTATTTTTCTTGGTTTTTTTTTGGTCTGTTTTCTTTCACAGCATGACTTAAATGGAAATGCGTTTTCCATGACTATATATGTATAATCTATGTTAAATTGCTTGCCTTCTCAATGAGGTAGTGGGAGTGAAAGGTGGGAGAAAATTTGGATCTCAGGATTTGATAAAAAGAATGTTAAAATTGTTCTTACATGTAATTGGGAGAAAATTTTAAAAAAATGATGGAAGAAAAATAGAATGAAGATATGGTAACTTCCTCAGTTACTTAAGCAAAACAACTTCCTCAATTGGCTGATAAACCATTAGAATTTCTTTTAGGTCCTTAGTAAGAAACCACATTGTTTTGTTTGGTAACTGTAAGCACCTCCTTTTCTTTTATTCCTTGCATTTTTAGACATTCAGAATCTAGGTAAGAATCATTGAGGATGTTTTAGAACTAGATGACCTCAAAAGGGCCTTTGTAGCTATAGTTTTGTTCATATAACTTAGAGAGACCTGCGAGTCTAGATATTTTCAGCTTAAGCTACAAAGCAGTGGGGATGGAGGTAGAATTGTTTGTTCCATGAAGGGTCTAACTCACTTTCTATTATTCTACAGGAAAAGTTCTTGTTTTGAATGACAAAAAATATGAATCTAACAGTGTCACTTAGCCCATTCTATGGGGACCTGCAAAGGATTGATTATTCTTTACAGTATATCTTCTAATGATTTGTCCAGACTAGATTTAAATGCTAAAGTCATACTTTGCTCTTGGACTTTTCTCTCCCTCTTTTCCCCTAGTGTATTATTTGTACTGTTAGTAAAATGATGAATGGCTCCTTATATATTCTAAATGTGTTTATTTCCTCCAGAGAATCCAAGTGAAACAAGTACATTCTTGCAGGAGAATCCTAATGTGGTTACTTATTCCTTTGAACTTGACTTTATCTTTGATTTAAAAATTCTGTACAAATTGAATGCTCTGTATTAAAAAGCCACAATGTTTCACATTTTTAATAGCCAAGATAAAAAACAGAAGAACAAGTTGTAATAGAAAAAGGATTTTGCTTTCTTCTGGAGAGATGTATTTCATAACACAGAATGAATCCGTTTAGGGATTTGCTCTCACATTTGCCTCATATGACACAAAGAAACTTTTAAAGGCCTGGAATTAATCTTGTCCTTTTCCTCAATATATAACCACTTATAGATCTATTTCTTTTTCAGTGCTGCAATTATTAGTTATCCTTTGGGTCTGGCTTCACTTTTTACTTTAGGATCCATACATACATTGCTATCTAACACAAATGTATCAGCAGAAGAGTTAGGTCATTGAGAAAAAACCCAAGACAAAGTAGAGAATTTAGGAAATTATTTAGAGAACTGAATGAAACAAAAGTCTTCCAGAACTTTAACTGTTTTCTTCCTTTCTGTGATATACACAGAACAATCACACAGTATTAAATGACAGAGTACTGGAATTGTCCTAACATAGAATATCAGAGAATATGATGGGTTTCCTTTGAAGTTGTAGATGTGTTTGTCCTTCGTTGCCAAAGAAGACCATGCCATCAGAGAAATAATGACATGACTTGCACTTGACTTTGTTTTGAGTGAAGGAAGACTGTGCAGGTCACCAGTCTCACTTCTCCTCTACAGCCATCTGAATCCAGTGACCAGATATTCATCAGAATGACTGCAGATGACCCTGGATGAGGCAACTGGGGTTAAGTGACTTGCCCAAGGTCACACAGCTAGTGAGTGTCAAGTGTCTGAGGTGAGATTTGAACTCAGGTCCTCCTGACTCCTGTACTGGTGCTCTATCTAATGCACCACCTAGCTGCCCCTTAGAGTATTGAGGCTGGTGACCTGCCCAGTCCACCCTCACTCAAAAAAAAAAATCAAGTGCAAGTCATGTCATGATTGCTTTGATGGCATGGTCTTTTTAGGCACTGAAGGACAAACACATGGAGTTGTAGATACTGTGATTCTGAATGCCCAGGGAGGTAGTTGTGAAGATGTGTGTGTATGAAATTGTGGGAATGGGAACTCAATGGGAACAGATCTGATGATAATTGAGTTTGTTCTAACTCCATTAAATTGAATGTAGATATTACTAAAAGACTTTTTATAGATTTTGCTTAGTTACTTATATCTCAGAATTTCCTTATTTATTCATCCACATTCTTCCATTTATTTATTCATTCAACAAATTGAACATCTATTTTGGAGGAGGCACTGTTAAGTTACAGAAGAACATAATATGTCTATTTGGGGACAAACATACAGACACAGATAATGCCCTTGCAAGACAAATCCTGTATGATTTGAATGGTATGTGTTAATGTTACAAGGAATGGGTGTTGTAAAGATTTCTCATCTTTGTGTTCCCAGAGCATGACACACAGAGTTTGCCACATAGCAGTTACAAAATAAATATTTATTGTTTTGTTTATTTCATTGATTTGTGGAAGTCCCAATACTGAAACCCTCCACCAATGTGAATTGGTGACTTCTGCAACTTTAAATCTTAGAGTGCTAGTTATGAGTACTTTGAGGATAAGTGACTTGCTCAGGGTCACAAAGTCATTACATATTAGAAATGAGACTTGAACTCCACTTTTTCTAAATCCAAAGTCAATTTTCTGTGTGTGTGTATATATGTAAGCATAATATATGTGTATTTGTAGCTACAACTAGCACCATTGTTATAGGGAATTGATGCTATAAAAATTCAGAAGAATGAAAGATCCCTTCTGCCTCATTTTGACCTTGAAAATAAAGTGTATTTTCTATAAGCAGAAATGGCAGGAGAGTTTATTTGGGTCATGAATAATGATATGGAAGCAGGACAGAAGAAGGCTGTTAAAGAGAAAATTAAGTGGATTAATTTACTTGCATCAGAGGGTTTGTAAGTATTCAGAAGTAAGATTGGAAAGTTCGATATGGGAGATACTGTAGGAGACCAAGTATTTAAACTGTGCTGCTATACAAAAGCATAAAGGGTAACTATGCTGACATTGTGGACTCAGATTTTATTCCAGGCAAAAATATACCATTGAAAAATATTGAATAGAGGAGTAGGTCCATGCAAAGCATTGCTCTAAGAAAATGGTAATGGAATTAGATACAAGAGGATGAATTTGGAACTGTTTATGATAATAATAATATAAATCTAAATATTATGGATCTGATCTCAGGAATGGCAATATGAGTGGAAAAGAAGAGATTAATGTAATAGATTAATAGCTAACATAATGCTTTCAGGTTTGGAAGGTATCTTGAAATATTATCTCATATCCTCAAAGATGTCCAGAAGATATGTACCATTATTACTTCATTTTATTGATGAACTGATGCAGACAAAAGGTAAGTCACTTTCCTAGGATCACTCAGTTACTAAGTGTCTATGGCAGGATTTGAACACGTCTTCCTGACTCCAGGTCCAATGTTCTTTCTATTGTGCCACCTAGCTACATTTTGATGATTGAAGGAAGAATAAAGAGGATTTGGTCATTGATTTGATGTGATGGGCCAGAGAGAGTGACCAGGCGTGAAAGATGATTGTAATTTTGAACCTGGGGGACTGAGAAAATGATTGGGCCATGGGTAGCAATATGGGAGTAAAGAGGAGAAGATGGCAGTAATGTGTCCATCCCCAAGTGTTTGGCTAAAGCAGTGAGAGGGAATAAGTCCAGTCTATAAGGATTTGAAGTAGTTAACCTTATTTGCCCTTTACTCAAAAAATAGTGAAATCATGCTATCAGACTCAGGACTATCTTTTCTGTAAAACTTTGATTCATGAAGAGCAACATGAAATTGTTCTTTTAGCAGGCATTCACTTTGCATTTCATGTTACGCACAATGTGGATACAAAGCTGTGCATGAAACAGTCCCTAAGTTCTCAGGGAACTTAGAATTGACTAGGTGAGATAAGGCATATTTCCTGATATGCATAACACCCATTAACAGCTCTGCTTTGAACATGAAGGTACAGAAATGGAAAGACTCTGTTGTACTAAATTGTGGCTAGAACCCCAGAGGTATCTTCAGTGAATTGTGGTATAGATCTTGGGTCAATAAGAAAGTCTAATGGATGATGGAATCTCTTACTGTGTTTATAAATGCTTCTTCTTTACTGGAATGCTAGCCTATTCATGAGAGAAGCCACAAAGTCGCCTGTTGGGAACTTTTTAAAATGAGGCTAAATGGACTGCCAATTTGGAATTGGGAATAAAGAAAATATGAAATTCATTATTTTCTGTAGGCAATGGAAGGATGAATGGGAGAAAGGGATCCAGGACTGGGAAAAAGAGGTGAGATGACATTACCAAGAATGGGAGAAGAGCTCTTGCTATATCCTCAAGATAGGAACTTAGCCCTAGGCTCAGATTGGTAATTATCTCTTGCATAGACCAGGAGCTAGGGAGAGACAAAGAGAAAGAAATACTTTATTTATTAAAGAGGCATTTCTATTATTCAGAATTTATTTTCAGCTATAGCAAACAAGACACAATATAATCTAAGGAGTCAATATGAGAATCAGGAAGTGCTCAGTGATATGGGAAGCCAAAAGATATTGAGCAATAAATATTAGAAGATATCATATTTGAAAATGTGTTTTTTTCAAGACCATAAATTTTAAAATCAAATTTTGACCAGATACAAATTAGGAAATTATACTTTTTACTACTGTTAATAATAAAAGATTATAAAATGCTGAAAAGATTACTAATAGAGTTTAAAGAAAATTCTAAGAAAATGGACAGAAGGTTATTTTTCTGCCATGGGTTAATAATAGTAGAAAACCCTCTCTTTTCATTTTGCCTTATGAAATGCCCATTCTGTTGCTATTCAAATAGCCTTCATATTAGACTTCTCTTCTCATACCCCTTCCTTCTTTTTGTAATAATTATAGAAACCCACTCATCCACCCAGAAGATATAGCATCCCTGGCTATATTCTCTAATGCTAAATGTATTCTTCTCATATCCCAGAAAGACAGGGACAGGAAAAAAAAAGAGTAGACATGTTTTCTACTGCTCATTTCAACCACACCCTATTGCCAGAAATTAGGAATCTGAACTAGATGACCTTTGGGGGTCATTGAGAGTAGAAATATAGGAAAATATAGGAAAAAAATATTCAAAAAAGAGTACAGTATCTGGAAATAAAGAAATGATGACATCTGATTTTCCTGATCTAAGCACCCTAGGTTTAATTCTATCACTGCTGCTAACATCACTGATGCAATTATTAATAGCATTTTAAAGGTTTGCATTTATCAGAAAATGAATGTAATGAGCCTTATAAAGTGTCTGACTTAGCTTTTCTCTGTAAAACTTTTTAGGAAGATACCATTTTAAATGAGTCTATTTGAAGGCTGAGCAGGCTACATTATCCTTTCCATGTAATGCTTTTTCTTTCTGTGTCATATACTTCCAACCTTCAAAATGTCCTCAGATTACTGTCTCCTACTTCTGGAATTGGCAGGTCTTTTCTTCTTTCCTAGACTATTTTACTGATTGCTAAGTAAGAACTAAAAAAGGTCCTCCCGTCCTCCTTCTCTCAGTGTCTCTGTCTCTCCATCTCTGTCTCTCTCTGCCTCTTTCTCTCTCCCTCTTCCTCTCTGTTTCTTTCCTTCTCCTTCTCCCCCTCCCTGCCTCTTTCTTTCTATATGAAAAGCTTTTTGGCAAGATTAAGTTTTCCTTCTTCCTCTCAGTGGGATTTGCACTTGGATAAAATATTAGGACATAATTTCCAAAACTTTGGCCTTTCTCATGCTTCTTTGTTAGGGCTTGATGCCAGCACAAGAACAGATGAAGACGTAGAACCTGCAAATGTCCCCACCTGTTTGAGGGAATTAAATTCCCAACAGAGAGCAATTAAGGGCAATATTAATATGCTGGGGGATATGTCAGAGTTCATGGCCTGACTGACTACACATTTCTGATTCTACAGGATCTTTAATGTTGGCTTGTGAGGCTTCTTTACAGAGAAAGGGTCTATGACCTTACACGGACTGCCAGGTTGCAATGAGAAAGCTAAATGTTTGGCATAACCTCTGATGTCTCCCTCCCACATGCACTATACTCCCTTCCCCCATGTCACTTATTCACTCCTGCCTGGAGGGAGGAAGGGCAAGCTTAGTATTGTTGAAGTCATAAAATTCTGCGAGATGGAGATACAACAGAAAATAAATACTGTATTTCTCCATAAACAGAGTAAGATTACGAATACAACTATGCAGCCAGCTTCAGACAGAACTGACTGCCTTAGTTGATTGGAGATTGGAGGATGAGTGAGTTGTAACTCAAGTTTAGAGTCACAGTTTAGTTAGAGAACTAGCTAGACCCCAGACTCAGGCCAATTTTTTTCTAATCTCTGGACCCTGCCTATGATCACAGCTATCTGATCAGGGTCTAGACAGCATCCGATTGGTCCTGTGGCCACCTGCACTAACCCCCTTTCCATCAATGATAATCAAATCAACATTACCAAGGAAAACAGGAAGAATACAACAGTCTACCAGCCCCTGACTCTAACTAGATTCCTTGTGATTCAGAGGCATAGAAACTGCCTTCCCTGATTGCCCTGTCTGCTTCTTCGTACCTACCCACATCAGCCCTATCCCTACCATATCCCTATCCTCCTCCACCTTCCCCTTCCATTATACATTATGGAATCCCTGTTCTGTTGCTACCAAACTTTCTCTCATACTCCTACCATGTTCTTGTAATAACTATAGAAACCTACTCCCTCTCTCCCTTCTGCAGGTTTCAAAAGATCTTTCATCCTGGCCACACTCTTTAATGCTAGGTACACTTTCTTATGCCCACTGAAGACAGGTCCAGGAAGAAGACTAGGTATATTTCTTGTTGCTCCTTGTAAATTTCAGACCCTCCCCATATCCCCGCCACCCTGTAACTGCTCACTGAGATTCACTCTCCCAGATATGTCACCCGGTCTAGATTTTTGTGACTGCTATTTTTAGCTCCCAGATCATTCTTTCTTCTTTATCGGGAGTTCAGCATCTTCATTCCTATAAACTTGCCCTTATGCTTGGGGACTTCAATGTGTATGTTCATATCCTGTCAGATATTCTTGCTGTCCAATCCCCTGAATTCCTATTGAATCTGGTTTCAGAAATGTACTAGTTGAGTGACTCTGGGTAAGTTATTTAACCTCTGTGTGTCTGTTTTTTCTTCTGTAAAAAGAGGATAACAATAGCATCTGCCTTCAATGGTTGCTGTAAGGATTAATTGAGATGTCATTTGGAAAGTACTTTGCAAATCTTAAAGCCCTCTCTATACTTCCCTATTTCTGCTAAGAGACCACCATTCTGTTTGTCAACCAGATTCACTTAGATGTCATTCTTAACCCTTCACTCTCTTACAGAGCCCACAGCTAGACAGTGGCCTGGTCTCTTTTATTTTAATCTATAATATCTCTCGTCTCTACCTCGTCCCTTATCATACCACAGCCAGCTTTGTTCAAGTTCTCATTACCTCTTGGACTATTCTAATAGCATCCTAATTGTTTGCCTTCCCTCTCCAATCCATCTTCTGTACAGTTGCAAGAGTGATGAAACACAAGTAAGACCACGTCATTCCCCTGCTTAAGGAACTTCAGTGATTCCTTCGTTACTTGGGCCCTGTAATTCCAATTCCTCTTTGGCATTTGAAGCATTTCACAATGTGACTCATGCCAACTTCTCCAAGCTCATCAGAGCTTACTCTTCATGCATGCTACATTCCAGCCATACTGGCCTACATATTATTTCCTACGCCTGAAACGCTTGCTTTCCTCATCCTTACCTCTTTCAACCTTTAGCATTCTTCAAGACTCAGTGTTAAGTGCTATCATCTTCAAGAGAAATATTTTTTTAGATTTATCTGTTAATGTCCTTACCAAAATGACCTTGTATTTATTTTATATATTTACTGTATTTATTTATTTGCCCCCTACTCTAATAGAATGTAAGTTCCTTGAGGACAGGGAATGTCTCACTTCTGTATTTCTATTCCTGGTACTTAACACATAGAAGGTGCTAAGTAAAATGCTTATTGGTGAGTGATGTGTAATATGGTGTTACAGACTGACCATAACAAGAAAAAATCTGGTAATCAGCAGTATAACATACAATAGCAGTCATACAAATGGTTATATAGGATGACATACCCAAGAATTGGAAGGAACATTAAAGATAGTCTGTGTTTACCCTGTTATTTCACAGATGAAGAGACTGGCGCCTAGGAGACTAAAATAATTTCTTATGATTTGAGGGAAACTGGAGCTCCTCTCTTCTCCTTTCATTTGCAAATATATGGTGTAATGATAATAGTGAGTTAGAATGGTTGGGTACTCTGAGATAACTCCAGCAGAGGTAGTGATCCAGTGGGTCAGCATCCAACTAACAATGAATGGCTTAGCTTTGTTGGGAACTGGGCAGAGGGGCAGTGAAGATTGTTTGAGGAAGTGACCAATCCTGTGACTTCCCTCAGTGGCAGCAAGTGTTACTGATCTTTTTCACCCATTGATGGCCTGGTGAAGGAAGAAGGAAGGAAGGCAAGTCTTGTTCTCCCCCTGGGATGGGGTCATGAGATAAGAATGCTGGGCTCTGTTCAACTATTGGGTTATCTGGGCATCTGTAGCCACCTTATTTAACCTTTCTGTGCTTTAGTATTTTCATTTGTAAAATGATTGGGGAAAATAAGCCTTACTTCACTCACAAGGTTACAAGGATCAAATGAGATTGTTTGGGGAAAAAGTGTTATAAATGAAAGACATTATTATCATGATAATTACTGCAATACTTCATTTAAAATCCCCCTGGGTAGAAAGCTCTTTTATGAAGCAAAACAAACAAAATATCTTCATAAATCATGCAAAGTGGAGTTGCCTCTACTTTTGGCTACATGACAAAAATATGGAACCATTCTCTTTGTATTTGTCCCTGACAAATTGAAGGTAAACAGGACCCTCCGTAAGTAAAATGATGAAGTCTTGAAAATCTCGATTCCTCTCATTGTTGGGTATCCCTTTGTTTATGTTTTACCGATGACTGCTCTTCTGCCTGATGCATACTCTAATGTTCTCCTGTGTTTTCTGACAATCTTTTCCTGTCTAGAGAAGGAAACAATAGCAGTCTTTTATAACTGTCAATTAGTTCCATTTTGACTGTAATTTACTCCTGCTAATTTTTTATCCCAAAGAGGCATTTGTGTTTTAAGCCTTGCATAACTAATTATGATATGAAAGGTCTTTTTAGTTAGTCAATAGATATTTAATAAGTACCTACTGTGTGCCAGGCACTGTGCTGAGCACTGAGGATATAAGTACAGAAAAGCATGACAGTCCTTCAAGGAACTTACAATCTAATAAGAGAAAACAACACATAAAAGGAAGATGAAAAAGTGGTTAGGGTGGGCCAAGAGAAAATATGAGGCAGAATATGGGAGCATAATAGAGTATAGTTCAAAGTAATACATCTGAGTAGGAAAGGAAGATATGGCTAGTCCTGCAGCCTTCTTTCTGTAGAGAATTTGGGAGGAACTCCTTGTTCCATCCATCAATCCTCCAACCAAAAGGGCAGAAAATACTGAGGTTATTCCTGGTGTGTGAGGAGCAAGGATGGTGCAATCTCACAGTATGATGAGTTTTCTGATGATATGTTCCTGAGCTTATAATAGAGTCCATTCCAAAGGAGTTCTACAAGATGGAGAATGGAGAGACAAGAAAATATTTTAGAGGGTTAGAAGACCTCTTAAAATCATATTGTTTTGATCTGAATAGCTCTGAATGCAAATATGACAACTTTCTATCTACTAGGCCACTATTCCTCAGTAATATTAAAATATGAAAAGAACCTCAGTCCTGTGAGGCATCCTATTACTTCTTCAGTTACAAGGGAAGAATGCCAAAAAAGGTGAGAGTATATGAAGAATCACACAGCTTTTAAGTCACCCATAAGCATTCTTTTTAGAAGGTAAGGTAAACTCCTTGGTGTTAGTTCCTGTTATTTTTTATTTTTGTACCACCAGCACCTAGCATAGTGTTATATACATGCTGTTGTTATGCAGTCATTTCATATATGTCTGACTTTTTGTGACCCTTCGTGAGGTTTTCTTGGCAAAGATACTGGACTGGTTTGCTATTTCCTTTTTTAGCTCAATTTGCAGATAAGGAAACTGGGGCAAACAGAGTTTAGTGACTTGCCAATGGTCACACAGCTAGTAAGTATCTGAAGGGAGATTTGAATTCAGATTGAGTCTTCTTGACTCCGGGCCCTGTGCTCTATCCACTGCACCACTTAGTTATTATATACATAGAAGGTACATAAAAATGTTTGTTGTGTTGAATTAAGTAACCATTTATATTCTCAATATGCAAGTGTTGTCTAGTTACCAAAGAGCTGATGTGGTTCCAGAAAAATAACTATTGACATCTACAACATAAATGAAATTAGACAAAAAGTTACAGCTAAATTGAAAGGATGTATGATAGGTGCTCCTCCTTAGAGAGGCAAATAAAGGAACTGGCATGATTAATTTAACCTTGCATTCAAGGACAATAAGAAACATCATTGTCTGTGATATTCACACTTCGTCATAGTGTTCATGATGAGTATAAGCATAATGGCCACCATGAAAATAATTATAGTTTATCAACCAAAATAATATATAGCCAAGGCATTCTCTGACAAATTTGATAAGCCAAGGCAAATTAACATACTTTGACTCTTGGTTTCCATGTAAAGGGGATAGAAGAGAGAAAAATATCTTGGAAAATATGGCTTAGGATTACTACATGAAAGAAGTAAAAAAGAACCTGTAGATACATATATTATGAATACTTTTTAAAGTAATGATATCTGACATTTAAAAAAACTTTTCAATGCTCTTTACATACATGTAAATCTCATAACAGCCCTGTGAAATGGGTACCACAGGTATTGTTTTCTTCATTTCACAGATATAGAAATTGATGCTTGGAAATGAAATGATTTGCCTACAGTTACACAGCTTGTGTCAGAAGCAAGATTCAAATCCACATCTAATTCTAAATCCTATGCACTTCACCATGTTTTTACTTCAAGAAGTGAACTTAAAAGATAAGAAACAATTGGTTATGGATATGGAATTTATTTTAAATTTTATTTTAGAATCACTTCATGTATATTGAGTTCATTTACTGCTTAGAAAAAAGGTCAAAATCAAACAACAAATTACAAGAAATGACAAAGTTGTGAAGACTGTGCGTGCAGTTATAACTCCAATCCAACTTATTTAAACTAGCTGAATACTTGAAAAAATAGCTAAAAACAAACATATAAACATTGTTATCACTTATAGCAGTTTTTGTTTTGTTCATAAAGATATGTTGTTGAATTGATTTTTGAAATTCCCAGTTTAGAAACACCCTTTATAGATATCTACCAATTTATCTGGAATATATAGTTTTAGAAACTCATCTAAGTCACTGAAAGATTAAAAACCCATATAGGTAGTATGCATAAGACAGCTTTGTGAAACTGAGCTCTATGATAACCCCAGTAGGATCCTACTTTGTGAGCATTCTATTTACTTATGGAACTACTTATGGATCTCAATCCTCCTACACTGTCCCACTCCAGTTTTGCCCATCTCTTCCATTATGTTCCATGATCTGTGTGTCAAGAAGTATGACAGAAATTACAGTCCATCCTAGATAAAATGGCAAGTAATTCAGTGTCATTTGTGTGTGTGTGTGTGTGTGTGTGTGTGTGTGTATGTGTGAAGACTAGGTAAATTTCAGGAGTTGGAAGGAACACAACAGAAAGAGGTCTAAAGTAATGGGGAGTATGTTTATTATGGAACAGGAATGCCAGACAGCACAATAGAAGAGAAAGGAAGAGCTGAAGTGGGATAATGGAGGGATAGGGTTGAACTAGATAGAGATGAGAAAATAAGAAATGGGATTTGGGAAGTGAGGTGCTTTACTCTGAGAGGCAGGGTTCAATAGCAGTGAGACAGGGAAAGTAAGAAGGAGTAGGAGTTTGCCAGCTTTAGGAGTTGAGTCTAGGCAGGGTATCAGTAGATGGGAGTATATATTCAGCTACTTATGGCAGCTGAATAGTGCCCTTTATCTTTTGCTTTCTAGAGTATCCCAAGGTCTCCAATCCTTTAAAATGATGACTTTCTGCTCTCTCTCTCTCCCTCTCTCTCTCTCTCTCTCTCTCTCTCTCTCTCTCTCTCTCTCTCTCTCTCTCTCTCTCTCTCTCTCTCTCTCTCTCTTTAACTTTGAAGCTGTGGATTTTGGTTGTAATATTTCTAATAATGTTTGTTTGTGGCTTTCTTTTTGAGGTGACCAGTGGATTCTTTCTACTTCTACTTTGCCCTCTGGTTCTAAAAGATGTGGGAAAATTTTCTTTTTAAGGTCTTATTTGAAATACCTATGTTCTTCCTTCCTTCCTTCCTTCCTTCCTTCCTTCCTTCCTTCCTTCCTTCCTTCCTTCCTTCCTTCCTTCCTTCCTTCCTTCCTTCTTTTATTCCTTCCTTCCTTCTTTTATTCCTTCCTTCCTTCCTTCTTTCCTTCTTCCCTCCCTTCATTCCTTCTTTCCTTTCTTCCTTTAATTTCTTCCTTCCTTCTTCCTTCCTTTCTTTCTTTCACGGCATTCAGGAAATTCAATTAAAATTTTTTTTGTGTGTTCTGTTTTCTAGGTCAGTTGATTTTGCTTCGAAATATTTTATATTTTGATTTATCTTTTAACTGTTTTAATGTTTCTTGTTGTTTCATGAGTTCATTGGCTTCTATTTGGTCCATTCTAATTTTTAGTGATCTTGTTGCTTACACTTTTTTTTTACCTCTTAAGTCAAACTATTAAGTTCCCGTTCCAATTCTTTCCTCCATAGTTCTTATTTCTTTTTCATTTTTCCTTTCTAGCAGTCTCATTTCATTTATAAAGCCCTTTAAGCTCTTAAAAAAACTCATACATCCTCTTCTCTAAGGATTCTAATTCAATCTTTGCCTAAAACTTTGAGACTTTGCCTATTTTGGAGTCATTCACTTCTGGGTTTGATGTCTTGACCATCCCTGTCAACATAATAACATTTTATGGTGGGATTCTTTTTGGCTTATTTGTTTGTTAAATTTTCTATCCTACTTTGTGACTTCATATTTGATGTTAGGACTGTGTTCTGCACACTTCTGGAGGGAAGGTCTAGGCTCATCCTATAGATGACTTCTTGGCATATTGAGTGTTATTATTCCAGGACCTCTGGGAGAACTCAGGCTTAGGACCTGTACACTTTCAGTACATGCAAAGTGGTCTAATCCAGTCCAGAGTCTTATTGCTGCCCCACTACCTTATCTGAGTTCTGCTGTTTCCTGACCTAGATTCAGGTCTGAGTAACAGTAAGTTGCTACTGGACTCAGTCTCTATCAACCATTTGAGAAACTCTTCTTGTTCAGAATGATATAACTTCAGGTTTTTCTTTGGTCTGGGATTCCTGACCTTGTCATACTTCTGTAGGCTTCGTACTGGTCTAGATGCTGGCACTGAGATTGCTCTACTACTTAGAGGCTCATAGTTGATGTTTGATTCTGAATTTGATTTTGTTTTGGTTCATAATGTAGGGCTTACAACTTACTACATCTTACTCTGAAACACCACCTCTGAACCTAGGTTACCTCCTCCATTAACTTTGGATTTGTGACCTGAAACTAGGTAATGAATGACAAAGTTGCTAAATGGCACTGGATTCCTGTTATGGTGCTCTGGTAAGGCTATGGGCTGTCTCTTGCTCTGGTGTCGTCTTTTCCCTAGCTTTTGGAATGTTCTGTGTGACTTGCATCAAACCAGACTTCCTCCTCAGCACCCATAGTATCCTCTCTACCTCTCTCCAATCAAGAATTTACAAAGAGGGAGAGAGAGGGCTGAACTGGCTTGGGGAGATTTCATAGTGCTTTTACAAATTCCTAGCTTGTCTCTGAAACAAAATCCCACTCTGTTAATATCAATGTTCTCTCAGTGATGCTTTATGGATGCAAGATATAGCATTGCCTCAGTTTCTAAAGAATTACATCTGAGTGTCCCCCTAAGGGGAATGGAGAAGCATATGGGGATAATGAGTAGACTGCAACACTTTGTTAACCAAGAACCATTCAAGGGAAATAGTATTAAATGATGATATCTGAGAAACTGTATAACCAAAAAACAAAGTGTGCTCTTCATGTGGTAAGAGTATAAGCTAATTGATGGATAGCCTATTTGCTGAATTGGCATCTATGAAATGTCAAGACATCTAAAGGAAGGACGCAAGCACATTAGGTGTGCCCTCTGTGGAGAATTTTGGGTAGAATATAGTGATTTGTGATATGAATCCCTGGAGGGATTACACAGATTGATGGAATCAGAGTTTCTTTGAAATACATGAAATACCACACTTAGTGCTCAGATTACAAAGACAAAAAATGAGAGTTTCTCTCCTTGGCTACCTTACATTCTGCTGGTGTGTGTGAGAGAGTCTAAGAGAAGTAAATAATATGAAATAACAATTTGGGGAGGGAACTAGAATTTTGGGGAATTAGAAAAGGCTTCCTGTCAGAGGTATAAATCTTCTTTCAAGTATCCCTTAAAATACCATTTTCTGTAAGAAGTTTCCTGGTCCACTTTAATGCCAGCAATGTCTTCCCTTTGAAATTACTTCCAGTTTTTCCTGTATATATCTTGTTTGTAAGTATTCATTTCCATGCTCTCTCCTCCATATGTCTGGGAGCTCCTTGAAGGCAGGGACTGCTATCTTTTTTTTTTTCATCCCCAGTAGTTGATGGTTAGTTACCATTTAATGATAGAATAACCATCCATTTTATCTGCCACCCTACAAATTCATGGGACTCCATTAATATTCCTACCAGTGCTTAGGATGTTTCTGACCAAGTGTATTGTTAGGAAGTATCATTTTCATTAACATAGATATTTCTAAATAATTGTTATCACTTTCACAAGCACAAATTATGCAGGTTATTCCACTCTTGGTCCTCAAAGATCTTGCTTAACCCAGTGATCTTTTCCCAACTCTTGTTTTCCTAGATCCTTCTACATAGCACTTCATACTGTTGACTCCCCATTTTTTCCCAAATCTCTCTCATCCTATGGCTTCTATTAAGCCACTAGTATTAACCGTTATAAAAGCAGGAGCAATGAACAGTATCTAACATTTGATGGATTACTGGACTTTGAGTCAGAAAGCTGATTTAATTCCCCGCACACCTAGTAGTTATATAATCCTGATAAGCTTAACTTCTCAACCTCAACTTCCTCATTTATGATATGGGGATAATAAAACACCTAACTATATCACTAATATATGTATAATATATGTATATACCTACATATATATATATATATATATGCACACGAAACACTTGACAAGCCTTAAAGGTTAGCCATTATTAATAATGGCTTATTGGTAACAAAATATTTTCTTTGTAACAATTCTGGGAAAACACTAAACTGTTATAGTCTTCCAACTAACTCTCTGGCCACACCTACTTATGTTTCCTGTACTCCTGGCCTCCACCCCCAACCCCACCACACTGAATGTGAGTAGAGCTGCATAAAACCTTCTCTATTTCATACCTTGGTAGAATAGAAGCTTACTGAGGACAGGGACATTTATTTTGCCTTTGTTTATATTGCATGTACCATAGTGCCTGGAACATATTAAGCACTCAATAAATAGTTGATTGACTTGATTGGGATTCACTTTTACCTCTGAATTCTTACATGTACCATTTAAATGTCACATTGTATGTGATCTTACAGTATGTATTATATACTTCTATGTATTCCTAGTACCCATTTGGTACCCAGCACAATACCCTTAAAGTAATACGTTGAATAAATGTTTAAAGAATAAATGTCTTTACGGTTTATATTACCCAATATATTTATTAACAAAAATATATTTTTCTAGTAGTATTTTGCTAAGTATTAACCAACTTTTTTGTCTTTCGTTTTGCTTGAAACTTTGAGTAAAACTATTTGTTAATATAGGTTTATAAAATTACTACCTTGTTACAATTAATAAGCTAGATTTTATTATTTTCGTAGTGATGAATGGAACTTTTCTAAAGTTCATTAGTTGGTATGGGTAAAATAATTTTAGTCCCATTTTATAGGACATCTGAATTATTTTTCCATAATGAAATTTTGCTAAAAAAAAAAATTGCATTGTTAGAAGTCATATGTCCTATTTGTATAAAGGAGGAATGAAATAGAACATTCTATTCTAAGTGAGTTTGCAAGTGAAAAATATTTTGAATGTATACATCAAGAGGAACATTGTTATCCCTTTCCTCTCCTATAGTCTTATATGTTTTATATACTTGCTGGTTTCTCCTTCTTTCTCATCTTTATTTTCAATGGAGTTAAACAGAACTGGTCTTTAGACAAGTCATTATCCAACTCTTGTTCCTTATTGTTTCAATAGATTCATCAGTAAGTATTTACTAAGTGTCTGTTATATGCCAGGTGCTGGATTATACACTGGTGAAGCAAGGGCAAAGAATGAAACAATCCCTGCACTTAGTAAGATTGCATTCTAATGCAGAAGACAACACATACATATGTAAATGAGTGTACACATATGTATATGTACATATATACATATACAGTCTGTATATATATACATAGGTCTAGTATATATACACACATAACTATATATTTAATTAGGGAGCGAGGGTATTAGTAATTGAAGGCATTAGTAAAGGGTTTATACAGTACATGGTACTTGAACTGAGTCTTAAAGACGAGACAGACTCTGTGAGGCTAGGGTAAGGAGGGAGTGAATTTCAGGTATGTGGGATGGACAGCACCAGGCAAAGAGATGGAAAATGGAATGTGCTATATGAGGAACAAAGGATACCTCAATCTGGTTGGATTTCAGGGTGTGAGATGGAGAGTAATGTCCACTGAAGGTAGAAAAATAGGTGGGTTCAAGTTGCAGAGAACTTAAAAAATTAGAGAATATTATGTTTGTGCTCAAATAAATAGGAATCTACTGGAATTATT
Source organism: Bettongia penicillata ogilbyi (assembly GCA_023548195.1). Lineage (NCBI taxonomy): Eukaryota > Metazoa > Chordata > Mammalia > Diprotodontia > Potoroidae > Bettongia > Bettongia penicillata. The sequence goes on from JAJHZJ010000227.1 coordinate 5,243,715, forward strand.
TGAGTCTAAAGGTGACATAGTTAGATATGATCTTAAGGAAAATTATTTTCAAAGCAGTGTTTAGGTAATTAGAATGGTGAGCGGCTCAAGGCAGGAGATCAATTGGCAAGTTTTTAGAATAATCTGTGTGAGAGGTGATGAGGGCCTGACCTACAGAGGTAACATCTGGATAAAATTTTGCTTTATCTAATTGACTCCCAGTGCTTTGGATGTAGGCTCTTATTCTGTGGAGTTAATCAGCATAATTTTGGGACTATTCCATTAGTGGACAGGACAATGGCAATGCTGAGTGTTTCCTCCTAGTATGACATGGTTTTGATTTTTTCTTTTTCTAGGTCTCTTTATTTTGAATGATTTTCATCCCATATAGTTTGGAAGTTTTGAGTATTTGTTCTGGCAACCTCTATTAAAAACAAGGTTCTTAAACTTTTGTAGCTAAAGGTTATGTTTGGTTGGTTTTTGGAAAACAATTTTTTCCTCTATTACTGCTCTGGTGCCAATCTAATTTATTTGTTGGATTCTCAAAGATATTTGGGGGTTTGTATTTGTAGGACAGGGAATTGACCTCTTTTAGTTTATGAAGAAAGGTGACTATTTGGTGAATAATTTTGGTCATATAAACATGTTTATCTAGTGATTTTGTAGGTCTCAAATGTTTGCAACATTCATTATCATAGTTACTGTCATTGTTGCTTTTTGTTCTCATCCTGTACAAAGCTTTCAAAGTATAGACATTGAGCACACGCAATCCGCCTGTTTACAACAGAAGCAGGAGATAGGACAACAGGGATGACCTACCTCATCCTGTTTCTATTTAGATTTTATTGGTCTGCTCTCTTTATTTTGAACTCTTTTCAACCTATACAGTTTGATGATCGCATGATAGACCTCAAGTTTTGTTAATATTGTACAAATTTTTGGTAGAGAATCCATTCTATATTTAGAAAACTATATATTAAGATTGGTTTTGTCAGGTATGAATTGCTTTAAACATATTCTTCCCATTTAGCTTTGATTTCCAAATGTTATTAATTCTCTAAATATTTTCAACCAAATGTTCATTTTGATATCTTTATGCTTGATATGTCTTGCCTGGAAGAGTCCAAGATATTTGTATCAACTTTATCCATTGGTTCAATATGATCTCTGGATTTAAGCTTATAGAATTTCATTTTTACTTATCTGTGGTAAAATTTAATAATTTTACACTGTCATGGACAAAAGAAGAAGCCACTCTATTTTCCTTTTATTGACATGAGCAACTTCATTTTAGAATTGTTCCATTTTGGTTTAGAATGGGCAGTTCTTTCCAACCAGTATGTTTTCCTTTATCCTATATCCTTTATTCAATTCTATCTTATGCAAGGACAATCAAAAGACTGAGTCTGCCCTCTCTAGGACCCTCTTAGACCAGTAAAAGATTAGCCCACCCCCTAATTTCAAATATAACAAATTACCTTCAGAATCAGTCACAGATTCATTGGAAACCTACCATGAACACCAATTTTCTGTATGACCTAAGCAAATATGTGAAATGGCTCATTCAGAAACCCACTTTCCTCAAAGAAATATCCTTCTTTATGTGCCAACTGATGCTTCACCTTGACTTGTAGCCATGAAATAAAATGATATAAATAAATAAAATGAAGCAAATAAATGAAATAAATAAATTTATGAAATAAAGTCTTTAAAGTCTTGTAGTACACATTGCAAATTTTTCTTTTTACAAAAAAAACCTTATTGAGTACAAATTTCATTTTGATATCATTGAAGAAAGTACTCACAAGGTAGAAACTTTTTATTTTTTGTTGGAGTCATACAACTTAACATCATTTGGATGCAAAAAGGGTTTAATAAGATGTTTTGATTTAACTTTTTTTTCAATTTGGAAGCTAATCATAGTTCTGTTTAGGAGAGAAAATAATAGCTTTTAAGGTTAGGCAGAACTATAATTGGTTTTGTATGTCTCTCTGAAATATGACACATTTTATATTAACTGTTTTGACATTAGGTTGGTGGCATGCTTTAAATGTTTAGGGGCATGTTTAGAGGCAGCTAGGTGATACAAGGGACAGAGAGGTAGCCCTGGAATCAGGAGGACTTGACTTCACATCCAGCCTCAGATACTTACTAACTGTTTGACCCAGGGTAAGTCACTTAACCCTTATTTGCCTCAGTTTTCTCATCTGTAAAAATGAGTTAGAGAAGGGAATGGCAAGCCACTCCAGTATCTTTCCCAAGAAAAACCCAAATGGGGTCATGAAAAGTTGGACAAAACTAAAAAAGAATGAATAATAACATTTTAAATAGAAAATCAGATTTCTATGTGAACATTAAATGCTCTATCATTCTCACTACATGGATCTATTATTTATATTTACAATCTGTCAATAAGCCACAAGCACACACTGACTTATAGGATTTATGAAAATAAGTCAAGGTAGTATATGTTATAGAACTTTGAGGCAGATTATTCAATAAATAGTGAATTGATGATAAGTAACTTGAGAATTTTTGACATACCACTTTTCCTTCTCATCTAGCATATTGTTAAAGAGTTAAGAATTGTGATCAACATAGTGACTGAATATGATTCCCGATAATGGATGATGAAGCGTGCTACCTAACTTGGAATAGAGAGATGACGGACTTACAGCACAGATTGAAGCATTCACACACATGTGTCTGTGTGATACAGACATTTCAGAGATTTGTCTTGCTTGACTTTACGGGTTTATATCAATGTTTTTGTTTTTCTTGCCTTGATGGGAGAAATGGGAGACTTAGCACTTCCTGGTTCATAGTAGGTGCTTAATAAATGTTTATTGAATTAGATTGGCATGGGATAAAGAGAGAGAAAATGTGGGTCTTCTTAAAAATAAAATAAATTAAATTTGAAAGAGAATAAAAGACATTTGGGGAAGAAATGGGCAAATAGAGATGAAAGAAAATTGTTACTTGAGGGCAGAACAAAATTTTTATAAATAACTCAGCTCCTTATTTCCCATTCAGAGTACAAGCACCACACAAATAAAATTATTTATAAAGAATAATCATTACTTATATTTGAAAAAATAAAAATATTGCTTTAGAGAATTATCTGTAATATAGTATTATCATTTTAGAGGAAGGTCCACTCTGACATGGAAACACTAAAAAATATACAGAATTTCCTTTATGATGCTACTTGTGATAATATGATTTTGCTCATGTTCATCTTTGGAAGAGCTCAGTGGGAGTTTTTCCTTTAGTGCTATGGACTATAATCTTCTCAGTGTCAATCTAAGACAATCGTGCTCTAATAGTCTGCAGTTTCTCATCTTTAATCATTTCTTTTTTTTAAAATAGAGCATAATTCTTTCCTCTGTTCTCTTACCTTCGATGTGAATAATAATAATAGCTACTCTACATTAGAAAAGTGTATGGATTAATGAAGCAAATGATTGTAAAGTTCTATACAAATTGTATTATTCTATTACAAATCAACTCTAACTTTTCAACTTGAAATCATTAGCTCTCTTCTGTACAAATACTACCAGTACTTTTCCAAGCCAGGCCCTCTTAATCAGTTCAGGATTTTCCTTTCCATCCCAAAAGTTCCAATGCAATTAATTTTAGCAGAGGTTGTGGCATCCTAAAATCTAACATAGCAAGTCCTTCATGTCTCCCTGTTAACATCAAACACATTTAATGCTTCTAAAAAAGCAGTAGCTCAAATGCAGTCACTTTCTCTATTCATTTGAAAAGCCCAATCTAATTTCTTAGGAAACAAATAAGCAAACAAACAGAAACATAAAAAATCAATATCCTTAAATGTTATTTGTTGATGTTCAGTCTTGTCTGACTCTGTGATCCTGTGGACCATAGTATGCCAATGCTGTTGTCCATGGGGCTTTCTTGGAAAAGATACTAGAGTGATTTGGAATTTCCCTTCTCCACAGTGGATTAAGGTAAACAGAGATTAAGTGGGTTGCCCAAGGTCCCTAGCTAGTAAGTGTCTGAGGCCAGACTTGAACTCAGGTCGTCCTCACTCCAGGTCCAGTGCTTTATCCACTGAACCATCTTATCGCCTAAATGCTATTTAGTCACTAAAAACAAAACAAAAACAACTCTCCAGGGCTCCATTGGATTAGAGCAGGTACTCTTAATCTTGATACCTACATTGGGTCTATGTATAAATTTTGATGGGAGGGGGATCATTGAACTTGGGTGAAAGATAAATGACATTTTTGTTTTCGCTAAATTCTGAGACTTAGCATTATGAGTGTAGACAGTAGACACTGAGAAGTGGTTCATAGGCATTATCAGACTGTCAAAAGGGTCCATGACACAAATAAATTTAAGAGGTCCTGGATAAGAATATCTCTAAGAACCCTTCTCAATTCTATAATTATGTGATTTCTTCAAGACTGGATACCTATAGATCAATGCCCTGGAAATCATGCTGAACAGATTTTCAATGACTTCTGCTGCACAGTAGCATTTAAACATTGCTTTCCAGATGGGAAGAAAAAAAAGATTCTTTTGAAAGGACATATGAAGAAATATGTTATCTACATCCCAAGAAAGAACTGATAAATAGAAGTATGTATAGAATAATTTGACATGTGTGTGCATGTGTGCGTGTGTGTGTGTGTGTGTGTGTATGTGTGTGTGTAATGGTAGCCACCTGGGAGGAGGGAAGAATAAAAGACATTTGAATGATATCTTTCTTGTATATTTGGAGGGAATAGCAAGTTGTACATGGTAGACTTTCAGTTTCATGTTTAATCATTTTTTTATTGTATTGTGTTATGGGAATGCTTGTTTTGTTCCATAAATAGAAAATTAAAAAAAAAGCGAAAGCACTTGAACTGGCTTTAAATTTAGTGTCAGTAGCAAATCTACTTAAAAGTTTTTAAAAGCAATGCTGATATAGATACTATCAATTCATAAATAAGTAATTATTAAGTGCCTACTGTGGGCAGGACACTGTGGTAGTCACTAGATATACAAAGAATGAACATCTAAGTCAAAAAGTTTTCCATCTAATGGATATTATATCATTGAGGTTCAGTTTACAAAATGGAGTACGAAAAAACAGTTTTAATTTGGTTAGCCAACAATCCAGTGTTATCTATCTATCTGTCTGTCTGTTGGTCTACCTGATCATTTGTCTGTCCATATCTCTCTCTCTCTGTCTGTCTGTCTCTCTCTCTCTTTCTCTCTCTGTCTCTGCAGATATTTTAGACAAATCTTCAAGTATCAGAAGGATTGGCATGTGGAAGAGGAATGAAAGAAATCTCTCTTAATTCTAGTTCCTTCCCTCTCTTGATCATTTCTTATTTATCCTGTGCATAACTTCTTTGTACATATTTGCATATGGTCTTCCTCATTACATTGTGATTATCTTTTGACTTTCTTTTGATCTACCACACTTAGTACACAGACTGACTGACACATGGTAGACACTTAACAAATGTGTATTGACTGACTGAATTGTTCTGCTTAGTTCCAGAGAGCAGAAGTAGGAGCAATGGGTGGAAGCTGTAGAGGAGCAGATTGTGGCTCAAAATAAGGAAAAACCTGAGCACTCACAGCTATCTTAAAGGGAAATGAGCTGCCTCAGGGGCTAGTGAAATTCATTTCCCCAGAAGTCTTCAAATAAAGGCTGTATGACCTCCTTCCTTAGGGGATCTTGCAACGAGGATTCTCAGTCAGGCTTGGATTGGACCTTCTGAAGTTCCTTCAACTTGGAAATTCTGTGGCACTGTGATTTCTGAGCGTTCTTTCTTTCTCTGCTACCCACCTTCATTTCTATACTACATGCAGGGTTTTCTTTTCTTGTTCTTTCTTTTTAAAAGTTCCTTCTTTTATTCTTCTGGGTAAAGCACCAGGTGAAGCAGTTTATTCTTACATTGGAATCTGTCTTCCAATACTGATTTTCTTTATAGCATTTCTGTTGTCTTCATGCTTAGTTTTGTATTTGCATTTGACATATTAGTTTCACCAAGATTTCTCACCCAGAAAATGGGCAAAAAAAATCTTTTCCATTTTCATGACCATTTTTCCTTTGAGAGGAAAGTGAAAGTACAGAGTGGTTAAAAGACTGTGTACAAACCTTAAATTTTAATATTTTTAGGTGTACAAGTGATAGAAGCACACTGTGAAATGCATAGAAAAAGCTGAAATTTTGTTGTTGTAAAGCAATACAATTTGATTTTTTTTGGCCTTCATATAAACACTGTCCCTTGTGGGGCCTTTTTCAAACCAGTTTTCAGTGGTTGCATAGTAATTTGTGAAATGCATTTGTGGGGAAAAAACCCCCAAACCTAAAACCTGATTCACCCCAAATTAAAAACATAAAGAAGCTTCAAGAATTCACTTTTATACATTATTATTTACAGTGTACTTCTACCATGTGTACATCAAAAATTACTCAAGTTGAACATTACATAGTGACTTTATAACCACAGAACAGAACTGTAACTTGTTTGCTTAGAGACCATTTCCACCCTTTTGTACAACTTTAAAAGTATTCCTTGTCCACATGCTTTTCCTTTTCTTCTGGACACCCTTTTAGTTCCCCTCCCTTCCCCCACACTGTCTATTATTTCTTCCTGTTCTTAGTTAAGTTTTATTAACTTTTTTTTGCTTTGCTCAGATTCTCATCTTGTTCATTTTTAAAAGATCTTAAACCGAAGGCTCTTTTATTTATACAAACTACCTCTTCACCTCCCTCCTCTTCTTTCTTCTTTTGTGGTGACCTGTATCCGTCCATCTAGAATAAACATCCCATTATAGAGTTCATTTCTGCCCAGCTGGCTCGGCATGCACACTACTATATCTTTATGTTTTCGATCTTGAGACTCTTCTGTGGATGGTAATTCCTGCTGAAGATTTCCAAAATAATTTTTAAAACCTTATCTCAGCAGCCTGGCTTATTTAAGTTTCCTGCTGAGGGACTTCTCTTAAGATGTGACAAGGTGGAAAAACTAAGTGGTCAGGCATCTACAGAAAAAAAAACAGGTCACATTCAAAAGGCATTGGGAACAGCTTTTAGACAAACAAGTGAAGGAACCAAGTAGGAGGAATCCCCTTCATGGATTTTGTTATCACAAATAAAGAAAAGTTAGTGGAAAGGGTAGAAGCAGAGATTGTAAATTTAGTCAAAAGTGGTCAAATGATAGAACTTTGGATGCTACAGGTGAAAAAAGTAGTGTGGAGAGGGAAAGCAAGATTTTAAAAATGAATTTTGGGAAAGTTGAATTTAGCAAAATTATTAGGAAAATTGTAGAAACTTTCTTTTAAGCGGGGAATGAGAACTAAGAAATACAAACAAGAGCCGTTTTCTCTTGGTGTTAAGTAAACAGTTGGAAAGCTTACCGAATACTGTTATTTCTTCATCAATATGCCACTTTCTCTACCTCTTATCTCTAAGAAGAAAAGTAGCTGTGGACTCAGAGGATTTTGATTCATATCCCAGCACCGTCACTAAGTATGACCTTGGACAAGTCCTATGACATCTTTGGGTCTCAGTTTTTTAATACTAAAATGAGGAGGATGAACTAATTGTTACCTAGCTCTAATTCTATAAGCCTATGGTATTAAAGTGACAACTTTCCTACCCTGTCTCTTGATTTCAGCTTACAACTCCAAGTAACTGATATCAAGCCATAAACTAATATTTCACAAATTTAGTAACATGAAAATTTGTAGATAATTTATCTTATTTTTGAATTGGTTGTGATTCACAGTTTATTGCCCTTTAGTTTTGCACAGTCACATGTTTGCACATTTGTCCTTCTCTGTGAATAGCCATTCATTTTCTAAGCTTGACTTCTATACCAGGTAATGTACCAGGCATGCTGTTCCAAACAAGGTAAACAGATACAGTTTCTGCCTCCTAGGAGTTTACAATCTAAACCAATCTATAATTATGTCAAAACATCCAATTTTCTTCTCTGACAGGGTGACAGACCTTGGAGATAAGAAATCAATAGATATAATATTTACCCCCTGAAGATTAAATTCATTAATCCACCAAATGGATACAGACAATGGCAGCTTCCCTCAGACCCTGTGAACTTGCCTGGGTATTTACACAAATAGAACATTGAGACATGGCATCTCAATGATAAGTGTAAGAGGAAAAAGGCTAATTTCGGTCTCATTTGCATTTCTGCTATGCCAAGGGACAAGAGTGGCAATTAGTACTGACTCTGATTAGATTTTTTTCATAATGTGGATATGTTCTGTCTACAGGCTCTAGGCTAAAATTACCAAGTCATTTCAAGTAAACCTTAATTTCCTTATAAGTTTTTCTCATATCTAGTTAAAGCAGACACTAAAACTTTACCTATGTGAAACTTCCCACTCCCACAACTCAAATAATTTTTAAAAATGTAGCAATTTTTCTTAATCAAGTAGATTGTAATCTCTCTGAGGACCAGAAACACATCTCTTTCATCTTGGTACCTCCCACACAATCATAGTGCCTTACTTTTGATAGTCACTGAAGTCAGTATTTGCTGACTAGATGGAATCATCATAAATAGGCTTTTTTTGAAAAATTAATGGATTTGGTACAATAATCAAATACTTTTCCCTCTTAGTCTACCCTTTTTAAACAAGAATTTGTACTTTCAATGTGGTACAGATCTCATGAAGATTTTAAGACAAGCAAGCAAGGGAGTAAAGATAGATTCCCTCTTTTCCCATACCTGGTATGCCATACCTTTACACTGAGAGCTCCCAGAGCCACAGGTTGTGGTAGGAAAAAATTAGGATGGACTCACTTCTCTGTGTCAAAATAAAATTATGAAAAGACTCAGAATTGATAGCGAGTGAAACGTAACCTTGTAAGTCATGTAGTGCAATTTCTGACCTAATGGAATGGATTACTAGTATGACATCCCTTCCTAAGAATTATTTAGTCCATATCTGAGCATTTCTACAATACAAAGTAGCCTAATTCAAAGACTTAAAATAATTCATCACAGTATGTCCCCAAATCACTTATAGGACCAAGGAAACACTCTTTAGTTCACTTATATTCTGCCCATCCATGTCATCAATCCATATACTACAGGGATAACATTCCCTAATGGGAAGATCATGCTGGCTTGGAGTAAGACGAGTTCAATCACTTCTAAATTCCACTGATGGCTCTAATATTATTCACCTATGTAATCATAAAGAAGTCACAACTTCTCTGAATCTCAATGTCCTGATCTGGAGAAAGGAGATAAAGCTTGCATGAATTTCTTTAGATTAATTTGTTGTTGAGGAAAAATATGCTTTATAAAACTTTAAAGTGCTCTATGAATATGAAATATTATTATTACTATGGTTTGGTTAGGTGAGGAAGCATCAGGCATTCAATCATTATCAAAATCATCATTGTTGTTGTCAAAAAACATTGCTTGAGCCCCTAGCTCTGTGTGAGGTACTGTGCTAAGCCCTGGGATGAGTAATTCAATACACATTTATTAAAAGTCTACTGTATACATACATGATGTCTCTCCAGCTGTAATGTAAGCTTTTGCAAAGTAGGGACTGTTTCACGTTTTGTCTTTGTGCCCCAAATGTCACAGTGCCTGACGATAAATGCTTCCTATTGTTTTAATTTATCGTATTCAGAGAGCCGAGGTAGGTGCTGAAGGCGATATTGCCATATGGAAATCCTTGAACCAGGGAGGATAACAAAGCAGCAGGAGAAGAAACTAATATCTATATTGTGCCTACTACTATGTGCCAAGCACTATACTAAGCATTTACAATGATCTCATTTAATTCTTATAACAACCCCCAGGAGCATGTTATATTATTAGCCCATTTTGCAAATGAGGAAATCAAGGTAAAAAGAGGTTAAGTGACTTGCTCAGGGTCATACAGCTAAGTTTTGGAGGTCAAATTTGAACTCAGGTCTTCCTGACTCTAGACCCTGCACTCCATCTACTGCACCATCTAGTTGTCGATTAATGAAGGAAGAAGAAAACGTGACATTGTGGTTGGAGTATATTATAAATCATATGTCCAGAAGAAAAAATTGAATGATGAGATTTTAGGAGTAGGTCAGAAATTTGGAACGGAGGTAGGCCATATTAATGCAATGGGCAAGTGGGTGTGTGTTATTGGGTGCTAGGCTAAAAGCAAGACTAAGTATTAGCTATGACATCCTGGGCTTAATTGCTCTCTCCCTGCCTCTCCCTTTCTCACCTCCTTTCTTTCCATCTCTCTCTCTCTCCCTCTCTCATTTCCCCATGCTATCCCCCTCTCTCCTCCTTTTTCTTTCCCTGTCTCCCTGTTGTCTCCCTTTCCCTCTTCTTTTGCCTCCCATCTTCTCTCTCTTTTTTTAAAAGCAGTCTTAACTGTTACATTCTGTACTAGACTCAGAAATTATAAAAAAATACAAAACTATCCTTATATAACCCCCATTTACATGCTCTACCCCCCCCAAGTTATGTGAATAGATGCTGTTAATGGGTATGTAGTTCAATAACAGAACTGCAAAAAAACCCCAAAAAAAGCACTAAAAAGAATCAGTGCTTCAAATAGACTGAAATAATGTTGCAGTTTGTGTTGCTCTTTCTTCCCCATCCTTCTATTTTGCCCTTCTATTTTGTAGAGATAGAAGGGATTGGGATTAATATATGGAATACTCTAGGAAATTTCCTTAGCATAGTTCCTGGGAGAAGCAGCAAAATAAAGAAGCCACATTGGGGGCATCAGGTGCTCTCAGTCTCTATACTTATCTTGGTTTTCTCCTGCTGTAAATTATTGTTCTAGTGTACCCAATCTGAAGGGCAGTTTATTTCATGGGGAAATCAGAAGAACCATAGAAAGAAAAAGAGTTCTAAGCTCAATGATTCATTCAGCATCACTATCCTACCTACCTCTCAGTCACTGATCCTACTCGTTTAATTTTTCCTATTGAGTCCAATACAGCCATAATGCCCTTTTTCTTGTCCTTAGCATTCATTATAAGCCTAAACATTTTCTAAGTTTTAGTATTCCAGACAGTCTTTTCACCAGATCTACTCGTTTGCATTCACTTTCAGTTACCCAGTCATTCTTCTAACTTTCCTTCTTTCCATGACCTTTAAAAATATGAATGGATCAATGAATTTCCTGTGAAGCAAAATTGATCTTTCTTAGGTCCTTACCTCTTTTTTTCCTCATCAACATAGCCAATGAGACATAGTGCAGGTATGGAGATGAGCAGAAGTGGTCTTGATTTTTAAAAAAAAGAGAAAAAAGGGGGAATCTTCAACTAATGGTAAGACTTTTTGTTATAGCAAAGAACTTTAAGGAAGTGGCCATCATTTGAGGAATGGCTGAACAAATTCTAATATATGACTATAATGGAATATTATGAGGACATAAAAATAAAAAAAGGAACGGATTCAGAGATATCTAGGAAGATTTGTATGAACTAATTCAAAGTGAAGTGAGCAGAACTGGGAGAACGAGTCATCCTATAATATGGGAAAAAAAAGCTTTGAAAGATGTAAGAACTCTGGTCAATGGCATGATGGACCATAACTTCAGAGTACCAGTGATGACACATGTTATCTACCTACTGTCAGAGAGATGATGCACTCAAAATGCAGAATAAGATGCATGTTGTGTATGACATGGACAAGGTGGGAAGTTTTATTTTGACTTTACTCTCCATGTTTGTTAAAAAAGGTTTTCTTCTTTTTATTTTCACTTTTTGAAGAAGAAATTTGAAGGAAATGAAGTAGGGATAGCATTGGCCAAAAAACAGAAAGAAAAAATGAAGGGAAAAGTAAAGAAGAAAGGAAGACAAGAAAAATAAGGGAAAAAGAAAGAAAAGAATAAATATTTTTTAATTGTAGAGGAGAAGAAAGGCTAGAAAGAATTTCCAAAAAGTTGATAGACAGTTGTTAAATGTTAAATGCATCAAATTCTTAAAAAGAAAAGCAATCTCTATGTAATAGGTATCCACAATTTCATTTATAATCCTCCTTTTCTGTTCTTTGCATATTAAAATGTTTGGTGTTAAATTCAGAATTAAAAAAAATCATGTTGAATGAGACATATTGCATGTATTAAGATGAACAAAAGAGGTCTTGATTTTCCCCCAAAAAAAGAGAAAAAAGAGGAATCTTCAAACTAAAGGCTTATTTTTTTTGTAATTTCTCGATAAATTCTAGAACACGTAATTGAAGGCATAATTTGTGAGCACTTGTAAAAAGAAGAGCTGATCTTCTTAAAATGTTTTAATTGTATTTTTTACTTTTATATCACCTAAATTTCTTCATCTCCTCACCCCTTGAGAGCCATCCTATATAACAAAGATTTTTTTTAAAGAAAGGAGGAAGAGAAAAAAAGTCAAGATAAACCTATCAGTGCATCAAAAAAAAAATGTGAAAATAGTTGCAATGTTCCTCACCTATTAACTTCTCACTTCAGCAAAGATGTGGGAAGGAGGGGTTTGAAGATTTGATCTTTATGGGACTAAACAAAGGAGTCATACAAAACTAATCATTCTTTTGTTTCGGTTAATAGTCTCACTCATGGGAATGTCATAGAAATACTGTGCATGGATCTCAGCAAGGTATTTGACAGAACTGTTAATAATACCCTTGTGCACAAAAAAAGAATGATCTGAGCTAGATCATTCGACAGTTAAGTAGACTTGGAACTTGTTGAATTAGAGGAATCAAAAAATACTGAATACTGATTAATGGAATAAAGTCAACTCTTAGGGACATCTCTAATCCAGTGTCCCATGAACCTGTCCTTGACTCTGTGCAGTTTGATATTTTAATCATTGGCTTTGAAGAAGGGAGATATGGCATGCTTATAAAGTTCACAGATGGCACAGGGCTGGCAGGGATAGCTAATATGATTGATGATACAGTAGGGATCCAAGAATGGTCTAAATAGGGTAGAACATGGGCCAAATCTTAGCAGATGAAATTAAATTGTGATAAATGTTAAATCTGCATTTTTGTATTTTCTTTAAAGTTAACTGTACGACTACAGGACAGGGGTGGCATGGCTAGATAAATGTTTAAGTAAAACAATTCTATTTTATTCTAGTGCAATGGGCGGAAGTTGCAAAGAGTTAGATTTAGGCATAATATACAGAAAAACTTCTTAAAATTTAAAGCTGTCCAGAAGTGGAATGGGATGTCTCTTGACTTAATAACTTTCCTATCATTGAAGTTCTTCAGGTAGTATCTGTAAATGTGTTAGAGTTCTTTCTCAGGTAAGTGTTGGATAAGATGATATCTGAGATTCCTTCCAATTCAGAAATCATATGTGTAGGTCTGGCAACATGGAGATAGAAACTGAAGCTGGAATTGAAGTAAAGGTAGGATTTAAGGATATCAAGTTTAGGAGAGAATTTCAGATTTGTAAATGTCCAGGGGCATGTTTGGGGAGACTCAGTTAACCAGTTTGGATAGAGTAAAGGTTTTATGTAGGGAAGTCAGTAGGAAAGACAAGTAAGAGTCACATTTTGATGAATCTTGAATGTCAGAACCAGGAGTTTGGACTTCTGCCTATGAGCAAATGGAGCAATTGAAGGTTTTCATTTGGGAGTGATATTTGTCAAGTGGTGAATGAAGAGGATTGCTTTGGTAACAGTTTTCAGGTTAGAATATAGATTCAGAGAGGGAACTATAAGGGAAAGAATCACACAGTAGAATGAGTGCTAGATTTGGAGTCAGAGGCTCTGGATTCAAATCCTGACTCTGGTACTTCGTCTCTTTTTGGCTGTGGACTTACTACCTTTGGCTGTTGGTACTTTACCTCTCTAGGCAATAATTCTGCACCTGTAAAATGAAGAATAGAATTATTTGATTGCTAATGCCTTTCTTGCTTTCAATATAAGATTTATCACTAATTAAACTATGGCAGTAATGAGATAATTAGAATGTGGACAACTTCAAACTAGAGATGGATGCAATAGACAGTATGAATATCTTGATATCTCACTGGATATCAGTGTAGAGGGAGAAGGAATACAGATTAGTCTTGAGAGTTGAGCCTTGGTAACAGAGAGAAAAAGAAAACAGGGAAAGGAGATGATTTTTAGAGAAAAGTGATTCCTTTCTGCTTTGCTGAATTTTAGGTCACTGGGAAATATGTAAGTGAAAATGGACAGCTAACAATGGGGAACGCAGACTCAAGCAGACTAAAGAATTCCCAACCACTCAGTAAGATTTGTGAAATGTTTGGCTAGGAGTCATATTTGAAGCTATGAATATGGCTGACATCTCCAAGGAACATACCATTACATTGTCCTTTGTCCTGGAAGAGGACTAATGACAGTCACCAAGGTGATGTCTTGATTTGCATATAAATTGGATTTAAGTGAGGTAGAACTGCCCAAAATCATCAGCCTCACTTTCCTATCTAGTGGCAAGACAAGAGGACCCAGGATGCAGTGGTTAACTTTGGACCTTTTCAACCAAAGTCTTTTCCTCTCAGGTCTCAGTTTTTCTGAGGTAACACCTATTCAGTGATTAGAGGCTAGGTAAGAATTGAGACAAAAGATGGCCTACTTTACCATCATAATAGTATCCCACCTGGAGGGGAAGACCCTCAGAGTTTCTTGCCGGAACAGAAAACAATTAATTGCTATTTGCTCTCACCCACTGGCAGCAAAACCCAAATAATAAACAATAGAGGCTTAGGTAGAGTGCACATGAGTAAACAAATTGATTTTAAAGAAGAAAGCTAAATCTTGAACTTCATCTGCCTGTGAAATCATCTTATATTTATTATATATAGTATATATTAATTTAATATAACTTACATTTTAAAGTATATATTTATGTATATTATGTATGTAATATAGATATAGATATACACACTATATATATATATATATATATATATATATATATATATATTTGTACATACCTGTCTGCCCTAATAGAATGTGCATTTTAACCCCTTTAAGGCAGGGACTATTTAACCTGTTCCTTGATTCTAACTCAGGGTTGGTCACCCTCTAGATCTCATCATCATCCATGACATTCTATTTCCATGATCAAGATCCCTGTTATTTTTCTATCTGATCAAAACCCTCCATCATTCCTTCCCTCCATACCTTGCCCTTCCTAAACCTGTTCTTGGTCCTCCTTGTGTTTTCTAGTCACTCTATTCATTAGTAACATCTTTTGGGCCATTATCTCTGCTTTCATTTCATTTTTCTCCCACATCCATTCTTGACCAATGAGTCGGTCAGTCAACAAGCATTTATTAAGCACCTACTTTTGCAGGTATTGTGCTAAGTGTTCTGGATGCAAAGAAAGCCAAAAGACAGTCAGTACCTGATCTCAAAAAGCTCATCACCTACTGGGGGAGAAAAAAATGCAAAATGATATACAAACAAAATCTATCTATCTATCTATCTATAGTGTATATGTTTATTTATATATTATAAATTAGACATAATGGATAGAAAGAAGATACTAGGCGGATTCGGTAAGGTTTCAGGCAAAAAGGTGAGACTTTAGCTGAGACTTGAAGAAGGCCAGGGAAGCTAGAAGGCAAAAGTGATGAGGGAGAGAGTTCAAGGAATATGATCCTTGCCAATGAAAATGCATGGAGTTGGGAGATGGGGTCTTTTGTGTGGAATAGCAAGGAGACGTGTCAGTGGATCACAGAATATATGGACTGGGGGAGGTGATAGGTGGAAGGAGACTGAAAAGATAAGAAGGGACTATCCAATATGTTCCACCTACCAATTGCTTCCAAGGGGATAGGCAAATCCAAGAGCCCCAGGAGTAGTAGTGCCCCCATATCACTGGTCCTGCTTCCATCCTGCTCTCTAGAAATATCATCTTAAGGGAACAGTTCCTGTGGAGATAGGACTTGGCAATGGTTTCTGTGGGTGCTGAAGCCCCTGATTCCTTAGAAGCTACAGCTACTGAAAACAGGGGAAAAAAAGTTTGGCATTGTCCAATGGTTTTATATCAGAAACTGATACAGGTTTTATCAAGAGAAACACCTTTAAAGAAGTTACAGTATATAATGTGCTTTGCAGCTGCATCCCTGGGACCTTGTCATATGACTTGAAGCTCCAGCTTGTTTATGTGCTGTCTCCCTCAGCACATGAGTTCCCTGAGAGCAGGGACCTTCTCTTCTTTCTATTTCTCCCTCCAGTGCTCATCAAGGTTCTTTGCACATGGTAAATGTTTAATCAATGTTTCATTTATTCATTCATTTATCCTATCAACTAATTCAATCCCACAGCGTCCTCTACCCTTGAATCATTTTTTCCACTTGTACTATCAGCTACCAAACACCAACCCTGTATTACTCCCATCATTCACTTTTTTTTGTTGTTCGAGATAACTAAGTCACACAAGGAATTCATACAAACAAGCTAACTAGAGTCACTACGAATTAATATTGTTTCACCCCAACTGGGTTCTTTTTGCAGCATGGATATCTTTTTAATCCTTTCTCATTGATTTCCTATCCCATTCCCCATAGCAGCTGTCCTAAACTTATTTCTTTTCTTCCTTCCTTCCTTCCTTCCTTCCTTCCTTCCTTCCTTCCTTCCTTCCTTCCTTCCTTCCTTCCTTCCTTCCTTCCTTCCTTCCTTCTTTCCTTTTAGAATTTACCATCATTCTTTATTTTCATGTGGGAGATCTCCACTATTTTATGCAAACCTCTCTGATCCAGAGAGAGACTAGATTGAGTCAGAATATTTACATACATGTATCTGTGCATAATTAGGATTGGGGGCAATCAAGTTCTGCTCTCAATCCAAATGAAAGGGGCTTGTTAAAAAGAAACTGATTATGAGCTCAGTGCTATTTCTGAGGTAGAGGGGCATATATCAAGACAACTTTAAGGGAAGTCTTGTTGGGTGAGTTGGGTGGTCAACCCTGCTGTTACTCTAGCACAGATGTAAGAGCCAAGGAGCAACAACTAGAGCTGGTCACCCCTGGGCATGTAAGAAGAGGCAGGCTGGTGGGGAAGGCAATGCTGTGGAGTAGCCTTTCTTCCTCTGCTGTTAAATTGCCTTCCTATTTGGCTATAGGGGGTGCCTAGCTAGAGTAGATGGGGGCTCACACACCCATCAACCACTTCTCTCCAAGGATCCTGGAGAGTCTTTGTGAAGGTCACAAATGGTCTACAGGACCACCCTTTGGTTTCCTCTCCACACCAAGCCCTAGAGCAGTCTCTGCCCTTGAGATCTGCATGTTAGGGGCTCAGACGACAACCCTGCAGTTCAGGTGGTTCTCACACCCAGTTCTCTGGTGTTTCATCTCCAGGTGCTTCTTCTGAACCCTCTCAAATTACTGCAGTAGCTCCACAAGGTCAATGCTGTAAGAATCCACTTTCTGGGAGCATGGGGCTATCTTTACACTATCCTCAGTCTATATGAATTCTGGGTTGGGCACACAGCGCAGTTGATGGGACAAGAACTGGAAGGCATTGTTCTAAGGGACAAACTTGAACAGAGAGGGCTTTGATCAGGTAGGGGTTGTTCTTCATATCTAGTAGCTATAGGTCCAGATAGATGAAAATTGAGTATTCAATCAGTTGCACAAACATGTCTATTTCAGTGAGGGAGAAAATCCATTTCTAGATAACAAAACTTCTGGATGAGGTCTTGGCAAGCTGGTGGTTTTGCGTAAGGAGGCAGTGGGGCACCATGGTGGCTAGGTCGTGTCACCAGGACTGGCAAAGGCAGCAAAACAAGCTCTGGTTCTCTAGAGTTCTCTAGAGTAAGGTCTTTGAATTGATTTCTTAGCTGGAAGAGCTATGTGCAGTTTGATATGTGTTCAGGGTGTGAACTATTGTTGAGACAAATTTGAGGTCTTCTGGGAAAAGATATTCCCAGCATACAACAGTAAACTCAGCAGCCTTATGATGAAAGCTCTTTGGATCTCTAGGAGTTTGCATTCATTGCTTCAGCAAGTCCTTCAGCAAGATGATCACGAACTTGTAAGAATTCACAGTGGATGAGGAAGGTGAGCACTCTAAGCTTTTGCTACCCGGGTTTCCAGAAGGCTGGTTATATAAAGAGATGGGCACTTTCAGATCCCAGAAGCTAACCCACAGGTTGGGGTTATGAAAGGGGCCAGGGCCTTTTCTTGGGCCTACAAGGGATGATGCAATATTTGCCAAAATCTTCAGGTCCTTCAGGATAACCTCGTCTCATTCCACAGGCTTGAAGTAAGATGGTGAAAAAGTTGTCTTTATGTTGGATCATCTTCCAGGGAGTCTTAATATATAAGTGGTAGATTCATTTTAGGATACCAGTCCTGGTCATGATACCAAAGGCTTGGTCATGGAGGTGGTGGGTCAGCACCTGCATGATCTCATCAATGTTTGGTATCATTGGCAGCAATTTAACACTAGCTAGAGTGAAGACATTGAAGCTGGAGTCACAAGAAACATATAGGCTGTCACCGGTAGTCGCTCCTATCTGGTTAAGGAATAGTCTGACCTGGTTTCTGGATGACCCATAGCTTCAGCCTCAGTTCATCTGGCATCATCATCAGGGGTGACTAGTTTCATCAGACTCTGGTTGCACACACTGGCCATCTCCTTTATGTTTTCTTTTGGTTATCATAAGCCAGGCAGGGCAAAATCAGGTCAAGGTCCTTGAGGAGTAAGGCAACATCATCCAGCCAGCCAGTTGGAGGAATTTCCGCATCCAGCACATAGTTGTGGGTTGAATCAGATCATCAGAGTCCTAGCAGTGAATCACCAGGTGTTGGCCATATCAGCTAATTTGACACTAGAAGAATTCTTTTTAATCTCTTTTAAGATGGCTAGCACATTTTCCCTATTTCTTTCCTGTTGTCTCCCAGGATGGGGAATATCTCATTTAGTATCTCAGGCAGGAAATCTAGCAAGTTAATGTTGGGCACAGATTTGAGAACCAGATGAACTGCCAAATGCACTGATTTTGGGGGCTTTTAACATGACTAAGGAATGAAGCTCATTAGGCAAACATTGCTTTTGGTCACAATGTGCTTTAAAAGGTGGTATAGGAGCTCAGAGCCACTTCTGATATTGAGATCTTGATCAGCAGTCAACTTACTTAGCCCATTAAAAAAACATATCAAAGGGCAAAACAGAGAGCTGGGCCACCCTGAACATACTGTACAGGGCTTCAGGAGCATAGCAGTGCAGCCGGCTATTGGCATCATTGAAGAATGTTAGCACATCAGTTCCTTTAGGTACGACCCAGAATCATTGTCCTACACAATGTAGAAACCCAATCTTGATGGTCTTTTCTGAGTTCTTGTCCTTTTTGACCTCAGCAGCATATGACCTGACGACTACTCTCAGATACATTCTCTTGTCTGGGTTTTTGTGACATGGTTTTTTCCTGGTCTTCTTCTTACCTATCTGACCACTCCTTAGTCTCCTTTACTGGATCATTATCTGTATCATGCAATGAAGCTGTGAATTTACCCTAAATCTCCATCCCTGTTTGTCTTTTCTTCTCTAGTATTTCTTTTTCATTTAATGACCTTATAAATTTCTAAAGTCTTGATTATTATTTCTATGTAGATGATTCTCTGAACTCTATTTTCTTAGACTTCTAAACTTCATTCCTGTATCACCAGCTACCTAGTGGGAATTTCATATTTGATGTCCTGTGATCCTTCAAAATTCAATATATCCCAGCCACAATTCGTTCCCAATTCCCTTTAACTTCCCCTTCCAATTTTTCCTATTTCTGTCAAGGACAGCAGTATCTTTTCATTGTCCCAGCTTTGCAACCTCAGCATTATCCTCCTCACTCTTGCCCAGTTCACATAATAAGCATTTGTCAAATGGGACTTTTCTATTTCCACAACATCTCTTGTACCTGTTTCCTTCTCCTTGCTCACATAACCACAGTATTTGTTCAGGCCTTCATCACCTCTACCTGACTTACTGCAGTTACCTCTTAATTGATCTCTATGCCTCATCTCTCCTCACTCCCATCCATCCCTCATATCACTACCAAAGTAATTTTTCCCATGACTCTGTCACTACTCCGTTCAGGAAGCTATACTGGATCTCTCTTGCTTCTAGGATAAAATATAAACTCCTTGATTTGGCTTTTGAAATACTTCACAACCTGACTTATAGCACTTTTTTGGTTTCATTATCCATTGCCCTATTTTCTACACACTCTGTAATTTAGACACAGTATTTTTTTTAAAAGAAAATTAACTTATTTATTCAAGTCAACAGCAAAGCAGAAATCAGAGAAAGTATACATAGAAGATGTACCAGATAATAAAAAGGTCTTCCTTGGAGACAAAAGCAGAACAGAAATAGGAGAGATACACATGAGAGATATAGCAGATAATACAAAGGTCTTCCAAGAAACACATTTCTAGATCTCACCCAAGGGTAAATTTCCTCAAGTCTCTAATGCGGTAGGCTGGGAATGGGGATGTGATGGAGACTGCTAGCTCCACTCATGTTAGCTTCTTCCCAGAGTTTTATTTTCCCTTCAGCAACCTGAAGTGGAGTTGGCACTGTTCATCTTCTCTCTTAAATATCAAATTCAGAAGTGCCCAAAGTGACTGCAGAGCCTGAAGAAACTGAAGAGACTCAAAGAATCTCAGACTTCCTTCCCTCTTGCTCTCATTAACTCTGCTCTGCCCCTCATGCAAGCATGAGGCATTGATCTCTGCCAATAAGGAGCACATACCAATGGACTTTGAGATTTGGGCTACATTTTCCCCTTGGGCCAAAACTCTTTTAGAGGGCAGGTAAATTGAACCCTAGTTCATAGTTCCTTCTAGGACTAAAACATTTTCAGCCTGTCATTATCAAAGAGAGACTTTCTAGTTTCTGTACCCTATCAGGTTGGAACCAAGAGGGCTAATAGGTAGAACAAGACTTGCTAGTCATTCTCTCCCTTTTTTAAAAAAAAAAAACACTTCCTTCTCACAAACAGAAAGGGATAGAATAGCATCTTTGTGACCATGCCATTCTCATTTTAGCCACAGTCTCTCATCACATACCACCAACTGCTTTTTTAACATCTTGAAGTAGATGTGTCATTGACATCTCAGATTCTACATCTATAAAACAGATTTTACTTATCACCTTTCCCCAAAAACTTTTTTTCCCAGTTTCCCTATTGTTATTGAGATTACTACCAATCTTTCAGTCATCCTTACACTCTCAGTGTCACTCACCCCATATATCCTATCCATTGGCAAATATTATTGTTTCTACCTCTACAACATCTCTCCTCCATGTCATCTGTGGTGTTTTTTTGGTACTTCTACACCTGTAATCACAAATCTCCTCTACATCTTTATCACTTCTCACTAGACATGTTGAGTGGACTTCTAATTGGTCTCTGTACCTCAGATCTCTCCTCCAAATCATCTTCCACTAAACTGCCAAAGTGACTTTCCTAAAGTTCAGGTTTGTTCACATCACTCTATTTCTAATAAATTTCAATTTCTCCCTACTACTACCAGCATCAGATATCAAGTCTTCTGTTTGATATTTAAAGCCCTTTGCAATCTGGTCTCTTCTATCTTTCCAGTTTTTATGTACTTTACTCTTCCCCGTTCACACTGTGATCTAGGAACTCAGACCTAATTGGTGTTCCTCACAGATGCCATTTCTCTTATCTTTGTGGTTTTGCACCGATTGTATGGATGGTTGTCCCTCTTCACCTCTGACTCAATTTCCCTTCAAGATTCAGTTTATATCTCTTTTTAAAAAATTAATTTATTTTAAATTTTCAACATTCACTCTTGTAAGATTTCAAGTTCTAAATTTTCTCCCCTTCCCTCCACTTCAACCTCCCCAAAATGACAGGTAATCTGGTATAGGCTGAACATGTATGATCATGTTAAACATTTACATATTAGTCATGTTGTAAAAGAAGAATAAGAACAAAAGGGAAAAACCATGAGAAAGAAAAATACACAAAAAAGAGAAAATAGTATGCTTCAATCTTCATTCAAACTCCATAGTGCTTTCTCTGGATGTAGATATCAGCTTAAATCTCTTGCAGAAGGACCTTGTAGCTGCTAGTGCCTTCCCCTCTAACATTACCTCCCATCTACTCTGTACATATCTTGCATATGCCTACTTTTTAAGGTGTTGTATCCCCCATTAGGAACTGAGCTTCTTGAAGTTGGGGCCTGTTTTTACCTTTCTTTGAATTGTGCCATTTGCATATTGTACAGCTTACAGTGAGTATTCAATAAATACTTGTTAATTTCCACTTAGGCAGCTCAGTTGTGTTTTTTTTTCCATTTTATGCTCACCTCTACATAGATAAGTGAGAATTGCTTAAGGTATTCAAAATCTAGGACATTTAGCTTTAGTTAAAATGGCTTACTCTTTAGCGCAGGGACAAATTGGTCTTGGGTCAAATGGCATTCTCAATTATTTTAGTAGGTTATTAGTAACTGTTATTAATAAGAATCATCATCATAAGATGCTATCACATATAGCTTATGGATCCCCTAATTAGGGGAAAAAAATCTAACACTTTGAATAAATATTAAGAACTCTGACCTTATAAAAATCTGTGTGTTTTTCAGCTAGTCATTTTGAAATCTTCCATTTTGTTCTCCTTGTCATGTAATGGATGAATAGATATGAAGGACAAAGCTGTTATGATTAATTATAAGTTTTCTTATGTGTCAAAATCAACAAATCATATTTTAGATATATATGTGTGTATGTGTACATACATATACATGAATATGCCTGTATACATACCTATAAGTAATAAAAGTCACATAGAAGAGCTGCTAGAAGCAAGTACTGGATAGAGAAAATTAGAAGGTGGGAGCAAAACTTTTCTTAGCTTTTCCTCAGTTCTTAAAGGGGCAGTTATAATTGGCAGGTTCAGTCTTTTTTTAAAAATTAAATTATTTCATTTGTTTTCAGTGTTCAAAAATCACTTCCACATATCTTAGATTTTCCCCCTCCTTCTCCCTCATTCTCTCCTCCTCCACACTCCCTCCCTGTGACAGCATACTATCTTATATAGGTTCTACACATATATTCCTGTTAAATGCATGTTGCATAGAAAAATTAAAATGAACAGGAGAAACCATGAAACAAAACAAAACAAGACATAATACAAAAGAAAATGGTCTGCTTCTATCTATGATACAATTACATAGTTCTTTCTCTGGATGTGGAAGTTGTTTTACCTCAAGAGCCCATTGGAAATATTTTAAGTCCTTGCATTGCAGTGAAGTACTAAGTCTACCAGAAAAATTCCTCTCACACTGTGGTTGTTGCTGTGTACAAAGTTCTCCTGGTTCTGCTCCTTTCACTCAGTATCAGTTCATATAAGTTTTTTCAGACCTCTCTGAAGTCTTCCTGTTCATAATTTCTTATAGCGCAATAGTATTCCATTACATTCTTATATCACAGCTTGTTCAGCCATTCCCCAATTGATGGGCATCCCCTTGATTTCCAGGTTTTAGTCACCACAAAGAGAGCTGCTACAACTATTTTTGTACATGTGGGACCTTTTCCCATTTCTGTGATCTCTTTGGGATAGAGCCCCAGAAGCAATATTACTGGGTCAAAGGGTATGTACAATTTTGTAGCCCTTTGGGCACAGTTCCAAATTGCTCTCCAGAATGGTTGGATCAGTTCACAGCTCCACCAATAATAAATTAGTGTTCCAACTCTCCCACATCTTCTCCAGCATTTATAATCTTCCTGTTCTGTCATGTTAGCCAATCTGATAGGTGTTATGTTACCACATCACAGAGTTGTTTAATTTGCATCTCTCTAATCAACAGTGATTTAGAGCATTTTTTCATCTGATTATAGATAGCTTAATTTTTTTCCTCTGAGACTTTATTCTTGTGTATGTTGTTGGGCATTGGTCTATGCTCAGTTACTGCCATATTGTTATCTGGTTTTTCCAGCATTTTTTGGTCAAACAGTGAGTTCTTATCCCAGAAGTTGGGGTCCTTGGGTTTATCAAAACAATAGATTGCTATATTCATTGACTACTGTGTCTTGAGTACCTAACATATTCCACTGGTCTACTCTTCTGTTTCTTAGTCAGTACTAGGTGGTATTGATGACTGCTGCTTTATAATACAATTGGAGATCTCATAGGGCTAGGCCACCTTCCCTAGAATTTCTTTCCATTAGTTGATATTCTGGACCTTTTGTTCTTCCAGATGAATTTTGATATTATTTTTTCTAGCTCTGGAAAATAATTATCTGGTAGTTTGATTGGTATGGCACTGAATAAGTAAAATAATTTAGGTAGAATTGTCTTTTTTATTATATTAGCTTGGCCTACCAAGGAGCAACTGGTGTTTTTCCATTTACTTAGATCTGACTTTATTTGTGTGAAAAGCGTTTTGTAATTGTGTTCATACAGTTCCTGGGTTAGTTTTGGCAGATAGACTCCCAGATATTTTATGTTGTCTACCATAGATTTAAATGGGATTTCTCTTTCTATCTCTTGCTTTTGGGCTTTGTTAAAAATATATAGAAATGCAGATGATTTATCTGGGTTTATTTTGTAACCTGCAACTTTGCCAAAGTTGTTTATTATTTCAAGTAGTTTTTTGCTTGATTCTCTGAGATTCTCTAAGTATATCATCATATCATCTGCAAAGAGTGATAACTTAGTTTCTTCTTTGCCTATTCTAATTCCTTAAATTTCTTTGTTCTTCTCTTATTGTTACAGCTAGCATTTCTAATACCATATTGAATAACAGTGGTGATAACGGACATCCTTGTTTCACCCCTGATCTTATTGGAAATACATCTATCTTATCCTCATTGCATATAATGCTTGCAGATGGTTTTAAGTAGATAGTACTTATTATTTTATGAAAAGTTCCATTTATTCCTATTCTTTCTAGTGTTTTCAATAGGAATGGGTGTTGTACTTTGTCAAAAGCTTTTTCTGCATTTGTTGAGATAATCATGTGGTTTCTACTAGCTTTGTTGTTGATATGATTGATATTCCTGGTATAAATCCTACCTGATCATAATGTATTATTTTCATGATAAGTTGCTGTATTCTTTTTTGCTAATATATTATTTAAAAGTTTTGCATCTATATTCATTAGAGAAATTGCTCTATAATTTTCTTTCTCTGTTTTGGCTCTTCCTGGTTTAGGTATTAGAACCATATTTGTATCATAAAAAGAATTTGCGAAGACTCCTTCTTCCCCAACTTTCCCAAATAGTCTATATAGTATTGGAATGAACTCTTCTTTAACTGTTTGATAGAATTCACTTGTAACTCCATCTGGCCCTGAAGATTTTTTCCTAGGGATTTTATTGATGGCCTCTTCAACTCCCTTTTCTGTGATGAGGTTATTTAAGTACTCAGCTTTCTCTTTAGTTCATCTGGGCAATTTATATTTTTAAAAATAATCATCCATCTCATTAAGATTTACTAATTTATGGGCATACTATTAGGCAAAATAATTTCTTATTATTGTTTCAATTTCTTCCTCATTGGAGGTTAGTTCTCCTTTTTCAGTTTTGATATTAGTCATTTGGTTTTCTTCTTTCTTTTTTTAAATCAAATTGACCAAAAGTTTATCAATTTTATTGATTTTTTTCATAAAACCAACTCTTAGTTTTATTTATTAGTTCAATAATTTTCTTAATTTCAATTTTATTAATCTCTCCTTTGGTTTTCAGTATTTCTTATTTGGCATTTACCTGGGGATTTAAATTCATTCTTTTTCTAGCTTTTTCAGCTGCATGCCCAATTTGTTGATCTCCTCTTTCTCTATTTCGTTCTTGTAAGTATTCAAAGATATAAAACTTCCCCTAATAATGGCTTTTGCAGTATCCCATTAGATTTGGTAAGTTTTCTCATTATTGTCATTCTCTTGAAAGAAGCTGTCGATTGTTTCTATAATTGTTATTTAACCCACTTGGTCTTTAAGATTAGATTGTTTAGTTTCCAATTAATTTTTGGCTTATATTTCCATGATCTTTGATTATATATAATTTTTTTAATATTAATATAAATTCATTTATTTAACTTTTTACATTCATTTTCACAAAATTTTGGGTTCCAAATTTTCTCCCCATTTATCCCCTCCCCCCACCACAATACACCAAGCATTCTAATTTTCCCTATCACCAATCTGCCCTCTCTTCTATCATCCCTCCCTTCTCTTGTTCCCATCTTCTCTTTTGTCCTGTAGGACCAGATGACTTTCTGTTCCCCATTAACTGTGTTTCTTATTTCCTAGTAGCAAGAACAATACTAAACAGTTGTTCCTAAAACTTTGAGTTCCAAATCTTCCCCATCCCTCCCTCCCCACCCATTCCCTTTGGGAAGGCAGGCAATTCAATATAGGCCATATCTGTGTAGTTTTGCAAATGACTTCGATAATAGTCATGTTGTGTAAGACTAACTGTATTTCCCTCCATCCTATCCTGCCCCCCATTGTTTCTATTCTGTCTTTTGATCCTGTCCCTCCCCAAGATTGTTGACTTCAAATTGCTCCCTCCTCCCATTGCCCTCCCTTCCATCATCCCCCCCACCCTGCTTATCTCCTTCTCCCCTACTTTCCTGTATTGTAAGATAGGTTTTCATACCAAAAAGAGTGTGCATTTTATTCCTTCCTTTAGTCAAATGTGATGAGGGTAAACTTCATGTTTTTTTCTCAGCTCTCCTCTTTCTCCCTCCACTAAAAAGTCTCCTGCTTGCCTCTTGAATGTGAGATAATTTACCCCATTCCATTTCACCCTCTCTCCTCCCACTACATTTTTCTCTTGCCATTTACCTTAATTTCTTTTAAGATATGGTCCCATCCTATTCAATTCACTCTGTGCTCTCTGTCTCTGTATGTGCATGCATGTGTGTATGTGTGTGTGTGTGCATGCATGTACATGTGTGTGTGCATGTGTGTGCGGTCCCACCAACTATCCAGATACTGAAAAGTTTTCAGAGTTACAAATATTGTCTTTCCATGTAGGAATGTAAACAGTTCACTTTTGGTAAGTCACATGATTTCTCTTTGCTGTTTCCTTTTTCATGCTTCTTCTCATTCTTGTGTTTGAAAGTCAAATTTTCTTTTCAGCTCTGGTCTTTTCATCAAGAATGCTTGAAAATCCTCTGTTTCATTGAAAGACCATATTTTCCTCTGAAGTATTATACTCAGCTTTGCTGGGTAGGTGATTCTTGGTTTTAGTCCTAGTTCCTTTGACTTCTGGAATATCCTATTCCATGCCCTTCGATCCCTTAATGTAGAAGCTGCTAGATCTTGTGTTATCCTGATTGTATTTCCACAATACTGCAATTGTTTCTTTCTAGCTGCTTGCAATATTTTCTCCTTGACCTGGGAATTCTGGAACTTGGCCACAATGTTCCTAGGACTTTCTCTTTTTGGATATCTTTGAAGTGGTGATCGATGGATTCCTTCAATACTTATTGTGCCCTCTGGTTCTAGAATATCAGGGCAATTTTCCTTGATAATTTCATGAAAGATGATGTCTAGGCTCTTTTTTTGATCATGGCTTTCGGGTAGTCCCATAATTTTTAAATTGTCTCTCCTGGATCTATTTTTCAGGTCAGTTGTTTTTCCAATGAGATATTTCACATTCTCTTCCATTTTTTCATTCTTTTGGTTTTGTTTTGTGATTTCTTGGTTTCTCAGAAAGTCATTAGCCTCCATCTGTTCCATTCTAATTTTTAAAGAACTATTATCTTCAGTGAGCTTTTGAACCTCTTTTTCCATTTGGCTAATTCTGCTTTTGAAAGCATTCTTCTCCTCATTGGCTTTTTGAACCTCTTTTACCAATGGAGTGAGCCTATTTTTAAAGGTGTTATTTTCTTCAGCATTTTTTTGGGTCTCCTTTACCAAGGTATTGACCCGTTTTTCATGCTTTTCTTGCATCTCTCTCATTTCTCTTCCCAGTTTTTCCTCCACCTGTCTTATTTGATTTTCAAAATCCTTTTTGAGCTCTTCCATGGCCTGAGCCCACCAGACATCCACCTGGGATGTCTGGGATACAGAGGCCCCAACCTCCATGTCTTTCCCTGATGGCAAGCATTGTTCCTCCCCATCAGAAATGAAAGGTGGAAACATTGGTTCCCCAAGAAAGTAGCCTTCTATGGTCTTATTTTTCTTCCCTTTTCTGGGCATTTTCCTAGCCAGTTACTTGACTTCTGAGATTCCTCTCCAACCTGCCTAGATCCTCCCAGCTAGTGCTTGGGGTCTGAGATTCAAATGCTGCTCCCCAGCCTCAGGGTTTTCAGGGGAGAGCATGGCTGCTATTCAATGTGAGCTTAAGTTCTGGTGCTCAGGTGGGGGCAGGGCCACCTCCCAGCCTCAGTTCCCTCAGGGGCTTTATGCAGAGATCTTCAGTAATGGATCTGAGGTCCTGTCTGCTCCGGGAGTGCCACAGCCTCTGCCTCTGCCTCTGCCACTGCCTCCCAAGGGGGCCCAGGCCACGGAGACACCCCGCTCCCCTCTCAGCCAGCCCAGAAGTCTCTCTCACTGACCTGTAGCGCCTGTGGGTGGAGGGACCTTCACAACTGCCAGAGATTCTGTCCCTGAAGCCTGCTTGGATCGGCTCCTCTCAGGGCCATGCAGCCAGGGCAGGGGCTCCACTCCGCGTCCGGCATGACGGACCTTTGGGGACGGTTTTTCAGGGTCTCTGGAACAGAAATCTTGTCCACTGCGTTGCTGCATGGCTTGCACTGCTCCAGAATTTGTGGGGAGTTCTTTTTACAGAAAATTTATGGGCTGTGGATTCAGAACTAGAATATGTGAGTCTTTCTACTCTGCCATCTTGGTTCCTCCCTATAATTTTTCTTGCATTATGATATGAGAAGGGTGCATTGACTATCTCTGCATTTCTGCACTGGATTATAAGGTTTTTATGGCTTAGTACATGGTCAATTTTTGCATATGTGCCATATACTACTGAGAAAAAGGAATATTCCTTTCTATCCCCATTCAGTTTTCTCCAGAGATCTATGAAATCTACCTTAACTAGAGTTTTATTTACCTCCTTATCTTCTTTCTTGTTTATATTGAGGTTAGATTTATCAAGTTCAGAGAGGGGGAGGTTGAGGTCCCCCATTAGTATAGTTTTGCTATCTATTTCTTCCTGTAACTTCCTTAACTTCTCTAAAATTTTGGATGCTATACCACTGGAAGCATATATGTTTAGTGATGAAATTGCTTCATTGTCTATGGTGACTTTTATCAGGGTATAGTTTCCTTCTTTATCTCTTTTTATTAGATCTATTTATGCTTTTGCTTTGTCTGAGATTAGGATTGCTACCCCTGCTTTTTTTTACATCAGCTGAAGCACAATATTTTCTGCTCCAACCTTTCGTCTTTACCCTGTGTGTATGTCCCCATTTTAAATGTGTTTCTTATAAACAGTATGTTGTTGGAATATGGACTCCCTTCTCCCTTCCCCTCCACAATAGAGTTTTAATTTTTGACTACCACCTCCTTCAGTCTTCCTTCTCTTCTTTCAGCCCCACTCCTTGTTACTCCTTTCCCTTACTACTTCTTCCCTCCTTTTTAGCTTCCCCTCCCCTTTCTTTCCCCCTTTCCCTCCTACTGCTTATAGAATTAGTTGTATTTCTGTACTTAACTGAGTTTGTTGTTCCCTCCTTGAACGCAATTAAATGAGAGCAACTCTCAACCAATGCTCATCTCCCTTCCCTCTTTCCCTTTACTATAATATATTTTTGTGCCTCTTCTGGTGCTGTGATTGACCTTTTTCTGACTCCTCCTTTTCACATCTCTCATTACAGTCTCTTTGCACTCTTAAATCACATTTTTATCATAATATCATTTATACCACTCCGTTTATCTATTTATATCCATTTTATATACCTTAATAAATATGCAATTCTCATGATTAACAAGTATCATCTTCCCTTATAGAGATGTAAGCAGTTTGCCCACATTGAATAACAAGTTTGTCTTTTTCCCCCTTTACCTTTCTATGCCTCTATTGAGAGTTGCATTTGAAGATCAAATTTTCTATTGGGTTCTGGCCTTTTCATCAGGAAGGTCTGGAAATTCCTTTTTCATTGAATGTCCATCTCCTTGTCTGAAATATTATGCTCAACTTTGCTGGATAATTGATCCTTGATTAAAGTCCCAGCACCTTTGCCTATGGAATATCATATTCCAATCTCTCTGATCTTTTAATGTAGAAGTTGCAAGGTCCTGTGTGATCCTGACTGTAGCTCCTCGATATTTGAATTTCTCTTTCTGACTGCAGTATTTTCTCCTTTACTTGATAGTTCTGGAATTTGGCAATGATATTCCTTGGTGTTTTTAGTCTGGGATCCTATTCAAGAGATGAAAGGTGTATTCTTTCAATAACTATTTTGCCCTCTGGATCTAGGACTTCCAGGAATTTTCCTTGATGATTTCTTGGAAGATATTGTCCAGGCTCTTGTTTTCATCATGTCTTTCTGGTAGACCAATAATCCTTAGATTTTTCTCCCCTGGATCTATTTTCCAGGTCAGTTGTTTTTGTTTTTTTTTCCAATTAGATATTTTACATTTTCTTCTATCTTTTCATTCTTTAGGTTCTGTTTGACTAATTCTTGATGTCTCATAGAATCATTATCTTCTACTTTCCTGATTCTAATTTTTATCATATTATTTTCTTCAGTTAACTTTAACATCTCCTTTTCCATCTGTCTAATTGTTCCTTTTAAGGAGTTATTTTCTCCAGTTAGATTTTGTACTCCCTTTACTTTTTGTCCAATTTTCCTTTTAAATTCTTCTGTGATTTCTTTTTTTTCCCCATATTTTTAAAATCATTGGTCAGTTTTTCTTCAACTTCTCTAATTTGGCTTTAAAAATCCTTCCTGAGCTCTTTCAAGAATGCTCTTTGTGCTTCAGACAAGTTCATATTCCCTTCTGAAGTTTCAGATGGGAGTACAGTCTCAATGCTGATCTCTTTGGTATTCATGTTTTGGTCCTTGTCTCCATAGAAAGATTCTATGGTCTTTTCTTTTCTGCTTTGCTTCTTACTCATCATGATCACCCTTTTCCTGGCTTTTAAGGTTGATCTCTGTGTCTAGGACAGAGGGGGGGGTGGGAGGGAGGGTGCGGGGTTCTCTCCCACAGTACTTATGCCTAAAACTTGAGGCTTTGTGTATTGTGGTCTCTGTTTCAGCTAGAAGCTAAAATACTGCAGCTTATCTGGTACTGAGGTGGCTGGTGTTGGAAAGAAGAGGCCAGGTGAAGTCTTTTTGGGCTACCCATAGTTACCCTGGTGCTAAGTGTGGGGAAGAGGTAGTCTGACCACATGAGATCTCCTCTCCTGAGCTAGAGCAAAGGCAAGCTCAGTGGTTGGTGATTCTGTCTGCTCTAGAGTCTTCCTGATTCCCATGAGGTGCTGAGGGATGCCTGGGGTACTGGTGTTGGTGGTTGTAGGTTTCACCCCGCCCACCCCAGGGCTCAGAATCTTCCCCTGGTTTGCTGAGGTGGGGCTGTCTGAGATAGATTCAGTCCTGCACTGGTCCCCTTCAGCTGCAGCAAGAGGGACCCTCTCTAGCGATTTTCCTAGCCTCACGGGCTAAGAGACTGTTTACCCCTTCTTCTTCCTGCACTGTTCCTAGATTTTTCCTGGGGAGATATTCTCTGGGCTCTTCAAGGTCAACAAAGGGAGGGAGATAATAATTACCAATCACTCCACCATCTTGGCTCTCAGAAATCCTCCAGGTTCAGTCTTATTTCTTTGTTACATTAAGTGGAAGTGTGGCAGCCAAACCCAACCTGCCTTGCTTAGTTCCTAATGTCAGAGCTCACACTGTAAGATGCCCCTGAGGACTTAATCTTTACAATGCTGTCATTCCTATTAGAAGAGCGCTTGACTCAACTCCATTTTTTCTTGTTTGCTGTACTTCTTCTTCCCCTTTCCCTCTGTTTTTCATTTCTTCCATATCTGTTGCCGAGTGACTTAAAAGAGCCTGTCCAGTTTGAAGTACTATGATTCTCAGCTAACACTGATGACAAGCAAATAGGTTGTAAACTCTTATTCCTTCTCCTCAGTTTCAGTGATTTCCTTTTCTCCCCTCTAGGAATAAATACCAGTTTTTCTAATTGGCATTTAAAGTCTTTCACAGTCAGACTTTTCTACACTAATTCACCTTTTCACAGATTCCATATTCTGGCCTAATTACTTGACCTCAGTAGGTTGACCTCAGCATTCTATCTCATTTTGCCTTTGAATAGGCTGCTTACATGACAGGAATGCTCTCCTGCATTATCTCTGCCTCTTAGAATTCTGACATTCCTTTAACTTAGGTGCTATTACTCACAGAGAAATCTTTTTTGATACTTCTAGTTGTTAGCATACTTTCCTCAAATTATCTTTTACATACTTACATGTGGAAATGGTATACTTCTCTCTTACTGCTTGCCTGTAGACTATAAGCTACTTAAGAACAAGGACTATATTTATTTTGTGTTTTTAATTTTCAATACCTTACCTGTCCCCTTGCTTATAGATGCTTAATAAATGTTTGTTGAACAAAAGAATGGAAACTACCTTTGGGGAACTTATTATACTATCTCAGGGGAACTTAAAGCTAGTATGTCTTCTTTAGGTCTTTCTTGTCAAAGAAATCTTTTACATTGTTGGAAAAGTCTCAAAAGAAGAAAGTTATGTGACTTGGGAGTAGCTAATTTTTAATAACTTCTCATTCCAATAAGCTATTGAAAAAAGAAACTAGAAATATCTGGAAGGTAATGGATTCATGAACAATAAGTTGCATCAAGTTTATGGGAAACAAATCATGCCAACCTTGATGGCTTCTTCTGATGGAATTATAAAATGTGTGAATGAAGGCTATACTGAAGAAGTAATATATGGTCCCTGTATTTTAATAAAGCATTACATCCATCTTGGGAAATATTGCCTGAAAATTAATTTAAATTGGTTTGGAAATGAAGAGTGTCAAGTTGGTTCAGAAATGAGTAGTGTTTCATGGATTCAAAACCATCAGAACAGGTATAAATAAATCTTAAGGTTAATGGCATTGCTTTGAATTTGTGGGAGCTGTCCAGCAATGGATCAGTTAGACCTGATTTGACAGATTTTCATTAAAGTTCTGAAAAAGTATTATACAATACTCTAGTCAAATTAACAAATGACACTAAATTAGGTAGTGGCTTGCCAGAGTAACTAAGAAAAGTTGATTATCTAATAAATTAATCCTTACTTGGATATTACTTCTTTTGCCTACTTTGAAAAGGTTGCTACAACATGGTAGTTTCCTTTTGCATTTCTTTGATTGTCATCTTTTTCTTTTATATGTTTCCCTTGGGTGTTTAATTAGCATCACTGTCTTTTAGGCTTTCTAATTTATTAATCCTGACTTAATTTTATTGTCATTCTTCTTTCTCCCTTATACTGTCACAGTCAAATGATTCTCCTATCTATCCCTACCCACTAAGTCAAAGTGGGCCCTTGAGTCAAATCTCATACCAGATGACTAACTTACAGATTGCTTTGCAAACACTGTTATCTAAAGACAGTATACACCAGCAGCATATCTGGACCAGCAAGGCCCTACAACAGTATGTTGCCATAGTATGTAGCCAATAAGTTTCTTTCTCAAATCTATGATTGGTTATGTGCACACAAACCTTGCTTAACAAAGAAAAAACGTGGAAAGAAGCTGTTGATATGATGTTCTTTGGTTTCTATTCTCAACTGACAATCACTAAGGAAACACAATCCATAATTAGTGCTGTGACACTGGTTGACCTCACAGAGTGGTGGTAGGTAATAAGAATATTCACCCTTTAGTTCAGAAGGATTTTAGAGAGGATCTTGTTTAATACTTTCAATTGTGTAAGAAGACTCTGAGATCTAGAGAAATTAAGTGACTGGCTTGAGTTCACACATTCAGTGGTAGAGCTGGTCTTCGTAACCAGATCTTCTAATTTTCATTTAATTTCCATTACATCACACTACCCTTTCAAATGATAAATATAAATCCCTGAAAACTATTGGTTTTTTAAAAAAATAACATCTGGTATTAAGTATTTGGGGTGTATGTAAAATATATTGTATTATTTCCTCTTCCCTTCCCACTCAGGCTTCTGAGATACTTAAGGATGAGTTGCATGGGTGACCTTTAGTGTCCAGGTGACTGCTGATTCCTCAAGGTTGGATCAAACTTTATATTCTAGAAATTTGCTTGTTGGTGAAACTCAACTATTGTTAAAAGAGACAAAATTAGATTTAATGTAAGATGAAGCTGCCTGACAATTAGTGCCACCCAAAAATGAGTTGTGTTAGGAAATGTGGTATTCTTTCTCAGTAGAAGTCTTTAAGCAAAGGCTGGATAAACACCTGTAAGCCATTTTATGGAAGAATTTTTTTAAATTCATGAGTTGGACAAGGCCAGGTAGGTGGTGCAGTGGTTAGAGAGTGTTGGGCCTGGAGTCAGGAAGATTCATCTTTCCTGAGTTCAAATTGAGCCTCAGACACTTCCTTGCTATATGACCCTGGGCAAGTAATTTAACCCCATTTGTTTCAGTTTCCTTGTCTATAAAACGTGTTGTAGAAAGACATGGCAAATCTCTCTAGTATCTTTTCCAAGAAAAGTCCAAAGGGGGTCATGAAGAGCCAGACATGACTGAAAGATGACTGAACAAAAACAAAATGGAATAGACTAGTCATGCACAGGGAACTTGCAGCCTGGAGGCCACATGTGGCCCTCTAGGTCCTCAAGTACGGCCCTTTGATTGAATCCAAACTTCACAGCACAAATCCCCTTAATTAAAGGATTGGTTCTGAAAAACTTGGAATCAGTCAAAAAGTCACATATAAGGACCTAGAAAGCCACATGAGGCCTTGAGACTACAGGTTTTCCACCCTTGGACTAGATGACAGTGAGGTGGCATGGTACAAAGGATAGAATACTGCCTTTGGAATCAGTTCAATATCACCCTTAAAACTTAGCACCTGCATGGCCTTAGACGAGTCAGTTAGCCTCTTTCATCTCAGTTTCCTTATCTATAGAATAAGAAAGTTGAATTAGATGACTTCTGATGTCCTTTCTAACTCCATTTCTGCAAATCCGTGAACCTCTAAAGCTTTCCAACTCTGAAATTCTTTGATTCTCTGAGTCTTATAGAATCAACTATCAGATGAATGGGTAGTACCATTTCCCAAGAATGTGGCCTTAGTAGAGCACCATCCTCCTCAGCAGCTCTACATGAGTAGAAGATAATCATTAAGTTGTATAGGAGATGGTAGGAGGAAAGACGCAAAGGGAAAGGGAAGAAGGATGATCTCACAACCTGTAATTTTAAAATGGCCATTAATGTAGCTAATATTGGAGGAAAGGTAGATGCTACTACATTCCAATACTTATTTGTTCAGGTTCTCTATATTAACACCCTGATCCCTGCTCACCTAACAGAAATGTTTTTCTCTTTCCTAAAGCAATTTCTTCATAATAAGGATGACCTTGCCAGGATTTTATGCACCTCTAATCTTGCGTGCTCATATGCTGAAAGAATATTACAAAAACATGACTGAATACAATTGTTTTTGAGAGGGACCTTCTACGGAAATGGATAGAGGACCACTCAAAGTTAGAAAGGTCTGCCTCTAATGTATACTAGCTGTGTGATCATGGGCAAGAGACTTAAACACAAAGGGCCTTTCCCCACCAGGATGTTCCCCACAGTGATGAAATCATAGGCCTAGACCAAAATAAGAACAAATCACCAGTAAATCCATATTGTTTAAGTCATATTTTCTCCTTCCACTTTTGTTTTTCTTGGTGATTGATCAACACTCAGTGATGATTAGTTTCACAAGGAATGTGGTAAGCAAGCAAGGTGTCTGGCAGTAAATATTCCCATAAACAGAAAGTTGCAAGTAAACACTGCTTATGGCTGTGTGTGTGTGTGTGTGTGTGTGTGTGTGTGTGTGTATGTGTGGCAATAAAGTCCATGACCCCAATAATAGTTTCTAATTAGAACTCACCCTACGTTTTGGGATTATTAATGGCAAACTAGCAATACCAACAGTAGCATGAAGCATCAATTGCTTCTAAAAATATGTCACTCTGCTCATCTAGAAACTCCTTGTATTTCTCTATCATAGTAACAATTCTACTCCCCATGCCAGTTATTACTACTTAATACTTTTTTCCATTGGAAATGATCCCTTTGCCAACCCTTTCATTTTTTTTAAAGAAATATTTCTCTTGGCTCTCATCCCCTGAAATATCTTTTTCTTTTGGATACTCCTAATTCAGACAAAACACTGAATTATGTGGTGAGAATAGATTAATTTTTACATTTACATACAGCTGTGTTTCTGAAAACTTTAAATGAATGTGGGCCATACCATTATATAGAATTAAGTAGCTCAAGGTAGGAGCAGACATGATGGCAATGATTGGATATTTAGTGTGATATTTTTCTTAAGTGACCTCCTCTCCCCAGTCATGGGGCATGAATGAATGAATGATTGAATACTCATTTATCAAGTACCTGCTATGTTCCACGCCCCATGTTAAGTGCTAGGGATACAAAAAGAGGCAAAAGACAGTCCTTGTGCTCAAGGAACTTTCAGTCTAATAGGGGAGACAACATGCAACCAAATATGTATAATTAATCACACTGAATGTCCAGTCATTGCAATTATCCCCCTGCTCCTACATTACAAATACACATACATGTGTATGTGTATGCATATGGGTGTATTTATTTTCATGTTGTCTTCTCTCTCCCATTAGATCTCCCAAAAATTATGTTCATGCTTTCTCTCTCTTTTCTCTTTCTTTCTTGATATAGATCTATATAGATATAGATAGATTGGTGTAGGCATAAATCTATGTATATTTAGATATAGATCTATTTAGAGAGAAGAGAGAGATAGAAACACATATTATATATATATATATATAATATATATGTCTGTCTATCTAACTATCTATTTATCTATCTGTAGCCCAAGCTATAACCAGAATAAATGGGAAATATTTCACAGAGGGGGAAGTTAGGTGGCACAGAAGATAGAGCCCTGGGCCTGGAGTCAGGAAGACCTGAGTTCAAATCCAGTCTCAGATACTTACTAGCTGTGTGACCCTGAGCAAGTCACTTAACCTTGCATGCCTCAGTTTGCTCATCTGTAAAATAATCTGGAGAAAAAGTGGCAAACCTCTCAAGTATCTTTGCCAAGAAAACCTCAAAAAGGATCATGAGGAGTTGAACATCTCTGAAAAAGGACTAAACAAAAAAATCACCAAAAAAATTAACAAAGGGAATTAAGAGGGGTTGGAAAAGATTTCCTGCAGAAGGTGGGAATATATTCTAGGCTTAAAGGAAACCAGGGAGGTCAGTAGTTTGAATGAAGGGGGTGGGGTGAGTGTTTTAGGCATGGAGGACAGTCAGAGAAAATACTGAGAGATAGGAAATGGAATGTTTTGTTCATGGAACAGCCAGGAGGCCAGTGTCACTGGATTGAAGAGGACATATCAGAGTGTAAGATATAAGAAGATTGTAAAGGTAGGAGAGGAGTGGGTTATGAAGGACTTTGAATGACAAACAGAGGATTTTGTATTTGCTCCTGTAGGCAATAGGAAGCCACTAGAGTTTATTGAGGAGGATGACTTGATTGAACCTGTGCTTTAGGAAAATCACTTTAGTGGTTGAATGGAGGATGGACTTAGATTGAGGAAAGACTTGAGGCAGGCAAACTCACCAGCAACAATCCAGATGTGAGGTGATGAAGGCCTATAGTAGAGTGGCAATGATGTGGAAAGAGAGAAAGTGGTATATAAAAGAAATGTTACAAAGGAGAAATCAGCAGACTCTGGCAGCAGATGGCATATGGGTGGTGAGAGATAGTAACGAATGCAGGATGGTTTCCTAGGTTGCAAGCCTGAGGGACTATGAATAAGGTGTTGCCCTCTTTAATGATTTTGAAGGTCTGGAGGAAGAGTGTTGAAGGGGAAAGATAATGCGTGTTGAGTTTAAGATGCCTACTCTAAATCCAGTTTGAGATGTCCAAAAGGCAGTTGGAGAGGGAAGACTGTAGATCAGAAGAGAATTTGGAGCAGGACAGGTAGATTTGAGAATCATTAGCACAGAGATGATAATTAAATTCATGCGAGCTGCTGAGATCACCAACCGAAATACTATGGAGGGAAAAGAGAAGAGAGAAAAGGACAGAATCGTGAGAGACAGGTGTGGCTAGAGGGTATGATCTAGAAAGGAATCCAGCAGAGATAGAGGAATGGTTAGATGGGTAGCAGGAAAACCAGGATAGAGTGATGTCCTGAAAAGCTTGAGAAAAGATGCAGAAGGGAGGGATCAACAGTGTCAAAGACTGAAGACAGAGGTCAAGGAAAATGAAGACTGAGAAAAGGTCATTAGATTTGTTAACAAAGAGGTCATTAGCAACTTGAATGAAGCACAAAACTACATGACATAACTAAGAACCAACAGTTCAAATGAAGCAGTTGGCTCCAAAAGTAATTTTGAATACCAGCATTTTTCCATCTTGAATTTTACCACTAGAGAGATCAGGACATAATATATAGTATTCTGAGCAAACAGAATTTATTTTTATAATTCTATGAGCACTCTTCATAACTCACAGGAAGAAGAAAATTGACAACGCAAATAGTTTCCAAAAATATGCAAAACCTTTAGTTTAGAATACATTACCAGAAACTACAGAATATAGTAAATTTTCTCTCATTTTATTTTCCAAGGTAATATCTGTTGGTAAGTCCTCAAATATAAAATACTCCCTATTTTGAGAACTTCATATCTATTTGAATTAGAATTTAAATGATTAAATACTTTGTTATAGAGAAGCTTCATTCCTAGTAATAATTATGTAAAATAATTACATATGAAATTTTGAGAATCTTTTGAAATCTTGAGAGTTTTAAAGGCATCAAGGAAATGAAATACCAGAGGTGGAAGGATGATTTCCTATTTGGTGGAATTAGGACAGTTTTATTTTATTTACATATCAAATATTAGACTCTGAGTTTTTTCTGTTAAACTTTCTCTACAAGAAAAATTTAGTAAGAGGATTTCTAAATTAGTTCATGTTGGAAGAAGAAGCATTCAGAATGGATTAAATTTTTTTAGTTATCATCTAACCTAGATTCTTTCTTGGAACTGGAGAAAATTAGTAGGCAATTCCATTTCATTTTCCCATCAATTGAGTAGTAATAATAATAATAGCATGTAATTGGCACACAAGATCATATGATTACAGAACTAGAGTTCAGCCATTGCAAGAATTAATTAATACTTGGAGAATACTTTGAAGATGAAAATCATTTTATAGCTATGATAATTAAAGGTAAATATGTTATGGCACATGATAAACCATCAGTGCTCTTCTTTGGACTCCTAACTTGAAAAAGATACTCTATTTGTAAGTTAGTTATGAAATCTCAAAATTAATTGAGAGATATATAACCCTGCACTGATTCCTAACAATCAACTAAGATGGAAAAGTTACTAGTGAATTGTTGTTATAAATATTGTTTTCCTAATGGAGAAATTTCTTTCCTTTCTTGCTCATTAAATGTAAGTTGTGCAGCTTGCCCAATGCTAGAAAATTTGTTGACCATAGGAGAATAGTTAAATAAATGGAAATATATTAATGTAAAGGGACACTTGCAATTAAAACTATCTGGTATGGAGTCTATGAAGAAACCTGGAAAAATCTATATGAAATAATAGAAAGTGGAGGAAAAAAGATAGAAGAATGAAGTATTATGATTATATCAGAGAAAAAGTGAATGAGAATAAATAGATAAAGAATTCTGATAAAGACTTGGAATAGACAAAAGATTACCAGATTTTATGCATGGAAATTAATTGAAATGCATGGAACCTATTAAGAAAATATATTTGACTGCATTGACCCTTAGTGTTAGACTTTTAACAAAACTATTTTGAAAATGGCAACACGTTTAAAAGACTGTAAGATTCTGTTGGCCAAGTGAAGCAAATAGCTTTTGTTTACAAATGGAAAGAGTTTTTTTTTTTTTGTAGCAATGGGGAAAAGCACTTGTTATGTTGGGAGAAGCTATTTGTATGTACATTCAGAGCTAGGAAAGAATATGGAAAGGATATACTCCTAGGGTTTTTATATAAGATTTAATTACCTAAACTCCAAAATAGAATTGGTATGATATATACAGTGAGTTTATGTCTTAGGTTTTCCAGAGCAGAAAAAGAGGATCCTCTAAAAATAATATTCTTTGTTTTTTCAAATATCATCATCATCA
Organism: Bettongia penicillata ogilbyi; assembly: GCA_023548195.1. Taxonomy (NCBI): domain Eukaryota; kingdom Metazoa; phylum Chordata; class Mammalia; order Diprotodontia; family Potoroidae; genus Bettongia; species Bettongia penicillata. Next base: position 5,283,925 of record JAJHZJ010000227.1, read on the forward strand.
TCGTTGTTGTCTTTGTCATCATCATCATCATCGTTTCTCCTCTATCCCTTTCCATCTTTCTCACAGTGAGTCATACAATACAACAAATAGTATTTTTTTTAAGAAAAGAGAATGGGAAGAAAAAATCACCACGACCAATTGATATATCAAAAAATCTAAAAATATGTGTAATGTACAAGATTCATGGACCTCTCCTTTCTGTCAAGGGCTAGAATGAGAATTTCTTCTCATACATCTCCTTTAGAGCCATTATTATTCTCTGTGACTATGCAACATTCATCCTTTTTTTTTGGTAGTTCCTTCTGTGTATTTTAGTACTTTTTTCCCCATGAGGAATACTTTAGCTAACTTCTAATAATTTTGGCATGTTGCTTCATTATTATTGTTTTCTTTTGCATAATTATTGTTTCTGTAATTTGTTCTTTAGTCCACTCCTTACTTAAGATTTTATTGTTGAATCTCCATTTGAGTCTGTGACTTTTGGTTTGTACTCCTTGAACCAATTATTATTTTCATTGCATTATGACTTATAAATGATGTGTACTATTTCTGCCTTTTTCATTTATTTATAATATCTCTGTGCATTAATAACTGGTCATTTTTTAGTAAAAATTCTAGGTGGTGTTGAGAAATATGTATATTTTCTAGCAGTTCTATTTATAAGAAAATAATAAACCTTTTAGATCTTCAGCAATTTGTTCAATTTTCTATTTTTCCTTTTGCCTTTTTATTGGATTATCCAAAACAGAGTAGAAGATTTAAATCTTCTGCCACTCTAATGTTACTCTCTATATCTTCTTTGTAAATTTTCTATATCTTCTTGTTAATTTTTCCCTTATGAATGTAGATACTAAGTCACTTGGAGCATATGAGTTTAACATTGATATTTGTCTGTCATTTTTGGTTGCTTTTACCATAAGGTTTATATTTTCTTCCATTTATCTCTAATATATTTTTTACAAATTAGTCTTTTCCTTCTTTTTCTGTAAATGCAGTATTTTGTGTCTTCAATTATTTTACCTAAATAAGCTTTAAGACAACCCTTCCCACAGGCTCTTTTCTCCTCTCCCTCAACTACTCCCTTTCTGTTTGTTATCCCCTTTCCTAGCTTTGAAGTTTTACTTATTATTACCTTTTTTATGCCTTTTTTTCTAGTTGCTTTGTCTCCCTCTTTTCTCTCTCTCAGTCAAGTAGTAAAGTAAATCCTCTTCTCTTCCCCTTCAAATTTTTTTGTTAATTGTTCCTTTAAAATTTTATTTTCTAAGTTTCATTTTGAAACAGGATTTATTTTCTTTATCTTCATTATTTTATATACCCCATCTGTCTATCCTAGAATATCAGTTTTTGATTCATGGTCCTTCTGCTTATTTAGTCCTTCAGAGACTTTTGCATTCCTTATGAAAGTAAAGTTTCTACTTTGTTTTCCTTTTCTAAAAAGTTTCTATTCTCTTTGCCTATAGATCTTGCCTCCTAGTCCTTTCCCCCTTTCTATTGTGCCTCATTCATACAACATGCCATTTCCTTTAAGTGAAAGAGAAGATATTGTCTTATGGTAGGAATCTTCCTAGGTCCCTGATGGTGCAATTGATTACTAACCTTAGCTCTCCTAATATTAATTCTTCCCCATTTGCTATTCAAACTACTCTGTTTTTGTGTTTTTCTGTTCTTTTGTGTACTACTTGCTCCCAGGTACTCTGATTCCCTTTCTTCTGGGACGGGATAAGTTTTTTCTCTAAATAACAAATTGCTACAGATTAAAACTATTTGTAAGGTCCCTATATCTTTTTTATAGAATATTTCTCTTTCTTCATGGGAGTGTTCAAAAATGATATGCTCTCCTGCCACTGAGACAAGATTTTCACCTTTCTCCATATTTAAATTCATCCTTTTGTCTCCTTAGTCGTTATCCTGTAGGCTATATTCTTCCTGAGGGACTGCAGATATTATTATCTGGTGTTGGTTTTTTTTTTGTTTGTTTTGTTTTTGTTTTTTTTTGCCTAACCTTTGACTTGATTAAGGTATATTTCTTTTATTTTCCTTTATCCTCTTCCTCCCCTTCCCCTTTTTTGTGTACTCTTTTTTTCTGTAATTTAATCTCAGAAACACAGACAAGGTGTTGGAAAGTTTATTAAATGATTTTCCAGGCCTATTTCTCTACCATTTCTTCCACTTGCTTTCTACATTCACTTTTTTCTCTTTGTATACTTTAAGAAAGAAATATATCAATGATTTTTTTTTTATTTTCTTCTTGTACTTGGTTGTTGTACCTGGTATTGGCTTACCTTTATTTTATTTCTGTTGTCTAGGTTGTTTGAGAAGTAAATAATGTTTTTAAAGTGCAGTTTTCTTTCCAAAAATGTTTGAAGTATATATTTTTTATTAAACATTCAGATATCTCCTTGATTTGCATTTTGAGCTTCTTTGAAATACATTATTCCATTCCTTCTTGCAGTTTTTGGTGGGTATAGAACAATCTTGTATTATTCAAATTTCCTTTCTTTTATAATTGAGGATCTTTCTTCTTGGCTATTTGAAGATCTATTTGCTTGTGGTTTGAATTATTTATCCATTTTATTGGAGTTTGAAGCACAGAGTTTTCTTCCTTCTAGAAATGATTGGTGGATTACTTAGATTTGCATTTTGTCTTTTATGTTCAGAAATTCTAAGCAGTTTTTTTGCATTTGCTCTTGCATTATGATGTTATTCAGGTTTTAGGACTTGTCATGTTCTCTTAGAAAACTTATAGTTCATAATTTATCTCTATATATGCTATATTTAAGATCTATATGTTTTCTTACATGGAGATCATGTTTTCTTTTAACATTATTGCTTTTTGTTCCTCTCCTTGTATTTGAATTTCCAAGCAATTATTTTCTGTATTTTACTTTGGTGAGATTTGCTACTGTGGATTCAGATTTTTCTTTTCTGCCAATTATTCTTGCAATGAAGGCCATCGTTTCTGATTTCACAATTCTTGTTTTTGTTTTAAATCATTCAGGTACCTCCTGCTATGGTGACATACTTTCCTGGGAATCCACAAGGTCCCCTGGCTCATCAAATGTTAATTAATTTTCCTTTGTTCTGCAATAATTATTCATAGATATCTGAAATCATTTAGCTGATCTGGAGGCAATATTCCCTTGTGTTATTCTTATCTTCCCTGTTGGTTTAACTGCTTACACTCAAGATCTTTAATGGAGTTTTTTTTTCCTTCTTAGATTTTGATAATTTTTCTTTTATTTTCCTCTTGCGCAAAATTTCTGATTCCTTTGCCTTTGGTGAAGGTTTTCCTGGAGATTAGACCTTAAAGCAAGCTCAGTTTCTTCATGTACTTAGCAATTCACAATTCACCAGCCTTAGCCTCTGCCCTTAAGTGACATTTCCAAGGATAGAACTGGCCACAGCTGGATGCTTGGGTCTTTCCTTTAAATTAGTGGAGTGCTATTCAGCCACACACACACATACACATGTCCTGGTACAGATTCCTCTGTTCCTAAGTTCTCTGGCTGAGCTATGTCTCTGACGTCTCAGTCAAGACAAGCTTTGCCCTTTTAATTTTGTGTGGCAATGAGAGGAGTGGGAGTACAGTTAACATCTGTTGCAAGTCTGTAGATTGACTTGTATAGCTGTACGTCAATATAGTAAGCAGTGGGGGAAGGGCTGCTGAGATAGCACTCTAGGAGTTCAGGATTAGCCTTCTCTACTGATAGATAGTTCATCTTTTTTAAAAAATCTTATTTATCTATTAGTCTGAGAAACTAAAAACCTAAATGAAAAAGCTGAAATTGGTATATATCTTGTATGTAATTCCTATTTTGGAGACAGGGGTTGTGATGATTGGAGAAAATATCCAATTCTCCATCTTGTTTGTCATGTAGCCTGAAATTTGGAACTCAAAATAAAAAAAAGTTAAAAATTTTCGTATGTAATTGGGAAAAATAAAATATTATTCAAAAAATTACTAGCAAGTGATCTTATGAGTCAGACAGGTGAGTTTCAAATGAATTCAATAGGGTCCTTTTATCAACATTTAGATTTGGTCACAGTATGACCTAATTTAGGCTTAAACTAACTTTTCCTTTAGCTTTGAAATTCTGTTGATGTTCACAGTAGGCAGAAGAACCTAGAACTTCTTGTCTTCCACTGTTCCAAACCATGTCACCTCTTATCATTAACTTTATAGCTCATATTTAGTAGCTACCAGTGTTTGGGGATATGTTGCAGCCTTGTGACATGGAATTTTCAGGTGATTATCTAAGGAATTTGATGTTGGATGTTAGCCAGGGTGGGCAATTTATTTGGAAATGTCTTATCTGTAGTGAATGAGTACACCTAGATTGAGATAGAGTGGTACTTTAGCTATTATCAATATTCAAATCATAGCTGAAATTATGAGTGGATCATATTTTGAAATATGAAGGAAGAAAATAGTCCAAAATGTAGCCCTGAAGAGGAGGAAGGAATTCAGAAATTAGTTATAAATGCTTACTATGTTCAAAATATTATGCTGGGCCTTGGGGAGACAGATTTAACATGACATAGAACCTGCCATCAAGGAGTTTATCATCTAGTGGGATAACACATGTTCAAAAATAATAAAAGGTAGAATGTAATAGGGGAAGGGAAATGATTCAAACAAGGTGCTATAAAGCTATATGAGGAAGTAGATATATTTATCTAGGAGAGATCAGAAAAGTTTTCATATAGGAGATAACACATGAACTGAACCTTAAAGGGAGGCGTAAAAAATAATGAAATTGGAGGCTTTGGGTATAAATCCTTGCTCTGGTTCTTACTAATCATATGAATTTAGGCAAGATCTCTTTAGGAAAGAGGACTTTGGGAACAGGATAGGGAATAAACATTTATAGTGGCTACTACATACTGGGTATTGTGCTAAGTGCCTTACAAGTTATTATTTCATGTAAATCCTCAAACAATCCTATGGGGTAGGTGCTGTTAATATGCTCATTTTACACTTGAAGAAACTCAGACAATCAGAGGTTAATAGACTTGCTCCAAGTGGCACAGCTGTGAAAAATGTCAGAGGCCATATTTGAACTCAGGTCTTTTTGACTCCAGGACCAGTATTCTATCCAATGGACCACCTAGTATAGAATAGTAGGAAGAGTGATGAATTTGTAGTCAGAAGATCTGAGTTCAAGTCCTTGTTATGCTGTTTATTAGTCATATGAGCATGTGCAAGTAACATCTTCTCTGGGCTCTCAGTTTCCTCATATATCAAAATTGGTTGAATTAGATGCCTTCTAAAGTCCCTTTCAGGTCTCATTCTATGGCTCTGTCATTTCATGATATAAGCATGAAGACAGATTAAAGGAATATGTTCCAGACATAGAGGAGTTGCTTTTCATAAAGGCCAGAGAGGGCAGATTGAAATTGGGAAGCAGTAGCTGTCTAGTTTAGCTGGTTTACAGAATGCATAATACTGGAAGAGAATTTCAAATAAGATAGCTGTGGCCCTTAAATGTCAAGCTAAGCAACTTATCTTTTATTGCTGACACAATGGAACCATGCATGATTTCTGAGCCGGGGTATGACTTATTCTTTAGGAAAATTAATGAGCAGCTATCCAAAGGATGAATTAAAGAGGAGAGCCAGTAGATAGAGACACTATAGTTAGGATTCTGTTACCACTGTTTAACAAAAGTGTAATAGGGTGGTAACTATTTAAAAAAGGAGGAGATAAATGTAAGATATTATGGCAACAGAATTGTCAGAATATGGCAATTGATTAGATGAAAGGGATAAAGGTACAGAACAATCAGAGATGATTAGGAGGCTTTAAACTTGGGTGATGGGATTCATACTTAATATTATAAACAAAAATAGGATAGTTGGGGCAGAGACAGGAGTTCCTTTTTTGGGGAAGTGGGATGATATCAGTTTGGGAATTGCTGGTTTTGAGGTGTTGGTAGGATATGTACATATGTCTAGCATGTTGTTAAGCATGGGACTTAAATGTATTCGTCCTTCGTTGCTGAAGAAGACCATGCCATCAGAGAAATAATGACATGACTTGCACTTGACTTTGTTTCGAGTAAGGGAGAGCTGTGCAGGTCACCAGCCTCACTTCTCCTATAAATCCGAGAAGGCCTGAGAACATAGAATTTGGAGTCATTGGTGTAGAGGTGATGATTGAAGAGATAAGACTGCCAAGGAAGTGAGTGTACAGAGAAAAGGAAGGCCCAGGACATAGAAGACACCCACATTTAAGGGGGGAAGATGTAAAATGAACTAATGACAGAGACTGTGAAAGAGTGATTAGCAAGTAGTGGGGGAACCAAAGGAGTCTGATGTTACTGATTCTAAAGTAGGAGAGAGTATTAAGAAAGAGGACATTGTTACTAAGCCTTTCATTTTGGTGGTTAAGAGGGTAAGGATTAGAAATGGAGGTTGCAAGTAAAGATTATACTTTCTACACTTTCAGCACTGCAAAGGGAGAGAGCTATTATGAGAACTCAAAGGGGCTATGTAGTCATAATACTATAGTGCATATATCTATACACCTATGTATAGATACATATACTGTATTTTTGACATATAATTAATATTACCATATATTATATTATTATAAAACATCTATAATGTGAATACTTAATATTACTTTATATCTATATATAGAAGTTCAAGATCAGTCCTCCCCCTACCTCCATCTATCTATATAATATACACACAAAAGGAAAGTTTTATTTATAGGAAAGTAAGAACATGAACATGCTTATAGAAATAGGAAGAGGTCAGAAGGTAGAGATATCCATGGATCTATCTAATCCAGGAGAAGAGTCATTTTCTCCTGATACTAGAGATAAGGAGAAGATAAAAGATGAAGACATGAAAAGGTTTTTAAGTATGATAGAAGGCTGATGAGTGATCTCAGGGATGTTCTCAATCCTCTCACAAAGTAGAATTTCAGGTCATTTGTTGAGGTAGACTGTGGTGAACGTGGAGTTGAGATCTTATGGAAAAACAAGCAAAAGAAACAGGCAGACTAGGAGTAATATAGCAATAGAGAGGTATCATGGTGTAGAATATTGTACTCAGAGCCAAAAAACCTGGCTTCAGGTCCTGTCTTAGATATTTAGCAACTGTTTGACCCATGGAAAATCATTTAACCTTTCATTTCCCCCTTTTTAATGTATAAAATTGGGTCATTAGACTAGGTGGTCTCTAAAAGTCCCTTTCTGCTCTAAATTTTATGACATAAATTAGCAAAAGTATTCTGCATTTGGAAACAGAGGACCCTATGTCACCTCCTATCTGTGGGACCTTAGGTAAGTCATTTTAACTGTATGTCCTTGGTTTCCATGATGGGTTTGAACTAGATGATTTTTAAGATACATTAAAATTCTAAATTCTATGCTCTTTTCCAGTGAATGAACACTAGGTAGAGGAATAGAAATTCAAGGGCAGAGAAGGGTCTTCCAAGAGTTTAGGTTACAGGACTGAATGACACAGAAATGCTGAGGAGGCACACAGATAATACCTGTGGATTTGTTTGTCACTAATTGTGGAGTAATTAGTCAGTAAGTATGAGACTGTAGGGCATAAGATAAGTAACCAAATATTGCTACAGTATTAATGGCCATTAATTATATAGATGTTTTGATCTTTCACTTAGGTGATAACCTTATGTTGTTCTAAGTCACTGGGAAACCTAGAATGGGCAGGCAAGACAATCTGGTCACTCTGTGGACAGATGGGAGGGTTAGATCCTATTTAGAAAACACTGGCAGAATGGAGGAGACAGGTGTTTAGAGAATCTTGGCACGCACTCTATTGTAGCTCCCAAATTGGAAATAAAGGCTGTGTGTGTGTATATACCATTTTGTCTATAAAGTAATAACTTCCCACACAAACCTTTTTTTAGTTAGGTATATGCATATCCTTGAGGGAAAAAGAAGTTTGGTCTCAAAGAGGAGAAAACAGTAGCAAAGGCTTTTGTGTTTGAAAATTCAGCTGCCACAGAGTTGCTGTTTTTAAAAGTTTGAATATCATCTTGCATTTCAATAAATACAATAGGCAGTCCTTCTCTAGAATTACAGTCATTTAAATGTATTCTGCTGCTTCTATCATGTCACAAGTAGTACTTAAATATTTCTTAACCTTGGCAGATCACTTATGTAAACCACAAGAATAACATGCAAAAGTCTCCATAAAGCTCAGTTAATTAACTTAACATTATAATTATAGATAGAACTTCGAGACTTTCTATCTATGAATGTGTCTGTCTATCCATCTTTTTTAGAATAGCTGTATGATTTCGTTGGAGTAGGGAACTCTCCATGGGGATACTACCTCTACTAAAGATGATTTCCAGTCACCCAGCACTTTATGTTCTTAGAGATGTGCCTACATCCCTGAGAGTTTAAGTCACTTGCCCAGGGCCACACAGTCTGTATATGTTAGAGACAAGACTTCAATCTAGTGCTTTCTAACTCAGAACATACTCCCTCTTCATTATCAATACATGCACACATGATGATATATATACTTAATTTTGGCAGACATTCACCCAGTATAAGAAACATTCTTTTTAAAAGCATAATATGATAAGGATACAGTGTATGATTTAGTTTAATAAGCACTAAACTATATAAATAGATAAAATTTAAAGTTTTCGGTATATTTTTTAGCACTAGGATTTTTTATATTTTCAGTATCCATTCCAAGACAGCTCTGAGAAATGTAACATAATGGAGGAAGGAAAATGCTGTAACAGGATAAAAAAAGCATATAAGAAAGAAAACATAATTGGTTTGGAGATATTTGTTGAATAAACTAAGTCAACAAATTTTTTATTCAATAGCATAAACTAACTGCATTTCTTTCTGATTACCTTGGAGACACATGTAGAATGAAATATAATAAGTACCATACTTGTGTGTTTACTTATCCAGAATGTTCTCCACACAAAAAGTAATGATACCCTTTCATTGACATCATCCAAGTGATAATATCTTTTTGTCTCTGTCATTGGTGTAATAATAACCTTTCAACCACATCACGACACAGTACTTGTTTCTCTTTTCTCCACTAAGAATACAAATAAAAAAGGCTATAATTTTTTTTAAGATTGTTATTTTAATAAGTGCCCAGAGACCAGAAAACTAGTTTTCTTACTCATTTGTACTAAAGTGTATATATATATATATATATATATATATGTATAATGTATATGTGTGTGTGTGTATGTATGTGTGTGTGCATCTCCGTTCAGAAAATAAACTTTCCAAATCTTTAAATTGCTACCTTAAACTTAACTACAAGTATGATGTGATTTCACGTTTAAAGATAAAAATAAGACAACAAACTTAGCTATACTTGCCGTTTCACAATGCTGATGATTTAGACCTTTGACTCAAAGAGTAGGTTTCCAAGCATGATTTGCCCAAAGTCCAATCATCAGATAAATCTTATATTTATGAAGATAAATACAGCATTCTAACCTTAAGTTGGCATGTGTGTTCTGCTAAATAAGAACTCATTAAACCAAGCTGAAAATACTTATGATGAAAATGAATCTAACATTTTTGTCTTTCAAATAATTTCTTTAACTGCTTAAACTAAGGGATTTAATATAAGCTAAACTATAGTCAGTAGAGACTTTGGACTAGATTACTTCTAATCTCAGGGAAAAGACAAGTCAGAGCTACCTGGTGGATGCTGCCTGTTTAGTCAGTCTGCAAAGCAAAGTGAGGCTTGAACAGACTCCTCATTAGAATGAACAAGCAGGAAGAGGGCATGTAGAGGATCATAGGAAAATCTTAAAAGCAAGTTCAGGAGAGGTCCTCTGTAAGGAACCCAGCTACTCTCCCACCTCCTGGTGACTGGTATTTCTGAAAGTGAACAGAGAGCAAAGGAGAGGAGAGGGGAGGAGAGGAGAGGAAGGCCTTTGTAAAGAAGTCTAAGTTACCCAGCATTTGCAAGAAGGTTGGCAGGCTCTTCTAGACTATGATATAAAATCCTCAGTTTCACTCTCTAAGCCCTTCAAAGCCTGTCCCGCTCCTACCTTTCCAATTTTCTTATACCCCACCCTCCTTCACCCTAAAACTCTGTAATCCATTCGCTCTATCTCACAGGATTTTCATTGGCAATCTCCAAACCTGGCTATTCTCCCTTTTCCCCTCTGCCCCTTAGCTTCCCTAACTTCTTTAAAGTCCCAGCTAAACTCTCATATTCTATGAGAAGCCTTTCCCACATCCTCTTAATGCCAGTGCCCTTCCTCTACTAATTATTTCCAATTTATTCTATATAGATCTTATGTGTAGATAATTCCTTTCATGTTATCTTCCTCATTAGACTGTAATCTCCTTGAGAACAAGAACTGTCTTTCTCTATTCTGTGTATCCTCAACGCACAGTGATTGGCACATAGTAGGTGCTTAGTAAATGCTTACTGACTGACTGATCAATTTCTTCCCAGAGTCATAGAATGACAGAATTTGTGAAACAGAATAGACATCAGCAGCCATCTACTAGAACCCGTATTGGAAAGGTGTCCTGGCTATAGCATGTAGTTAACCAGCCTCTGCCTGAAGGCCTCTGAGGAGGGGAACCCTGAAGACCAGTCCACTTTTGAGAAACTCTAATTGTCACAAAAAGAAATTCCTGACATAAAGCCTACATTTTCCTCTTTGTAACGTCCTCCCATTGCTTCTGATTCTGCCTCTGGGGTGAAACAAAACCAGTCTAATCTCTCCTCTAGCCTTTTGAATATTTGAAGACAGCTGTTCTGTCTCCCAATTCCCCCCTATCCTCTTTTCCTGCCTAAACAGCTGCCACTCATAAAGCCCATCCTCCTGGAACATGGACTTGAGGCCCTTCTAAAGGGCAGAGCCAAGTAAGCCTGGATAAAATTGGAGAGATTGGATCGAACTCCAGGGTAGGACAAAGACAATTCCATGTACACATATTCCCACTTTTAACAAGGGGTAGAAGAGGAATCATGAGTGGTTCTAGGTCCTGATTCACGGTGACCACCATAATATTTCATTTGGGAAAGACTCTTTATAGCTGGCACCAGGAATTATCTTCATACATGACTCTGGCTCTGACAAGCTGCCTATATTTATTTTCTTCATACAGGCAAAGGATTAAATTTTGCCCAGCTAACAGTAGAGCCCTGTGGCCAAGACAGAAAGAAATAGGCCACTGTAACCACCGTGAGGAGCATATGGCAGCCTAAGAACAAATATTCCCTAAGGAGTGAGAGTAAAGGGGAAGGGGCAGGGAGAGAGGTGAAAGAAGGACAATACAAACCTTGAGGCGCAATTTTTATTAAGAACCAGACTTTCAGGGCTGCTTCCCTTTAGCATCCCCTCTTTCTAATTGCACAGCAGAGAGAGCAGATTCTTCTGCAGTTTGGGTAAATCAGAGCTGTGCTACACATAAGCATCTGAGGGCAATGAATTAAATTTCCATCAGCAGAGAACCCCACATGTGTGCATGGAGACACACACATGGGAGATCAAACCATAAAGAATCAGGTAAATGATCAAAACAGTTTCCTACTTAATATTTAATGCTGAAGTGATTAAAGGCATATTTCAAAAAACTCCAAGTCCACAAGTAATTTTGCTTGTGGTGTAGGTTTGGCAAAAACCGAAATCAAGCTACTCTGTTGTCCTTGGCCAATGTTTCATGCATTTATTTGTTTGATTGCTTATTAAACTGGGAAGCTCTGAGCTGATGTACTTGTTTGGACTAAAAATTACATAGTGGTCAGAGTTAATAACTTTCTAAAAGCAAAACATCAATGGAGGAGTGCTAGAGGGTACTTCTTTATAAAATGGTTATTTGCTAGCTAATAGATTAGATTACAAAGACAGATCAGAAAAATACTCTATTTTTTCCCCTGGGGAAAGTGTACATAGAGTCCAGAGTTGTTGCGGTTGTTTGTTGTCTCTTTAATCCAATGTCATTGCCTCCGCTTTTGCTTTATGATACATTATCTGTTCAGGTGGGAGATGAAACTGAACAGGGAACATTGAGCTGAAGCGATGTGTTTTGTCTGCTTTTTTTTTAAAAATAGATTTGTCTGAAATTTAAAATTGTGCATAGTCCATGGATAATGCTAGTGGTACAGAAATCCACTGTTTCCTATTAATGTGTATTGAACTCTACAAAACCTAATCTGAAGGAAAATTACTTGTTAGGAAAACATGTTTTGTCCTTAGCCTGCATAGGAACATTATGGGCAAGTAAGGAAAATTCAAAGTGCTACATTAAGTCTATTTGGAATGAATCCATTAGGTCTGGGGAAGAGATAGAATAATGTTATTACTCAAGTTTGATTCTCAACTTAAATCCAAAAGAACTTCTGAAAAGTTTTAAAAGTTCATATAACATTTTTCTTATTTTTGCCTTTCTAATATTATTATTATTTGGAGTTTTGGTTTGTTTCTGGCAGAGATACAAAAGAGGCAAAGAATAGGTTTGCTCTGAACCTGACAAGATTTGGTAAAATATGGCTTGCAAGGGAAGATGTTGTTAGCTGGTCTTAGTATTTAAGGCATAACACATTGCGGGGTAGGGGCGATTTTTTCAATTGAAAATACCCCTGTCTGAACTATTTTTTTTTTTTTTACTATCATTGTGTATCATTGTGATTTTACTATCATTTCTTCATCACAACGTAAAACAGGCTGCAGGTATTTCAGGTGCCTATGTTTTTTCAGCAACTTTCTATAAACTAGAAATTTCTACTACCTAGAAACATGTTAACTATTCTCAACAACATGCTAGTTTATCCAATTTATTAATACAATTAATTAATTATTAATTAATACAATTTAGCCAATTTATTAATACAGTTTATTAAGCACCTACTATGTGCCAGGAGTTGTGTGCTAAACAATGAAAATTTTTAAAAGACAGTCATTTCTGTCAAAAAAGACCCCTTACAATCTTAATGGGAGAAGATAACACATAAAACTAGGTTGGAAAGGGGATAGGTATTAGGGTGGATCTGGACCGAAGGCATTATGTTCCAGTAGTTCACACCAAGCAGAGTTACAAGTCAAAGAGAAGTTACTTGGAATATGGAGGTCCTTGCCCTGTATAAAGGAAATCTTTGGAGAAATTTAGTGCTTCTCCCTCCACCCTTCCAATCAGAAAGGAGAGGAGACAGGGAGGTGGGAAGGTCCTGAGTATCCATAGTTGAATTAATAGCATGATGATGAGATTTCATGTGAAGAAAATGGATGTAAGGAAGCAGAGGAGAAATGCCCCTCCCTTACCCATAAGAAGCTGGAAAGTAGTAGAATATGATAAAGAGAAAGTAGAGGAGAAAGACCATTGTGGCGATTTGGATGTCTATAATAGGCATAATGATATTTCTGGCAGACAAATGTCTAAAACTAACCTATCTTTCCAGCAGAGAGTAATTTTCAGGAATAGAGAGGATGGTCCCACTGTGCTCTGGTCCGGTCAGAACGCACCTGGAGTATTATATTTTGCTAACCAAAATTTTGTAAGGCCTTTGATGAGATGGACAGTATCCAGAAGAGGAGAACACAATGCTGCCTGTCAAAGTTCCCCTTTTTGTTGCCAAGGGGACATACTTGTAATAGCCATATTATTTTGGATTAAAAAAGGATTCTGGGGACTTTATCTTTGTAGAAACTTATCTCAGGCTGAGGTAATTTGTTGGAATGGGCTTTTAGAAGATAAAACAAGGAGGCAGATTGGAGACATTTCTTTCTCCTTGAAGAAAGGGAAAGAAAGATTTGCAAAATAGAGAATAATCTCAGCATTAGGATTTTGCTTTTCCTCCATAAATACAAATATTCCCTAAACTAATTTTAAATAATTTAGCATTTGTGTTCTAAATAATTTACAGAATTAAAAGAGGGACAACATCTGTGTTGTCTAGAATTGAAGTAATTGTCTGTGTAACAATAGGGGATATCTTTTTTTTTTTTTGGTGGTTATAAGGAGACCATGATAAACAGCAGTGACCACAGGAGACATAGGAAAACCACATTTAAGCAAAAGGTTCAGCAAAGGTGCTGCAATGTCAAGTGGATTTTGAGAGTAGAAAATATAATTAACAGAAGCCTGGCTCCCTGGAAGAAAAATAGATTGCTAGTGGAATTGGCACTTACATTACTCTAAGATAAGAGTTCTAGTATACTCACCAATCTAGGTTGGTCTTCCTTCATTCCTCCTCCCACTTATTTTCTTTCCCTCCCCTCCCCTTCTCTCCCCTCCCCTCTCCTTCCCTTCCCCTTCTCTCCTCTCCCCTCCCCTCCCCTTCCCTTTCCTTCCCTCCCTTCTTTTCATCATGTATCTCCTGGACTATTCCAATGTATTCCTTATTGGGCTTTCTTTCCAGCTATACTCACCAATCCATATATCACATAACTTCCAAAGTGATTTTCCTAAAGTGAAAGTCTAGCCAGGTTTCTCCTCTATTTTGTTAAGTGTTATGGCCCTAATACTCTAGGATCAAATATTAGGTTTTGCTGGGCAATACAAGGTTTTCAGAATCTATTCCTATCAACCTTTCCATGCCATCAATTTTCTTGTGTAGCTAAACTACCCTTCTTGTTCTTTTCATACATGGGACTTCCCCTCCCATCTTTGTGCCTATTCCCTGGATGTCTCCAATGACTACAATGGTTTTTCTCTCATTTTGGTCTCTTGATCACCCTGGTTTCCTTCAAGGCTGAGCCAGCTTCCGTAGGAGGTCCTTCATAGTCTGCCCCCTCACCCAAAGCTGCTAGTTCCTTCTCCTCAAAGCTTTCATTGCATTTATTTTGCATGTGTATTGTATATAATATCTAAATATATACATGCATGTTATAGAATATACATATATAAATGCGTGTAATACATAAATATAGTAAATAATATTAATATATGCATATTAGATAGATATAATGGAAGTTCAGACTATAGGTAGTTTCCCTTTTGTCTTTATATACCTAGAGCCCATCAAAGTGACTGGCACTTAATGAATGCTGCTCAATTGCTTGTTGATTTCTTTTTCTTCATTCTCTTTTGGCCTTCTTTCCTGTCCCCCTTCTCTCTCTTTTAAAATTTTTTCTTCCTTCTTTTTTCTTTCTCTTTGACTCTTTCTTGCTTTCCCCCTTTCTTATTTCTTTCCCTTCCTTATTCCCTTTGATTTCCTGTTAGCCTTTCTTCCCTATTTCCTCCCTTATCAGTTCCTTTTCCTTTCCCTATTCCCTTCCCTCTCTTTTCCCTATTCCTTATTTCCTATCCTCTTCCCTTTCCTTTTTATGATGCCATCAAAACAAATATAGACTAGGTGTGTACTTTCACTGGTATAGAGATCTCTGAGTGAGGAAACTGCATCTGCCAATACAGGTCTCTGCAACTTAAAGTCTTAGAGAGTGACTGAATGCACCTGGAAATCAAGAGTGACACAGGCAATATGTGTCTGAGGTGTCTCCTGGCTCCAAGCTGGTTTTCTATTCACAACCCTGGGCTTCCTCTTCCCATCAGAACAAAGAGATGGTAAATAAACAACTTATGTACTCAATGTGTTATTTGCATGATGGATAAGGTGTCAACCTTCCTCCTTAACATAAGAAGCATCATTGCCCTTTTAAATTCTGTCTCCCAAATTAAACTGCCATTTCATCATCATATTCAATTTACTTCTTCTCCTTTTTGCTCCATTAATCTTCCACTTCTTGTCCAGTCTGGATGGATGAGGGAAAGTATCAGAACTTACCTCAGCACCAACTCTGCTTTAGTGACTCTTTTTCCATTTCGGCATCATATCATTCTAAAACTTGAGAAGAAAGTGATACAGGCCAACCTGCTGCTATATCCTTGTGCTTCTTCTGGAGAACCAGTGCACAGTGATGGCCTTTAATAAATGGAGATAATAAAAGCTCCAAGAGAGGGAAAGACTCTACACTTCTCCCCTTTTCCCAATTTCTTCTTGATTACAAATTTCTCCTCTCTGAGCATTGCCTGCTTTCCGACATGATCTCTGGGAGTGACAATGAGATTAAATGATGCATGGAGTCACTTTTGCCCTCACTTCATTTCCTCTGTCACAAATGAGAGCCTGATGTTAGCTGAAGCATTTCCCCTTGTCAACAGGACTGCTGACCTTGACCTTGGTGAAGGGGGAATTTTTCTACTCAATAAATACGAGGATGGTGGGCGAGTCTGCCTGCTCAACTTCCCCTGACAAATACTTTGCTCTGGTCCTAATGCTGAGAACTGGGCATGATTTGTCATCCGTAATGGAGGGTTGAGCCTGTATTTAGCACCTTTTTCACTTGACTAGTTCTGTTTGTTCACTCGTCCATTTGTGTGTTTCCTTGTGATTTTTAAATGTCTTTGTACGAGCAAAGGATAGATTAGGTAGTAGGCAATATGTTGTCACTTGAAAGCTTTGAAGCAGTTTAATAATATCTTAAATAATAATAATGTTTATGTGTTTACAGAGAATACAAGTAAATCAGATGTAAACAACTGGTTTATTCAATCATTTTACTGCAGTCCTCAGAAAACTTTTAAGAGCTTGGTTGGTGGGTTTTCCCAATTGAGTTTTTCCAGGCCAACACTAGGGGTCACCCTTCCTTATTTAAAGATTTTGGTTCATTCCCAGCAGCCACTGACAATTCATTAATTTCAGGAGAGAGTAAGCACTTTTATAAAGAAGAAAAAGAGACTTTTGGCTGAAAGAATGCCAAAACTTTTCCTTTTGTTTTTTTTCCCCCATGCCCTGTCCTGGAAACTGTATTCTGAAAAGACTTCTATAAAAATGGTGCCTTCTGCTGAGCTTGCTGGAATATTGGAGTGCCAAAATTAGCATTGATAGATTTTGTTTAAACAGTGTTTTAAAAAGAATGAATTGCAATAAGGTAGTGGTGATGGTGTTCATAAAAATAAAACTGTGTTAAAATTTTGGATTTTTCACTTGAAAATTAATTTACATATATAACTTATATTCAATGTTTGAAAAAATGAAAACAAAACAAATCCAAATAGCAAAACATTTTAATAAGATGAAATAGGAGGATATAAATCATTAAGAAAATTCAATCTGGACTCTTCATGGTTTATAAAGGAAATAGATAAGAAAATGGTGACTACAATTCTAATTCTGTGACAGAGGCCACATCATCTGACATGTCTGGCTCTCTCCATATAATGAGAAAGTCAGATTAGATGATATGTAATATTCCTTCCTATTTAAATATGTACTCTTACAGTGAAATTAAACCAACTAATCCTGTCTGTACATCTTCTCATTGGGTCTTTAATTTTACATTAACATGAATGAAAATTTTATTTTCAGATGACTCATGGTATGAGTAATCAACAGTGCACACAGTAGATGCTGAGTTGAGTTAGAGAGAGAAATATCATTTCCTGACTAGGTCTGCATAGCTCTTTCCAGTTTTAATAAGTTCATTTATTTCTCAGTACAAAGTATTTTTGCCAGAGATGCCAAGAACATTGCTAGTCTCTTTATCTTCCTAAAAGTCTGCTATTTTCCTATTTCAACAATTATTTTTAAATTTTTATTTGATTGTGTCAATGAATTAAAATCTAGCTTTACTTTCTCCCATGCTCCCTTGCCAATAAAATAGAATGAAAAGCAAAATTCTTGAGACAAATATACATAATCAAGTAAATTAGTGCCTCAAATGTGTAATATACATCCTCTGTCTATCATCTCTCTGTCAGGAAGTGGGTCAGTGATCATAAGTCCTCTTGAATTGTGGTTGGTCCTTTCATTGTTTAGGGATCTTATATCTGTCAAAGTCGTTTGTCTTTGTATACTATAAATTATTTTACTGGTTCTTCTCATTTTACTTCACATCAGTAGATGTATGTCTCTTCAGATTTCTCTGAAACCTTGACTTTCTTATTTCTCATAGCACCATTGCAACTACTGTTAATTTTTTTCTTTGCCTTTTACAATTTCCTTCATGTCTAATTCATCACATTCCAACCCTAGATACCTGGATCTTTTGTCCTTGATCCTTAGCATCTCCAGTAGAAGCTGAGCAAGAAGAAGAAAGGAAATTACATATAGCACATTGTGTTGTTTGTTAGCAGAATATTTAATACTATAGGAAGATAGTCATGATGATGTTTAAATTAGAAGGTTGAATTTTTTTGACAATACAGATTTCACACATTCATATTGTCTTTCTGTACTTATTATTCCTAACAAAGACTATTTCAAAATGGAGGAATAGCAAAAAAGACAAATTTCAGCATGACACAAGGAAAAAAAATCTTAATAAACGGACTTATTGAAAAGTGAAATGGACTCCATTGAGGGTGGGATTAGGATTCCCTTTCACTGGAGGTGAGACAGGTAGTTATACTATGTGACAGGCACTGTGCCAAGCATTAGAGATATAAAAAAGGCAAAAGAAAATCCCCATCCTCAAGCAGCTCTCAGTATAATGGAGGAAATAACAAACAGGCAAATATCTTTGGAAATTTTCAAGCACACTGTTCTAGGAGGATTTCTTGGTCAAGCATAAATTGGATTAGATACTTTCTGAGGTCCATACTTTAAGATTATGTGATTTTTTATAAATGGATGTTAAAACTTTTATATTTATGTATGTATATTTGTACATATATACACACACATATATAATGTATATTATACACACACATATATACATATTTTTTGGGACGTCTAGGCAGTGCAGAGGATAGAGAGCTGGGTTGGAAGTCAGGAAGACTCATCTTCCTGAGTTCAAATCTGGCCTCTGACATTTACAAGCTATGTGACCCTAGACATGACTTAAACCTGTTTGCCTCGGTTTCTCCATCTGTAAAATGAACTGGACAAGGAAATGTCAAACTGTCTAGTATCTCTGCCAAGAAAACCCCAAATTAGTTCACAGTCAGACAGGACTGAAACAACTGAACAGAAACAACAAAAATTATACATTTATTAGGGTCTAAAATGCATAATGGAGTTAAGAAGAGTCAGATACGACTGGAATTACTAAACAACATCATCTCCCTCAAAGGACAACATTAATTCTATTCAAGTTTTTATTGCTATATTGTTTTGAAACAGCAACTTCCCAGAAAACAAATATCCTTATACTAGCCCATCAAGCAAAACCACAAAAAAAGAGTGATTGTGATTGCCAGTGTGTTACTTTCCATTCTTGAAGTTAATTGATTATTAACAAAAAAAGGATGTATTTTAACTTTAAGGATATGGAACCAGCATTGTCCATTGTTCCTTTCCTGAGTTTCACTGCTGGTTAGAATTATCTTCATTTGATTGTTTTGGTAATTTTGCATGGTTTTCTTTTTTTTTCTGACTTCTTAGCTCTGTATTAGATATAGAAGACTCAGTGTTTCTCTGCATTCTTAATACTAACAATTCCTTATGGCATGATATTTCACTATATTCTTATGTCACAATTTTTTCAACTGTTCTGCAATCATAGGACATCAATTATGTGAATAATTTCCTAATATTAATCTAGTTTTCCTTCCTCTAATAAATCTAATTTGTCATGGCCATAATAGTTTATATTTTAATTGAATTATTTTCACTAGCTTCTCAACTTTCACACCCGATGGAAAAAAGAACAAAATCCTTGAAGCAAATATGCATCAAAAAACAATTTTTCATGTTTGCCACACCCCGAAATGCATTTCTCATTCTGTACATTTATTCCATTGCCTCTCTGTCAGGATATAGGTGGCATTCTTCATAATTCGTTTTCTGGAATAATTGTTAATCCTTATATTGTTCAAAGTATTTAAATCTTTAAATATTGCACATTTAAATTATTCTCCTGGTTCTGCTCACTTCACTCTGTATCAATTAACCCAAATCTCAGAATTCTCAGAAATCATCCTTTTTGTCTTTTCCCCCCTTTCAATGAAAATGATTTTTAATTTTTATTTATTTGATACTTCGTTAAAAATCTAAGGGTGCTTTCTCAGCCTACAAAGGCTGATGATTTAACACAATTATTCTTGTAAACTTTATTCATAAATTTCATAATTTTATATCCTTGAAGACAATGACTTCTGAGCACTTGATTTCCAGAGTAACTAATTATAATTTCAAAAAATTATTACAATGTGGAAATCTCTTAATGGACTTCATTGCCTGTATTGTTCTTCTGTGGATTTTCTGCATCTCTTATAGCTTCCTCAAAGTGAGTATATGGTGCTATATGCAAGTATTACATGCATAACCCATACCATACTTTTGTAATAACTTGATTTTAAATTAAATATTTTTTTTCAATTAATGAAAATATTTTCTCTTTTTTGGTGGAAATAACATTTATTTTTTCATGCTGTTAGATCATCAGAAATTGGGGGTCTAAATTAATTAAATATTCTACCACAAAGTATTGGTATATATATCCCCCTCCTCCAGCTGGATAGCCCTTTTGTTGTATTTGCAAGTTGACTTGGAGTGTGCCAAGCAACTCTTAAAGGAACTTTATGATTTACTATGGTACTTTCCTACTGCCCAGCACTATTCTCTGTCTTCCTGATTAACTTTTTTTAAAAAAAGAATTTATTTATTTTTAGTTTTCAACCTTCAGATTTTGAGTTTTACATTTTTTCCATTTCCTCTCCTTCTCCCTCTCCAAGACAGAGTGAAATCTGACATAGGCTGTACTTATACATTCATATTAAACATATTTTTACATTAGTCATGATATAAAGAAGAATTAGACTAATGGGACGAACCATGAGAAAGAAGAAACAAAAGAAATCAACAAAAGAAAAGGAGAACAAACAGTATATTCCATCTGCATTCAGATTCCAAAGTTCTTTCTCTGGATGTGGGTAGCATTTTCCATCATGAATCTTTTGGAATTGTCTTAGATCTTTGCACTGCTGAGAAGAGTTGTCTATCAAAGTCAATCATCACACAATGTGACTGTTACTGTGTACAGTGTTCTCCCTGATTCTATGTTTGTTTCAGTCAGCATCGGTTCATATAAGTCTTTCCAGGTTTTTCTGAAGTTCTCCTGCTCATCATTTTTAGAACAAAATATTATTCCATTACATCCATATACCACAAATTGTTCAGCCATTCCCAAATTGATGGATAACCCCTCAATTTCTAATTCTTTGCCACTACACAAAAGAGCTGCTATGAATATTTTTGTACATGTGAACCCTGTTTTCCATTTTTATGATATCTTTGGGATATAGACCTAGAAGTGGTACTGTTGGGTCAAAGGGGAAAATATTTCCTCTCACTCTCATCTCTATATTAATAATGTTATTTATAGTTTTACTTTGTTTTATCCCTGCACATTCCTGTCATTAACACATTCTGATAGAGTACCTGGCAATTACTATAGAGTAATTTCTATAGATTAGAGATGAAGAGGTTTTAAAATGTTTGTTGGAATTTATTTATAAATCTGTCAGATCCAGCAGTTGTTTTACTTTGAGAACTCAATTATTACCTAATCATTTTTTCTTCTTTCTGGTATTGAATTCTTCAGATTCTCCATTGTATGTTTTGTTAATTTTTTCAAAGATCATCTCATCTTCTTCTTCCAATCACCCAATTGAGAATAAAAGAAAAAAAACCATTGTTACAAACATGTATAGTTAAAGTGAAATTCCACAAATTCAATTAAAAAAAATAGATATGTCTCAGTAAAAAAATTTTAATTGATTGTTAAACATTTCACAATTACATGTATAAAATTTTAAACTATATTGTTAAAAATTATTAGTTCTAAATTCTCTTTCTCCCTTCCTCCCCTTCCCCACCCATTGAAAAGCAATCAATTTGCTCTCAATTATACTCATCAAGTCAAGCTAAGCATGTTTCCATATTAGTCATGTTGCCAAGGAAAACAGTCAAAAAAAAGCAAGGAAAATAAAGTTTAAAAAAAAGCATGCTTAAATTTGCATTCACAATCCATCAGATATCTCTGGAAGTAGAAAGCATTTTTTCATTATTGGTTCTTTGGGATTGTCTTGGATCATTGTTTTGATCAGAGCATATAAGTCTTTTACAGTTGATCATCCTTACAATATAGCTATTACTATGTACAATGTCCTCCTGGTTAGGCTCAATTTATTTTGAATGAATTCATATAAGTCTTCCCAGGGTTTTATGAAACCCATCCTGTTTATCATTTCTTATGGAACAATAGTATTCTATTACAATTATATACCAGAACTTGTTCAACCATTCCCCAATTTATGGATATCCCCTCAGTTTCCAATTCTTAACACCACAAAAAGAGAGCTTCTATAAATAATTTTGTACACATAGATAATTTTCCCTTTTCTTTGATGTCTTTGTGATACAGATCCAGTAGTGGTATTGCTGGGTTAAACGATATGAACAATTTTATAACTCTTTGAGTGAGAGTAGTTCCAAATTGTTCTCCAAAATGTTTGGACTACTTCACAGCTCCACCAGCAGTGTAGTAGTGGCCCAATTTTTTCACATATCTTTAGCAAATCATTTTCCTTTTTTGTCATGTTGTCCAATATGACAGGTGTGAGGTAGTCTCTCAGAGTTGCTTTAATTTGCATTTTTCTAGATAGCAGTGATTTAGAGTATTTTTTTCATGTGATTACTGATAGCTTTGATTTTTTTTCTTCTCAAAACTGCCTGTTTAAAGTTGAGGAACAATATTCCTTCCAGACTCAAGGGAAGAGGGGCCCAGAGGAGCCTTTTCCTGGATAAGAATAAGTGTGCAGAACAGAACAGTACCCATACATCTTCCTAGATTACACCCTCTTGGAAGCACCTAAAACCTCCAAACCTCTAGAACGAGCTCTGAAAATAGCAGTACAAAAAATGCTATCCCTTTATACCCCCACACCAGGTACATTAATAGAAGACTGCAAATCAAGAAATAGGATGGAAAAATGAGCAAACAACAATAACAAAATAACCTGATCATATAAAAGCTACTATGGTGACACAAACTCACAAGAATCTATAAGCAAAGTCTCAAAGGGAAAAAGATATGAATTGGACATAAGTGCAACAAGAATTCCTGGAAGAGCTAAATATTATTTTCAATCAATTAATAGTGGTAAAAGAAAGATTAGGCAAAGTAATGAAAGCAAAGGAAGGAAATTATGAAAATATTTAATTGCTTGGCAAAAGAGGCACACAAATACTGAAGAAAATAAAACCTTTAAAAACAGAATTGGTCAAAAGGAGATACAAAGATTCACTAATGAAAATAATTCCTTAAAAAATAGAATTGCCCAAATGGAAAAAACGTACAAGAGTTCACTGAAGGAAGTGATTCCTTAAAAATTAGAATTGGGTAAGTGGAAACTGACTCCATGAGGCATCAAGAAACAATAAAACAAGGAAGAATGGGGAGAAAAGAAGAAAATGTGTAATATCTTGTCAGAAAACAAAACTGACCAGGAAAATAGTTTGAGGAGAGAGAATTTAAGAATTACTGAGCTATCTGAAAACCATGATCAAAGAAAGAACCTAGACATCATAATTTAAGAAATTATCAAGGAAAATTGCTCCAGTATACTTGAACTTGAGGTAAAATACAAATAGAAACAATCCACTGATCACCTCCTGAAAAAGATGACAAAATGAAAACTTCCCAGCCCCTTCTAGCCAAATTCTAGAGTTCCCAAACTTTAAGCAGTAAGAAAGAAACCATATAGATACCATGGAATGACAGTCAGGCTCACACAAGATTTAGCAGCCACTGCATTACAGGAGTGGATGGCTTGGAATATGAAATTCCAGGAGGCAAAGGAGGTAGGATGGCAACTAAGAATAATCTACTCAGCAAAACTGAATTTAATTTTTAAGGGGGAAATGGATGTTCAATGAAATAGGACTTTCAGGCATTCCTCCTGAAAAGAACAAGAGCTGAAAAGAAGATTTGACTTTTAAATATAAGAGAAGAGAAATATAACATATTATAAAATATTACAAAGGTAAACATGAAAGAGATTATGAGGGACTCAGTAAGATTAAATTGTTTACCTTTCTATATGGAAAGATAATACATGCATCCTCTAAGAATTTTATCATTGTTAGGATAGTTAGAAGGCTTCTACGTAGAAAGAGGTGGAGGTGTAAGTCAGTTAGGCTGAGATGGTATAAAGAAATGGATGGACAAGAAAGAGGGATGCCCTGGGAGAAGAGGGAAGGAAGAGGAAGGAGGAAAATTATCTCACATAAAAGGTATGCAAGGAAGAACTTTTATAGTGGAGGGGAAAATGATGAGGATAGGTGGGCAATGCTTGAACCTCATGTCTAAATTGATTCAAAAAGGGACAATGTATATTCTCAATTGGTAATAGAAATCTACCTTACTCCACAGGGAAGTAGGAAGGGAAAGGGATAAGAGAGATGGGTGTTGATGAAAAGAAAGTCAGATAAAAGAAGGCAGTGGTCAGAAGCAAAACGGACTTTAGAGGAGGGACAGGATAAAAATAAAGAAGGATAAACAGAAGAAAGTAGGATGGAGGGAAATGCACAGTTAATAATCATAACTGTGAACATGAATAGGATGAACTCATCCATAAAGCAGAAGCAAATAGCTGAATGGATTAGAAACGAGAATGCAAAAATATGTTGTTTACAAGAAGCAGTTGAAATAGAGAAACACAGAGTTAAAAGAAGGGTTTGAAGCAAAATCTATTACGCTTCAGCTGAAGCAGAAAAAGCCAGGGGATAGTAATCCTGATCTCAGAAAAAGCAAAAGCAAAAACAAACCTAAATAAAAGGAATAAGCAGGGGAACTTCATCTTGTTAAAATGAGCCGTAGACAATAAGGTAATATCAATACTAAACATAGATGTACCAAATGGCATAGCATCAAAATTATTAAAGAAAAAATTAAATAAATTGCAAGAGAAAATAGACAGTAAAACTGTTGTGGTCGATGACCTCAACTTGCCCCTCTCAGAGTTAACTAAGTCTAGCCATAAAGTCAGGAGATGAACAGAATCTTAGAAAAATTACATATGACAGATCTCCTGAGAAAACTAAATGGGAACAGAAAGAAGTATACATTTTCTTAGTTCTACATAGGATCTTCATAAAAATTGACTGTGTATTGACATAAAAACCTTTCAACCAAGATGCAGAGAAGTAGAAATATTAAATATACCCTTTTCCAACCATAATGCAAAAAAAGTTAGATTTAATAAAACACCATGGAGGCATAGATTAAAAAGTTAAGTGAAAACTAAATAATCTAATCCTAAAGAAAGAGCAGATGAAAGATCAAATCATAGAAACAATGGATAATTTCATTAAAGAGAATGACAATAATGAGACAACATTCCAAAATTTGTGAGATTCAGTCAAAGCATTATTTGGGGAGAAAATTATATGTACTGATGTGTATGTACAACAGTAAAAGAGAAAAAGAGCAGATCAATGATTTGGCCATGCAACTAAAAAAAATGTGGAAAAATACAAATTAAAAAGCACCACTTAAATACCAAAAGAGAAATCCTGAAAAATCAAAATAGAAATTAATAAAATTGAAAGTAAAAAATTGAAATAAATAAAAACATAGTTTTGTGAGGAAATCAAATGAAATAGACACCATTAGTTAATTTGATTTTTAAAATAACTAAATAGAAAACCAAATTAGTAGTATTAAAAAAGTGAAAAGGATGAATGCAATGGAGAAGGCAATGAATGGTGATGACTAACAGATAAAATTAACGCAGTTCTTAGGAGTCATTTTACCAATAATATGCCAGTTAAAATGACAATCCAAGTGAAATGGATGAATATTTATAAAAATATAGGTGGCCCAGATAACAGAAAAGAAAATAATATACTTAAATAATCTTATCTTAGCAAAATAAATTAAACAAGCTATCAATGAGCTTCCTAAGAAAAAATCCCCAGGACCAGATGAATTACATGTGAAACATTTAAAAAACAATTAATCCCAATACTATATAAATTATTTGTCCTTTTATGACATAAATGTAGTAGGTTTTTTTTTGTTTTTGTTTTTTTTGTGAGGCAATTGGGGTTAAGTGACTTGCAAGTGATTTGCCCTGGGTCACACAGCTAATAAGTGTCAAGTGTCTGAGGTCACATTTGAATTCAAGTCCTCCTGATTCCAGGGCTGGTGCTTTATTCACTGTGTCACCTATCTGCCCCTTACAAATATGGTTTTGGTAACTAAATGAGGGAGAGCAAAAACAGAGAAAGAAAACTGTAGTCTATTTCCCTTAATGAATTTCCAAGCAAACTTCTTAGATAAGATACCAGCAAGGAAATTATAGCAATACATCAGAAAGAACATACATTATGAGCAGGTGGGGTTTATACCAGGCAGGCAGAATTACCACAATTAACCATGTGCTGCCCTAATTGCCTCAATTCCCTCATCTCTAGGGAGTGATAGTTTTATTTCCTCATTGCTTATTTTTTATTCAACTTATTTTTTTGTCTTATTGCTATAATGTTAAATAAAGCCATTTATGATTTGGGGAATCACATTCTTATAAATTTAATTAAATTCTCTATGTATTTGTGAAACAAGACCTTTATCAGAAATATTTGTTGCATTTCCCCCCCAGTTTTCTGCTTTCCTTATAATCTTGGTTGCATTTGTTTTGTTTGTTAAAAACTTTTCAATTTTATATAATCAATCTATTTTACATTTTGTAATGCTCTCTATATCTTCTTTGGTCCAAAATCCTTCCCTTATCCATAAATCTGACAGTTAAACTATTACATGATCTCTTAATTTGCTTATGCTATCACCGTTTACATGTAAATCCTGTACCCATTTTGACCTTATCTTGATATGCAGTGTGAGATGTTGGTCTATACTTAGTCTCTGCCATATTTTTTCTAGTTTTTCAAGCAGGTTTTACCAAATAATGAGCTTTTGTTCCAAAAGCTTGAATCTTTGGATTTATTGTATACTAGATTACTATGGCCATTTACTTTACTGTAATTTATACTTAATCTATTTCACTGATCCATCACTCTACTTCTTAGTCAGTACCAGATTGTTTTGACAATTACCGCTTCATAATACAGTTTGAGATCTGCTACAGATAAACCACCTTTTTCACATTTTTTTGTCTTGTTTTCCCTTTTTATGCTTGAGGTTTTTTTCTTCCAGATGGATTGTGTTGTTATTTTTTGTTGCTCCATCAAATAGTTTTTTGATAGTTTGATTGGTATGGCACTGAATAGATTAATTTAGGTAGAATTGTCATTTTTCTTATATTGACTTGGCCTACCCTTGAGCAATTAACATTTTCCAGTTGTTTAGATCTGACTTCCTTGGGGTGAGAAGTGTTTTATAGTTATCTTCATGTTGCTCCTGGGTTTGTCTTGGCAGGAAGACTATCAAATATTTTATGTTATCTATAGTTAATTTAAATGGAATTTCTCTTATTATCTCTTGTTGCAGGACCTCGCTGGTAATATATAGAAATGCTGATGATCTATATGGGTTTATTTTGTATCCCTCCACTTTGCTAAAGTTGTTAATAATTTCAAATTTTTTTAGCTGATTCTTTGTTTGACTAAGCACAACATCATATCATCTGCAAAGAGTGATCTTTTTGCTTTCTCATTGCTTATTCTAATTTCTTTCATTTCTTTTTCTTCTCTTAATTGCCATAAGCTAATATTTTTAGTATAATATTAAGTAGTGGAGGTGATAAAGGGCATCCTTGCTTCACCCCTAATTGTAATAAGCTTCTAGCTTATCCCCACTGCAAATAATGCTTCCTAATGATTTTAGATAAATATTTCTTATCATCTGAAGGTAAACTCCATTTATTCCTATGTTCTCTAGATTTTTTTTTTTAATAGAAACTGGGTGCTGTATTTTATCAAAGGTTATTTCTGCATCTACTGAGATAATCATATGATTTAAGTCCCATTTCTATTCAATGTTGAGTCTAGTTCAAATCCTGTCTTATGAGACAAGTTTATTCAGCTGTGGGAATTAAAAGAAAAGTATTTTGTTGTTTGAACCTAACTCTACGTAACTGGGAAGCTGAATCACCTCTGCCTGCTTTTTAGAGACACTTAATTAAGGACCTAGGTTATGC
The DNA here is from genome assembly GCA_023548195.1 of Bettongia penicillata ogilbyi. Lineage (NCBI taxonomy): Eukaryota > Metazoa > Chordata > Mammalia > Diprotodontia > Potoroidae > Bettongia > Bettongia penicillata. The sequence continues at coordinate 5,311,965 of JAJHZJ010000227.1, forward strand.
TGACCAGAAACAGAGTCAGACCCAAAGACTGATGCAAGAAGTTTTCTCCCAATTGTATGTCTCAAGAAAACCATGTCCCATCTGAAAATTAGCCCTGTACTGATCAAACTGTTAGTATTTCCATGTTCCTTTGATTGTTTACAGAGAGTTGGGAGGAGTGGGACATCTCTTTTTCTAAAATTCGGGGAACTACACTTGCTCATTCTTGCTTTCTCAACTTCAAAAGTCTCTCATTTTTATCCTATTAGAAATCAAATTACCTAATGTAGTGTTTCCTTTTAATTAATTGGTCTTTTGTGACTAATCACTTTTTTTAATGTATAAAAGTTTATCTCCTCTAGTCAGGGTCCAGGCCTAAGCTGAGGAGGTCTGGTATCAATTTGTTGGACAATTGGCATATATTGCTGAATAAATCAATAAATCAGGAGATTGAGGCTTCATTTCCTCAGTCATTTACTCTTTTACCTGTCACATAGAGAATATAATGATATACCTAGAAAATCCTAGAGGATCAACTAAAAACCTACTTGAAACAATTAACAATTTCAGCAAAGTTGCAGGATATAAAATAAACGCATGTAAGTCATCAACATTTCTATATTGTGAAATATTAATTGATTATTGATCAGTAATTTCTTTTTGATTGAATCATTTAATTACACATATAGTTTATTTCTTATATACTACCAACAAAACCTGAAAGGAAAGGAGGGAAAGAGAAATTTCATTTAAAATAAACGCAGACAATATAAAATACTTGGGAGTCTACCTGCCAAGAGAAAACCAGGAATTATATGAACACAATTATAAAACATTTTTTCACACAAATAAAAAAAATAAATTAGGAAAGCAGTAATTACTCAAGGGTATGTCAAACCAATAATAAAAATAACAATTCTACCTAAGTCAATTTATTGTGATAACAAAAAGCCAGATAATTATTTTATTTTATTATTTTATACACACACATATACTTTATATATTATTTTTTATTTTATAGAGGTAGAAAATATAGTAACAAAATTTATCTGGAAGAACAAAAGGTCAAGAATATGAAGGGAATGAATAAAAAATGTAAAGAAAAAAGATGATCTAGCAGTACCACATCTCAAACTATATTACAAGGCAGTAGTCATCAAAACAATCTGATAGTAAGTAAGAAATAGAGTTGTATGCCAGTGGAAAAGATTAGGCACTAAGAGAAATAGTAACCTAGTGTTTGATAAACCCAAAGATCCAAGTTTTGGGGGATAAGGATCCACCAAATTGCTGGGAAAACTGGAAATCAGTTCAGCAGAAAGTGGTAATAGGCCAACATCTCATACTATATGCCAAAATAAATGATTTAGATATAAAGGATGGTATCATAAGTAAATTAGAGGAGCATGGAAAAATATACCTCTCAGATCTATTGGAGGAATTTATGACCAAACACAAAATAAAGTGGATAACAAGAAGTAGAATAGATAAATTTACTTACATGAAATTAAAAGCTTTTGCACAAAGTTAATGAAGTCAAAATTAGAAGAAAAATGGGAAAGTGAAAAAAATTGTATCAAGGTTCTCTGCTAAAGGCTTCATTTCTCAAAAACAGGAAACTGAGACAAATCATAAAAATTATGAGTCATTCCTCCTTTTGATAATAGGTCAAATTATATGAATAGGTACTTTTCAGATGAAGAAATCAAAGGTATCACTAGTCACATAAAAAGTTCTAAATCACTACTGATTAGAGAAATCTAAATTAAAACAACTCTGAGATACTATCTCAAACTTATATTGACTAACATAGGAGAAAATAAAAAATGACAAATGCTGGAGAGGATGTGAAAAATTGGAACACTAAGGCAGTTGTGGAGTTGTGAAGCAGTCTAACCATTCTGGGGAAGAATTTGGAATTATACCCAAAGAGCTAAAAAATTGTGCATACCCCTTGACCCAGAAATATCACTACTACATGTGTATCTCAAAGACATCAAAGAAAAGGGAAAGGGACCTATTTTTCAAAAATATTTATAATAGTTCTTTCTGTGGTGGCAAAGTATTGGAAATTGAGAGGATGCTCATCAGCTGGGGAATGGCTAAACAAGTTGTGGTATGTGATTGTGATGGAATACTGTTGTGCTATAAGAAATGATGATCAGGATGGTTTTAGAAAAACCTGGGAAGACATATAAACTCATGCAAAGAGAAATGAGTTGTACCAGGAGAACATTCTACATAGTAACAGTAATAATGTAAGGATAATCAACTATGAAAAACTCAGATACTCTGATCAAGACAGTGATCCAAGACACTTTCAAAGAACCCTTCGTAAGAACTGCTATCTCCAGGAAGAAAATGGATAAACTATGAATACAGATTGAAGCATACTTTTAAAACATTCTTTATTTTTATTGTTTTATTTCATTTTTATCTTCTTTTGCAACATGGCTAAAATGGCAATATGTTTTGCATGACCTCACATGTGTAAGCAAAATAAATTTTCTTGCCTTCTCAGGCAAGGAAGATGGGTGGGAGCGAGAAAGAGAATTTGAAGCTCAATTTAAAAAATAGGTTATTAATTTTTTATTTTTACAATTGGATACTACTTAATGAAATAAAATAAAAGTTATTTTAGAAGATACCCTACAGATATTTCTTACTTTCCTGATCTTCGTGTATTTTAGTTAGCTTTTCTTTTAAATATTTATTATTTATGGCATTTACTGTATGCATCTTTCACAGACAGATGCACTATTTAAAGCACTATTTATAATGTTTTAAAGAATAATGCATTTCCTGGGTAGTGGTCAATGGAGCTTCCAGATGGCTCTCTTTCCTGTTGCAGTGTCCTGGTACAGTTCTAGGCCCCTTGGTCACTGTTCCCTGTGCTCTGCCTTAGGCAAAAATTCGATTACCTTGAGTTAATGCCTTACATGAACTCTGTTTTCCTTTTAATTTTCTTTTTTATTATAAACAATCAGCAGACCTGAATATTTTCAATAGAGAAAAGGTTAATAAAAATAGGCTGCTTGTGAAAATGTGAACTTGTTATATAGTTTTGGAATGCATATTACATTTAACAGTAATTAACAAAAAATTTTTCTATGTCCTCTTGTGAATTTTTTTCTGCTATGCATTTTATTGTTTTATTAATTTTCCTTTTTTTCATTGCTAGGACTACCCACTTAGCCTCTACTCCCAAAGAGAAGCCTTCTCTTGCAACAAATGAATATAATTAAGCAAAATCTACCACTTCGTTGCTTGGTTTCTTTCTTGATCAGAACATTCTGGATTCCATAACCCTCCCTAGCTCCACTTTGAAAAATTCTTTCCTTCCTTCAAGGTTTAGTTTGGTTTTCACTTCCTCAATGAGGACTTCCCCTGAGTCCTTAGATATATGGGATATCTCCATTTTTCAAAGCCTTCTATCTCTCTTTCTTTACTTCCTTCATGCACATTTCTTATTTAATTTGCACTAGAATTATCTGTTTAACTACCTCAGTCTCTGTATTAAACTGGATAATTTAATCAGTTGAAGACAGAGACTGGATATTTTTCACTTTTGTATCCCTAGCATACAAAGTAGATATTTCCTAAACGTCTAATTGGTTTTATTCCTGTGTCTGCTCTCAATTATGACTTTTTAGGTAAATGATTTCCTTAACCAACCAATTTTGTAAAAACACATCCTGTCTTTTTTTTTTACCTTCTTTTCATCCCCATTGCTTTTCTAATTTTTTAAATCTTCACAATAGCTGATATATTGACAAGCTGCAGATATTATTGACTGCTTTGTTTCTACCAAAAGTCCTATTTCCTTGAAGGTTTTTGACATTTCCTTTCTTTTTTCTTTTTCTTTTTTTATTGATATCATTTTATTTCCAAGTATACCCTTTTGTCTTACCCTACCAAGGGAGTAATTTCCTGTATCATAATAAAAAGTAAAGAGCGTAAAAAAAAAATCTATTTAGCAAAAATGACACAACAGCAATAGACAGAATCTATCAGTTCTGTTACTGTGGTTGTAGTATTCTACAAATGTAATCTGTCACCTCTGAAATGAAAGGAAGGAGGTAATTTTTCTCATCATTTCTTTTGGAGCCAAGCTGGGTCATTATGATTACATGGAGTTTTGTTTATTTCCATTTAATTGTGTAAATTTTGTCTTGGTGTAAATTGATTTTCTGGTTTTTCTTTAGTTTGATTCAGTTCACATGCCCTCATGTAATCTTATGTAATGTAAATAGATGTATACAGTAAATGCCATAATGTAATCTTAATCATCTTCTATGACACAGTAATATTTCATTACATTTATTTACTAAATCTTGCTTGGCTACCTCCCTTTCCCAATCAATGGGTATTTTCTTTGTTTCCAGTTCTTTCCAACAACACAAAGTTCTGTTTCCTATTCTAACAAGGAGTCATGTCAACTAGCTATGTTTTCCATGACTTGTTCTTTATTTTCCTTACTTAAGAATGCATTTTTAAGTTTCCATTAGGTCTGTGTTTTTTGTTTGTGGTCTCTGAACCAAATATCACTTTTTAATTATATTTTTGCCTGTAAATATATATTAACTATTTCTTCTTTATATATCTGTTTGTAATATCTCTCTACCTTAATACATGGTCAGTTTTCATAAAAGTTCCATATGGTGCTAAGAAATATTTATATTATTTTGTAGTCACTTTGAGAAGATGCTGTAAGTCTTTCTACTCTAGTTTCTCCAGTAATTTATTCAGTTCCATATTTACCTTTTTATTTGTCATTCTTTTAGATTTTTCAAAACTGAGAGAGGGATAGTGAAGTCTCTTGTCATTATTATGTTTACTGTGCATGTCTTTTTGTAGTTCAGTTAATGTTTCCTTTATGAATTTGAATGGTGACATTTGGAGTTTATAAATTTATTACTAATATTGTTTTGTTGTGTATGGTACTTTTCAACATGATGTTATTTCCTTATTTGCCCCCGCCCCTTTTCCCAATGTTTATTTTGTTTGCTTTTTCAGATACCATGATAGCATGTATATGATGTTATATGCATAGTAAATTTTTTTCAATCTCCACAATTTTATTTTGTATATATGTTTTTAAAAGTTTCATACAAATAGCAGATTATAGGGTTTTATTTTCTTATCCAATGTTAGTCTTTTTAATTTTGTTAAATTATGCCATTCATATTCAAAGTTATGAGAGGTGAGATTTATATTTTCTTCCATTTGTCTCTAATATTAGAGTTTTTCAAGTTAGGATTTTTCCCTATTTTTCTGTGAAAACAGTATCATGTTGCTTCATTTATTCAGTTTAATCTTTTTTAAAGTGGCCATACTCACCCTAGTTCTCTTCTCCGCATTCTTATCACCCCCTTTTATTTGTTACCTCTTTTCCTATGAATTTTTCTCATTTGTTCCTTTTTTCTTTCCTGTTTTTATCTGGTCATATAATTCTCCCTGCCTTTTTAAAGTCTTCCTCCTTCCTTTCTTCCCCTTCAAGTAGTCCTGTCCCTTGCTTTTTTTAAAAAAAGTTCATTTTTCCTACCCCTTTACAAAGAGGACTTATCTCATCCTTCCTTTTAGTCTACTCTTGGCCTTGATTCTCTGTGTCATGACCCCCAAAATTATCTAATCTATTTTCTATATCTCTTGTAATCAAAATTTCCAGGGTATCCATTCGAAGTCCTCTCCTCTAGACAGTTTCTACCACTGTCTTGTAGAGCTTGTCCTTTCCTGAAGATTTCCATTTTTCATTTTGCCTTACTCCCAGAAAAATTCCAATTCCTGCAGATGTCAGAGAAAGTACTGGCACATGGTAGGATTCTCCCCACACACCCCATGTCCCTTATTCCTCAGCCCACCATTGACTCATATGCTTTTGTGGTCACATTCTTTTCTCAATTTGCCTCAAAATTTCCTTGTTGGGTCCATATCCAGCTATTTCTCTAGGTGCTAGTTGCTCCCTGAAGTTCCAGCTCCCCCTATACACTCTGAAGTGGGGAAAGTGGTCTTTAAAGTATCAAATCCCCCACACTACACCCACTGCTAGGTCCCCTTCTCCCTTCACAGAACATGTCTCTTCACTCAGAAGGGCATTCATCAGGGCAATCTTCTTCTATTACCAAAGCAAGGCCTCCTTCCTTTGCCCCTCACCTTTTGAATCATTTTCCCCTCATCACTCCTTACTCTACTGTAGACTCTTTTCTTCCTGAGACCACAGGAGTTATCTTCCCCATATTTCCCCATGTATGCGCACACACACACACACACACACACACACACACACACACTTCTCTATTTCCCTTTCACATACTTTCTCATTTTATAATTCAATCCCACAGAAAACATTGAGTCAGTTTTAAGCAGGATGTCACCAAGTTCTTTCCATAATGCTCCAGGTTTACCATTTCACTTTTACCTCCAGGAGACATCTTTCTTCTTCCCTGTCTCCTTGTTTACATTTAGAATGTATCTCTGCTGTCCCTCTTCTATTGCTATCCTTGATTGATGGATCAGTTTCCCCCTCCCTCATTTCTATTCTCTGGGGTGTTTGAGAAGTTAATAATCTCTTTAGGTTTGGGTTTCTTTCTAACAATATTTTAAATCTTTTGTTTTATTGAAACATTCATCTTTTAACATTTCTAGGTAAGCTTAGATTTGCATGGTGGGTCAAAATGGGCTGCCTCTTAAACTCCACTTCTCTTCAGAACACATTATTCCATTTCTTTCTGCATTTTCTGGTAGATGCCAAATGAACTCGAATTATTTGAATGTTCATTCCTTTGCATTCAATGATCTTTCTCCCAGTGACTTCCAGAACTTACTGTTTTTCACTGGAGAAAAAAAGGAATAAGTGGAGTCTTCTTTAAAATGATAAGTATCATCTATCTAAAATGATCAGCAAGCAATTATATGTAATGGGGAAAAACTAGAAGCATTTCCAAAAAACTCACGGGTGAAACAAGGATGTCCATTATCACGATTGTTATTCAATATTGTACTGGAAATGTTAGCTTTAGCAATAAGAAAAGAAAAAAGAAATTGAAGATATTAGAACAGGCAAAGAAGAAACAGCTATCCTCTTTGAAGATGATATGATGTATACTTAGAGAAGACTAGAAAATCAAATAAAAATTACTTGAAATAATAAACAAATTTAGCAACGATGCAGAATATAAAATAAACCTGCATAAATCACTGGCATTTCTATATATTACTAACAAAGCAGTAAGAGGTAAAAAGAGAAATTCCATTTAAAGTTACTATAGACATTATAAAATATGTATTTTAAATTTTTACATGTAATTGGGAAATATTTAACAAAATTAATTTTAAAATAATTGCAAAAAAGAAATAGAGCTGAACTCCTCACCCCAACCCCCTCAAATCCTAGAGTCTTGAAGGCTACGGAAATCTTCAACTAAACAACTACAAATCCAACAATAGAAATCAAACCTGTAGCGCCGACATAACAGCTCTTTGAACTGCTGTTGCCAGGTTGGAGAACTGAAGAATAGAGATGATATGATGGTATACTTAGAGAATCCTAGAGAATCAAATAAAAAATTACTTGAAATAATAAACAAATTTAGCAAAGTTGCAGGATATAAAATAAGCTCACATAAATCACTGGTATTTCTATATATACAAGACAGCAAGAGATAAAAAGAGAAATTCTATTTAAAGTTACTATAGATGTTATAAAATATTTGAGAGTCTACCTGCCAAAATAAACAAGAAACTATATGACTACTGTGATAAAACACTTTTCATACAAATAAAGTCAGGTCTAAGCAATTGGAAAAATATCAGTTGCTCATGGGTAGGCCAAGTTAATATAATAATGAATGACAATTCTATCTAAATTAAATCACTTGTTCAAATCAACCAATCTGACAAAAATTATTTTATAGAGTTAGAAAAAATGCTAACAAAATTCATCTGGAAGAACAAAAGGTCCAGAATATCAAGGGATTTAAAGAAAAGAAATGCAACATAAGGTGACCTAGCTGTACCAGATCTTAAATTGTATTTTAAAGCAGCAATCATCAAAACTACTTGGTATTGGCGAAGAAATACAGTGAAATATGATCAGCAGAATGGATTAGGTATGCAAGATACAATAGTCAACGACTGTAGCAATCTACTATCTGATAAACCCAAAGACTCCAGCTTCTGGCATAAGAATTCACTATTTAACAAAAACTACTGGGAAAGCTGGAAAATAGTATGGCATCTTAAACATCTTAAACCCTATGCCAAGATAAAGCCAAAATTGGTACCTGATTGGTATTTGGAGAGCAAGGAATAATTTAACTGTCAGTTCTATCGACAAGAGAAGTATTTATGACCAAACAAGAGATCGAGAACACTATGAAATGCAAAATGGATGATTTTGATTACATTAAATTACAAACTTTTTGTACAAACAAAGCCAATGTACCCAAGATTAGAATGGAAGCAGAAAGCTAGGAAATAATTTTTACAGTCAGTGTCTCTGATAAAGGCTTCATTTCTAAAATATATAGAGAACTTTGCTGAATTGAATTTATAAGAATGCAAGTCATTCCCCAATTGATAAATGGTCAAAGGATACGAACAGGCAGTTTTCAGATGAAGAAATTAAAGCTATCTATAGTCATATAAAAATAGTCATATAGAAGTCATATAGTCATATAAAATGCTCTAAATCACTATTTATTAGAGAAATGTAAATCAAAACAACTCTGAGGTACCACTTCACAGCTATCAGATTGAGTAACATGACAAAACAGGAAAATGGTAAATGTTGGAGAAGATGTGGAAAAATTGGAACACTAATGCATTGTTGGTTGAGTTGTGAATTCATGTAAACATTGTGGAGAGCAATTTGGAACTATGCCAAAAGAGTTATAAAATTCTCCATACCCTTTGACCCAGCAATACCACTTCTAGAACTGTATCCCAAAGAGATCATAAGAACAGGAAAAGGACACACATGTACAAAAAGTATTTATAGCAGCTTTTTTGTGGTGGCAAAGAATTGAAAATAGAAGAGATGTTCATCAATTGAGGAATGACTGAACAAGTTTTGGTATATGAATGTAAGGAAACACTATTGTACTAGAAGAAATGATGAAGAGGCAGACTTCAGAAAAACATAGAAAGACTTATATGAACTGATGCTGAGTGGAGTGAGCAGAACCAGGAAAACACTGTACACAGAAACAGCCACATTGTGTGATAACTGACCTTGACAGACTTAGCCCTTTTCAGCAATGCAAGGATTGAAGACAGCTCCAAAAGACTCATCACGTAAAATGCTAGATACATCCAGAGAAAGAACTTTGGAGTCTGAATGCAGATGGAACTCTACTATTTACTGTCCTTTACTTTTCTTGTTTTTTTTCTCCTTTCTTATGGTCCCTCTCATTAGTTCTAACCCTTCTTTACATCATGAATACTCTGAAAATATGTTTAATGTGAATGTGTAAGTACAGCCTATATCAGATGCCATCTTGGGGAAGGGGTGAAAGAGGAAGAGGAGAAAATTCAAAAGTCAAAATCTTATAGAAGTGAATGTTAAAAATTAAAAATAAGTAAATTATTTAAAAAATAACTTACTGAATTGGCAGTTGTGTTTTTTTCTGAAGATGAACTATGAATTTTTTAAATTGCTTTTTATTTTCTCTGTTCAAAAGTTCTGTGCATTTTTCCTATATTATTTCTTGCATTTAGTGTTCAAGTTTTTTCATCCTGTCATGTTCATCTGGGAGTCCTTTGATCCTTAAGTTGCCCCAGTACATCCTTTGACACAGTCAGTTTTCTTAGATAGTGTGCATGTTTTCTCTTAATGTTAATGTTTTCTGATTCTCCTCTTCTAGACTCTCCTTCACTTGTGTGTTTGCATTTCCAATCTTTTGTTTCTTTAGTGAGATTTGCCATTGCAGATTTAAGTTCATTTTTTCCATTCTGCCTACTATTTTTTCTGTGAAAGAGGGATAAACTCTGCTCTCATAATTCATATTTCTTTTTTTGAACTACTTAAAAAAAGTTTTGAGTTCTATATTCTCCTCAACTTCCTCAAGGTCCTCTGTCTCATCAAGTGTTGGATCATTTTATTTTGTTGCACAGCATTTATTCATAGATGATTGAACTTATTTACTAAAAGTGGAGGCCATATTTCTTCTTGTTAGTGTTGTTTCTGTTGATTTATCTGCTTACATTCAAGGTCTTTGAGTTTTATTCTTTCTGAAATCCCCATAATTTTCACTTATTGCTCACTTTCTAATTCTCTTCTGTCTGATGATGTTGCCTTACTGACTGGATCTAAAAGTGTCTTAGAATACTTTTATGCTGGGTTGTTCACCAGGTTAGGTCTCTGCTTCATGTGACTTTTGGCGGGATGGAACTAGTCCCAGATAAATGCTGAACTCTTTTCCCTCAGGTTTAATGGAAAACTGCATAGCTACTCCCCACCTGCTATATGTACAATATTTCTTGTTCTGATGTCCTGTCTCATTCCCTCTGTTCTTCAGTTCTCCAACCTGGCACCAGCAGTTCAAGAGCTGTTGTGCTGGTGTTACAGGTTTGATTTCTATTGTTGGGTTTGTAGTTGTTTAGCTGAAGATTTCTGTAGCCTCCAAGGCTCTAGAATTTGCAGGGTTTGGGATATGGAGTTGAGCTTTGCAATTGTTTTAAAATTAATTTTGTTAAATATTTCCCAATTACATGTAAAAAATCATTTAAACAAATTAAATCCTTTCTTTCCAACCCTCCCTCCTCCTTGAGAAGGCAAGTAATTTGATACCAGTTACTTATGAGAAGTCATGCAAAACACATTTCCATATTTGAGCTCTGTTTCAAGACCAGACACATGTCTATCCCTTTTCCTCTGTTCCCAGATCTTCAGAGATCTCTTGGAGTGCAGACCACCGTCTGCTGCATTGTTGGCTGCCTCTATGAGCCACAACAAGCTTCTTTAGAGCACCACCACTGGCTGGCTATCCTGGCCTGAGCCAAGTTCCACAGACAGAAGCCAGGATCTCCATTGCACTGAAAAGAGGGAGGTGGGGCCAGGGTGTGGCGTTGTTTTGTTGTAAGCCTTTGGTTGAGTCATTGGGTCTTGTTGAAAACTCACATGTGAAGTCTTTGGGTTGACTAGTCTAGTCTTACAGTTTCATTGCTGGTAGTGTGGGAGGTTGGGGAGGAATGCTGAGTGAGTTCAGGTTAGTCATCAATACATGACTAAAAAAACCCAAAACTTCTTTTGGATTCCAGGTATCCCAGATCATGGAGACAGCTAAAAGTGCTTTATATGTGGTGCAAAATTTCTAAACAATCCTCCAGGGTAAGTCCTGTTATTACCCTCATTTTATAGTTGAGGAAACTGAGGCAGATACAAGTCTAAGTGATTTGTCCAAGGTCACATGACTAGTGTCTGAAGATGAATTTGAACTTAGTTCTTCCTGACTTCTAGTCTAACACAATAGACTCAGCCATCTATGCAAAGTATCTATCGTATATATCTTAATTTTTTTCTGTCACCTCTTCATCATGAAACTAACAATATCATAGATGAAATGATAGAATATTTTCTAATCAACCCCATTTTTTCTGTTCTAGTGAAGCTTGGGGAAACTATTCTTTTATTAATGAAAGAATTTTTTCTAGTCTTTTTGGCTTCCAAAACTGTTTACTGTCCCTTTGATGGCGATGAGTAAACTTTCAGAGTGGAGAATCTATCATATAATCAACATAGGCTCCTTTTTAACAATCATTCCTATCACTCAGGTAGACTTGCTAGATACCTGTTAACATCCTGTCCATTGTCCAATGATGTCTCATTGTCTCTTACCTCTATAGGATCATTAAATCTTCCAGTGCTAAATGGGAAAAAATCTGTTGCCAAAATACTCAGGGAAACCCTCCTGTCCAATTCTCACTTCTCCTGAGGATGTTTTTAATCAATCCTTGAAGAGAAGCTCAATCTTTGTAACAAATTAGTCTGAGGTTTATTTTTTGCTTTGTTTCCCCCCACCCCAGACTGCTCCTTATCAGATTTTGCCTAAGTTTCATCAATTGTGGGCTCAAAGGAGGAAACCTACTGAATGGTTTAACATCCTACTCAAATACAAACTGCAAATAGCAACTGAGAGGGACAAATTAGTCAGAGATGAGAAAATGCAAATGACAAAAAGAATGACTTCAGATTCACAGTAAAGGTTACTCACACCCACACAATCCAGGAAACCTGTAAAGGCTGAAACTTTATCCTTTACTCAATAGACAGTGCTCCAAGATTGCAATAGCTTTAAGTACATATCTATATATATCTACACACATTATATCATGATTTCCTATTTTAGGCTCTACAAAATATAGTCACACTAATTTTAGCTAGATCCAAATTAGTTTTATTTTGAGGAGTGAACTAAGATTTATAACCCCAGATTGATGGATGGTTTTTACTTTTTTTCTGGTTTAATCTATAATTCTTTATCAAAAGAAAATTTATTGGTTATATGAGCTAGCATTATCACATTTCTACAAATAAGTCAATTTTAAAAGCCTTATAGAGTCATGTAGTTGCTTTTTTGTTAAGGAATGGATAAAAATGAGAAGTGTGTATATCTATCTTGTGGTCAATTAATCAATCTGAACAACATTTTAAAAGTACCTTCTATTTGTCAGGTGCTACTCTAAGCACTGGGGATACATGGGCATTCAGTAGCTGATTTTCAAGGAAATAATTGGCCCTACTTCCCCAAAGTAATTCATGTTGGAGAACAGTGGGTGGTTAATTACTGAGCACCTGCAAATGTCCATATTTGTAATATAATATACATATAATTATATAGAAGATGAAAAGGCATTTAATTTTTTATGGTACCATAATTTAAAAATAGAGTTTACAATAAATACTCTCCCTGTGGCCCTCACCCTTCCAAGTTGTACTCCAGTGCCTCAATTTGGCATGGAATGTCCTTGATTTTCAAAGTCAATGCTGGTGGAAAATAAGTTCTGACAGATTGTATGATGGTGGAAAGATTTGGATTACAGGTCTGGTGACAGACCTTCAGCCAAGAACCAACCGAGCTGATATGGAGTAGCTTATCATTGGAAAGATGCTTTCCAGGAGGTGAATATTTTTAATGAATGCAACACATAGAAGTTCTAATGGGTGAAGGGATAGAATCCATGCCAACGAACTCACAGATCTTTAGAGGCATTGAAGTTTAGGGATCTAGTACAGAAAGTAACAGATTCACCTTTAGTTTATTTTCCTTAAGAACTCAAGGCTGATATCTCTCCACAGCTCTACTGTGGTTCCTTGTTTCTTATATGTGGCATTTCCTTTATTGACTCTATCCTTGCACATCCTGCATCCCCTGCCTGGTCTCCTCTGCAGTCTGTTCTCATCTCCGGACAGCTAAGTAGCACAGTGGACAGAATACTGGGCCTAGAATCAGGAAGATCTAACTTCAAATCCACCTTTGACATGTACTAGCTGTATGACCCTGGGCAAATCATTTAATTGTTCTCTGCCTCAGTTTTCTCAAATGTAAAATAAAGATAATGCTAGTATCTACATCTCAGGGTATGGTTGTTAGGAGCTAATATCTATAATAAAATAGAGGAGCTAATATTTATAAAGTGCTTAACATAGTGCCTGTTACATAAGAAACATTGTTTATTTCCTTTCTTCCGTTGCCTCTTGGAATGCTTCCTCTTGAAATAAAAAACCTTGTCCTACAAGAAACTTTTTAATAACTTCCTAATACCTTGTGTTTACATTGTATATATATTATATTTACTGAACTGTTACATACTGTTTTTTCTTGTTCTGATATAAGCTGCTTGAGGATAGGGCTTATTTCATTTATACCTTCATATTCTTATATGGGTATATAAGCATAGGGTATGCTATATAAATGTTTAATGATTGGTTACTAATCATGAGTGAAAAGATCCAAGAAGAATATTAATCCCTGGAATTGAGCAGGGGTAAACATATGATTTATAGCAAAAAAAATACCAAAAATACCAATCTTTATAAAGATAGGGTATAGGCTAGTCTGGCTAGAGTGGAAGGTTCATACGTGTCAATATTGAGGAATAGGGAAGCTGAAATGTATAATGGGGCAAGTTTCTATATAATAATTAATATTCTAGAATACATACATTTGGGAATCACTGGTAAATCCTCTGAAGTCATTAACTTATATTAATTTCCTTATGTTTAGAAATAAAATAAGACCAAATGATCTATTTTGGGATGAAAGAAGACTGTTCAAGAATTTGAAACTATTATTAATGATAATTTAGACAAAGTCCTTCTCCAGGTAAATGAGAAAATCTGTGCAAATTTATCCTTAAGACAAACTTTCAATTTTGCTAGAACTGGCAAATGTAGCACTAATGCTTTCCTAATTTCCTATATCTTTGTTTTGTGTCCCCTGCTGTGGCTTTCATATTTCTGTTGACAAAGTCACAATAATTTCAACTGTTGAAGGTGTGCTGAAGCAATAGCAACAAAAAAGCCACAATCTCCTTTACACGACAGTCTCAATCTAATTATCATGCCTTTGCTCAGTCCACTCGAGACATCACCCAAAGGGCCTGGAACCTGAAAGGAGTCACGAGGATACAAGGGAAGAGGCATTTGAACTTTATCTAATTTTCACCATGCAGCCCATCATAGGTCAAACATTGACCCAGAGTCCTGAGTCCTTTCTGGGTTAAGGGAAAAGTCTTTAAAGCTGGCGAAGCCCTTTGAGTCACTATGCTGGGCTGACTTTTGCTTTTTGATTTAACTTGTGATTGCAGATGCGCTCCTCATCCAGAAGCAATTTAAAGGATAAATAGGTTTTCATTTGCAGATACAGTTGGACAATAGAAACATGTTTCCTTGGATACTTCAATGTCTAAAACAATTATTAATGGAATGTTCACATTAAAAAAAATATTTTTTCAAGGGAAGGGGAAAAACAACACCTGTGGACATTTATGCTAGGAGTTGTATTAGATAAAATTTTAAAATACTTTAACCTTACATTTCACATCTTCCCAAGGACTTACCTACCGTTATTAACTGAATGGAATGATCACAGGTCAAATGAGATGATACAAGTAAAATGTTTTTCAAATGGTAAAGTACTGTGTAAATATCAGATATCTTCATTCATTATTATTATTGTAAGAGCTTTCAGGATGTTTTTCATGTTTATTGATGAAGATACAAAATAATACTTAGATAATAGTCACATGTTTAAGGATATGATGTATTGTTATTTCTTTCAGAAGAGAAATATACAAGTAAGTCATTCCTTTTTCAATATAATATTTTGACCAGTAAAGTATATTTGGACTATTTAGAACAGACTTGGGGGGGAGGGGTATCAAAATTAATTTCCTTCCAACTCATTGGTTTTCAGTAAAATATTCAGCTCGACATAAAATTTATTCAGTTCTTTTCTTCTGAAATATCCTATTCCATAGTACAATAGGAATGAGTTACAATGGCATTTGGGAAAATTGTGCTGTACTTGGCCCCCCCACCCCATCCCCCATAACATGATGAGAAAAAGCAAAGGGTCTGTGGCTCTCTCCTGCTAAAAAGAGTGTTGAATGCACATGATGTGATAATGCATCCATTAGAACCCTCCAGCCGTGTCATTAAGGAAAATACTATTTTATTTTTCAACTTTGCCACCTCCAATTCCTCTCTGAAAAACAGAACACAGACTAATTGTAGCTTACTTTTGGTTGCTATTGTGATTTCTTGTAAAGAAATTTACCACTAGACTGAATTTCTAGTATGTAGTAAGGTCAAGTCTCAGGTTTCAAAAGATTAGACTTGAAAAGGGACAGGTTCAGAATGTTACATGTTTTCTTTTGAGAATGAATGACCTCGTGTAGATTTTAAATTCTCTTTTCTGTTTCTCAGAAATAGTTAAATATATGTATATGATGGAGTGTAACATTGGATATTGGATTGGGAGTTCAAATCCTGGATTTAAAGACCCTGATACTTTGCCACACAATTTGACCTGTGTTACTTTGGACAAATAGGTTAATTTCTTTCAGCTTTAAGTCCTCAGATTTATTGGTCTAGATCAGGACTTCTTAACTTTTCCACTTGAGAACCCTTTTCACACTTAGGCAGCATTAGTGGTATTATGTGGCTTGAGGGCATGCATGGTACAAAGTGTTCATGTTCTGTTTTCAAAACCAAGGCTGCAGTAAAGTTGCCCAATGCAACACAAGCAAGCACTGCTGGAAATACCTTGGATTCATTATGCATTTGATTTTTAATTAATTTTTGGTTGTTGCACTTTCAGAAATTTGTTACCGCTGCCAATTTTTTGTGACCTCATATGGGGTTTCAATACCAGTTTAAGAAGCACTGGTTCAGATGAGGTCTAAAGACCTTCCCAGCTCTAGAGTTTTGATCCTTAGAATTACTTTCAGATTGAGATTCAACTTTTGTTTAAACAAAAGTTGAAATACATTAAATGTATGTATAAGTTCTTCAGTTTGGAAAATCATATAATCATTTGAGGAAAGTGGGGTCCAGAGAGAAGTCACTTGCCCAAGGTCTCACAAGTAGGAAGTAAACATCTAGGATTTGAATCCAGGCCCTCTTTTTTCCAAATCCATAATGCTTTATACTGCCTCAACTAAATCCCTAAATGTTCTAACATTATTATTAATTGATGTTAATGATGATAATAGCACTTATACAGTGCTTTAATATTTGGAAAATGCTTTTAAAATATTATTTGATTTTATCATCACAACAACTCTGCAAAATAGCTGCTATGTTTATCCCCGTTTTACTTGACAGAAGTTAGATAGACAGAAGGGAAGCAACCTGCCCAACGTAGCATAGCTAGCAAGTGTCTGAAACAAGATTTGAATTCAAATTTTCTGAGTCCACATCTCATGATCTATTCACTGTGTCACCCAGATGCCTCAATTTTAGAATCCATTCTTATCCTAGAATGGGATAAAAATACTAGAGAGGATACTTTATATTTTAATTCATGCTAATACTGAAGTACTTCCTCACTTGGTTTATTCTACTTATTGTGTATTATTTTGTCTCATGATTATCCCTGAAATTGTGTGCTTGGGTTAGATGGTCCCTAAGGTATCTTTCAATTCCATAATTCTTTGATTTGAAGAAAAAACATTTTGAAATTCAGCTGACGTGATGACAAAATAGTATTTTTTTCCTTTGATGAAGGAAAGGAATATATATTGGTCTAGCTATTCTCCTTTCAAGATTAAAATGAATTGCACAGGTGGGAAATTAATGGGTTTTTAGAACTACTTCGTCTACTCATAAAAGTGATTTCATTTCTTTATGTTCTTTGTATGGCAGGTGTCTCTAAATTATAGAATATATAAAAATCTACAAATCAGAAAGAACATATCATTAATTATAAAAATTATTTTTTGCACGAACTAACCCAGTTGTTCTGAGGCCATCATCATAACAAAGGTATACAAATTATATATTTTTCTCTCATCTTGTTCCAAAGGATCTTTTTTTAAGTCAACAGAAACTTATATTCCTTTTTCTTTTCTTACTAAATGATGTGAAACGTGATCTCAAACTTGGAGACTAACATTTAGCAATTTTCAAAGATTTACCATCCTTTTCTTACACCCTCCATAATCTGATATTTTTCTCTAAATTTCAGTGTGGCACACAAATTGAAAAACAAATCAAATATCAGAAAGGCATTTAGCATTGTTGTCAGAATCACTCAAGTTCACACACACAGTTGCTTTCTGAATCTTTCTCTCCCAATTATGATAACGTGACTGTTGATTTCTTTTTTGGTCTCTTAACCCTATTTCCTTGTTAGTAGCTGATTTTTTCATGCCAAAGAATTGAAAAGTACATCAGTAACAAATGAATTGACTTCTAAATTGAGATCAAACCAAAAACCTTTAGGTATAAGAAATTATTAGAACTTGAACAAAATGGAGAGTAAAACAAAAGAACAAAGATTAATGTGAACATATAAACAGAGTTACCTGGAGAGCACAGGTACCAATCCAGCTAGATTCCCAGGGAGTGAGTGGTGGGCCCTGTCCACATTCCACTTCAGTTCGGGTTAGTTGCCTAGGTGTGGCTGACAGCTGGGAGGATCAAAGATTCAGATCTCCTAAATGACTCCAGTTCAGCTAAATCCATATTCTCTTCATCAGTGGTTAGGCAGTTACCTCATCTTATCACTTGCAAAAACATAGGTCGACATTCTTTAGAGCAATGAGGACCTATGCCCAAAGGGCTATAAAATCGTGCATACCCTTTTGACCTAGCAATACAACCACTAGCTCTATATCCCAAAGAGATCGTAAAATTAAAAAAAGGGAAAAGGACCTATATACACAAAAATATTTATAGCAGCTCTTTTCTGGGGGTAAAAAATTAAAAATTTAGGGGATAAACATCAGTGGGGGAATGACTGAATAAATTGTGGTATGTGATTATGATGGAATACTGTTGTATTATAAAAAATGATGACCAGGACGCTCTCAGAAAAACCTGGAAAGACTTTCATGGGCTGATGCAAAGTAAAATGTACTGTATATACAGTAACAGCAATGTTGTAAGATGATCAGCTATGAATGACTTAGCTATTCTCAGCAATGTAGTGATCCAAGACAACTCTGAAGGACTTGTGATGAAAAATGCTGTCTATCTCCTGAGAAAGAACTGATAGTGTCTTAATACAGATTGAAGCATACTTTAAAAAAAAAAAAAAACTTTTCTTGAGGCTTTTTTGGGGGTCTATGTTTTCTTTAACAACATAACTACTATGGATAAAAAGAAAACATAGGTTGATCAGTCTCAAAATGATGGCACAGAAATGAAAAAACCTTGAGTCAGGGAAGCCATTTTGAAAAGAGTGTTATATTCTCCTCACTAAGTCAAATGGTAGAGACATTTATGTCCTTGCTAAGCAGGTGTTGGCACACAGGTCATGATTTAGTGCCTGCCTTACATTTTGTTTAGATTTCCTGCAGTTGCAAACTGAACACAACATCTTTAGGCTCTTTGAGGTACTGCTCAGACTTTACAAGGTTCAGATGCTGGTAGGCTGAAATCTCCAAGTTAAATCCCCACATTTTACTAAAAAGACTGGAATCTGTGGAATAGGAAGACATTCCAACCAGAAGCAAGGATATAGTTCTAGGACACAATGCAAAAACCATTTAGAATATGCAAGATAATTTTCTCCCTGACAAAGAGGATTAACTTTAAAATTGGAATCTGAATGTTCTGCTTACTCTAAACTTAGACCTACAATTGAATACTTCTCTTCCCTCCTGATTTTCCTGTTTTTCTTACCGTTGTAACCACTTCCTCAGTCCAAAAGACTCAAAAAATTGGTCTCTTCTTTCTCTTCTTCTGTGTTCTTCCCTTCCTCCACCCTCCCTATGCATAATGCAGGGTCTGGCTTTGCCACTTGCTACTTGCAGGACCTTGGCAAATCCCCATTTGGAATAATTTCTGAACTTCAGTTTCCTAAACTGTAAAGTTATAAAATTTGTAAAATTTTAAAAAAACAACAACCTGTCTGATTTGTTTATAAGGTCATTGTGAGTGGTAAATGTATGAGAAGAATCTCCTTCACATATTTCTCACTGACACATTGAATTTTTGTTGTTGCGGGTGCTCAGTCATTTCAGTTGTGACCTACTTTTCATTACCCCATTTGGAGTTTTTTTGCAAAGATACTGGAGTGGTTTGCCATTTCCTTCTCCATCTCATTTTACACATGAGGAAACTGAGGTAACAAGGTTAAGTGTCTTGCCGAGGGTCACACAGCTAGTGTCTGAGGCTGAATCTGAACCCAGTTCTTTCTGACTCCAGGCCCCATGTTCTGTCCACTGGGCCACTAGCTTCCCTGACACATTCAAGGGACAGCTTTTTTTCTTTTCCTGTCATTCACTGAAATTTCTGTTTTCCTAAGGCACTCAGTTCCCCCAAAACACTATTTCTCAAAACTGTACCCTCTGACTCACAAAGTCATAGACTCATGACTCATGCCATGCTGTCCCTCAGACATCAGCCTTAGTAGTTGTAGGCTGTATGTGCCTACATAGCCTTAGCTGAATCCCATTGAGGCTTCACCAACAGACCATACTTTATCCCCAAATCTGACTTCTATCAAACCTGAGTGGGGCCTACAATGGTTATTTGAATAAAAGAGGTAGAGAAGGTGTGAGTTAAGATGAGACCTTAAGAACTATATGGAAATTAGAGGCAATTCAGCAGTTTTCGGAATTGTGTGGGGAAGAGGATTTCTTGAATCTGTTATTCATACTTTAAAAATTACTGTTAGTAAAAGAAGACAATGTATTGTGAAAAGTTTGGGGAAAAGAGAATGACAATTAAAATCATAAGAATGATAATGATGATAAAAATAATAAAGCATTTTTATTTCGATGATAGGAAATGGTGAAAAAACAACAAAGGATTTATCACATTCTCACTTTGAGTGAGATACACCCATTCAATGAACAGGCTTCTTCAAGTTACTCAAGGAATGGCCCCTTTAATAAAAAAAAAATGAAACTAGAAGGGGAAGACCATCAGGGTATCACAGCAAATAAATAAATATTAATTATGTTATGTAATTATTTTCTGGGTTCACCTCTACAGTTTTTTTTTGTTTGTTTCCTTTAGCAGAGATCTTACTTGGGAGCTGTGGTCCACATTCAGAATGTCCTATATCCTTCTGGGAGTCCTTAATCTGGGGTCCATGAAACCCATTTTCATTTGTTTCATAATTTGTTAAACTATATTTCAATATAAATGGTTTCCCTTGTAATCCTATGTATTTTATTTTGTACATTTAAAAACATTATCATGAGGAGTTCATAGGCTTCACCATACCTCCAGTGTGACACAAAAGATGTTAAATAAACTTTTGATCTACACCAAAGTCAACAGAACAATCAGTAAGCATTTATTAAGCACCTAGCATGCATTGGCATGGGGGTAGGTGCTAGGTATACATAGACAAAAACAAAATAGAGCTTATTCTCAAGAGGCTTACATTCTATGACAGGGACAGGAACAACACATCCCTACAAATCAACACAAAATATACTCAATATGAATACAAAATATCACAACTGAGGGGAACAGAAAAGGCCACGTATAGGAGATAATTCTTGAGCTTCACCTTGCAAGAAGCCAAACACTCAAGGAGATGAAGGTGAGGTTAGAGGTCATTCCAGGTATGGAGGGCATAACTATAAATATGATATGCTTCTTGTGAGAAGTTTGTATTTTTACCATGCATCTACAGAGGTTAGCAGAACTTTAAAAATGTTCAAAGAAATAACAATTCTGAAAAGGAAAACAGAAGACAAAAACAGCAGTTGATTTGAAAAAGCTCTTACCCCCTTGTTTTCAGTTGAACCTGATGATTTCTGTTGATTAAGGGTTAACTGAGTGAAATGATGAATTTTGCTGAATAAATCTATGCATAATCTATTATATTTCCTCTCCTACTCTTTCTCCTGGGTCTTACACATAGGTCCTTCCTTAAATATATATTCGATTTCCAACTGATCTTGGAGAGACTTGCCAAATACTGGGTTTGATCATTATATATCTTCACTATATGTTTATAGGGAACCCACCTGGAACCTTCACTGGATGAATTAGATTGAAATGACTAAGCACTGAAAGATCCCAGTTATTTTTGTATTATTCCAAAAAGAGAATCCTAGAATTGTTAAGGTGGGATGGATCATCATCAGCTATCTAGTTCATCCCATATATAAAACAAGACTCTAGTACAGCATAGCTGACAAGTGGTCATCTTGACTTCAATCAAGGGAATTTAACACCTCTTGAGGTAGCCTATTCCACTTTTGGTCAGGTCTAATTTCTGGGAAGTTTTTAATATCTTCCCTCAGTATTTTTCTCTCCAGCTATTATGTATTGCTTTAATTTTTGCTTCTTCAGGATAAAGACTCCTAGTTCCTTCAACCAATCCTCATATTTGTTCAAGTCCCATAACCATTTTTGGTTGTCCTTATGGTTTGTTTTGGCCAAGAAAATCTTTACCTAATGGCTGACTTTCAGGTAATAAGTCTTTCTGAAATTAGAGATTGGTATTCAGGTGATAGTCCATACAAGGTATATATTCAAAATCTTTCCACTTTGGTATGACCTTCCAGATGAGATACTTTGCTGGCCTACTCTTCTTAGGATTCAATGTCACTTCCATGCCACAGTGGGGCAGAGAACTAGGTCTTTAGTGGAGATCTCCAGGAAATCTCTAAACAGATGATCATCAGGCACTCTGGTGGCAATGTGGACTGCTCCTCCACTCTCCTTCCCTCTCCTCTCCTCTCCTGTTCTAGCCAGGGAAAGGTACACTCTGGCCAAAAGCTGCCTTTTTTCCTTTGAGTTTACTGTCTACATTTCTTGCTCAAAGATCAAGCCTTAAACCTAACACATTTTGGAGCTCATAGAATAGACAACAAGTCCCCACCCACCTAGTGCAAAGAGAATTTAATTATAGTAATTGTTTCTCTTTTATCCAGGCACCCTGAGGGTCTTCCCCTCCTAGTGTGATTTTTTTTTTAAAGGGGCCATTCCTTGAGTAACTTAAAGAACCCTATTCATTGAATGGCTATATCTCACTCAAAGTGAGAATGTGATAAGACCTTAGCCTGAAAGGGTCAGGGTCTCACATTGCATCCTGGACCATCTCCAGTCATGCTGATGAATATCAGGCCCCTGGACCCAGATGGCTCAGGAGAAGAAGGTGAGGTTGATGACCTTGCGCAGCCCTTCCTCACTCAAATCAAAGTCAACTGCAAGTCATGTCATCATCTTGATGTCATGGTCCTCTTCAAGAATGAAGGACAAATACAATAAAATAAGGCCTAATTTGGGTGAAATCAACAATTTAAAAAATATAGAATTATGATACAAACATAAGGAAACTACTTGAACAGAAAGAAGACAAATCAAATCTGCAAGTTTAAAGAGTACTTTTTAAATGCTTAGTTCTTTAAAATAGCATTAGTATCTATATTCTAGAACCATTGTTTCCAGGGAAGATGCAAGTGGAAATAAATGCTTTGTAATATGTCAGGTCTCCAAAGGCATGGAAGGTTTGCTTATATAATGAGTTCATTCACCTATATATTTTGCTTATCATCTGTGTACTGCATGTGAAAAGCAAATTAATTACAGAACGTATGTGGTAATATCCACTAGCAGTTTCATATATAATGTTTACATATATATGTGCATTCCTGATTATCCTATTAAATCTAAATTAAATGTCTAGTCCTATTACAGAAATAAGATGTTTAATATGGCAGTACACCTTTCTCTTTTAATTTTCATATGGAAAATTTAAAACAATTCTACTAAACCAAGTATTTATTCATTTGTGTCACAGAATCAAATGAGATAGCAGTTTGGAAAATGTTCAATTCTGATGTACTAAATATATATCTTCTTTTAGTGAAATAATTTGGATTTAATGAAAACCTCCCACTCATTATCCATCTCTCAATATTCTTATTAAACAAACGTTGATGAAGAATCTGTGCAGAAAGCACTCGGTTGATTCACATGGAGTTGCTTCTTCTGTGAAAGTTATCATATCATGTAACATACTACTGGCACCTTAAAAAGTTCTTTTTAAGCTATGTTAAATACTGATGAGAATGCCTATCAGATTTGACAGAGAGACGTTTCATTCCATCATTTCAATGATTTCAATCATAGCTGATTTTGTATTTGATTTATTCTATGAAAAGTTTCCATGTTGGCCTACCAGCAAATATATTATTTTTTCCTTTAAAGAAATCATTACAACAGCAATGGAAATGCTGGTTTTCTGCTTTGTTTATTTTAAGAATTCTATTTGGATTTGTCATTTGAGTTTGTCCACAGCAGAGGCAAATAGTCTCAGCCTGATCTTGTCTCTAGGGCTCATCCTAGGCAAAATTATGTATAATGATGATAAGGAGAAGGATGATGATGATGATGATGACAATGACGATGATGATGCCCTTATGTTGCTACCCCCTCCAGCTCCTACTCCAGTCAATACAGCATCAACATACATGTAATGGGAGACAGCAACATTAATTCAGTGGAATGGCAGCCAAGGGGATGTATAGCAAGGATTTTATTCATTCTGATATTACTACTTTAGCTTTGGAAGCTTGGCAGGACCCCCAAAGTGCTGGCAAATTGGCCTTGCTGATTGGTTCTGTACATTGGTTATGAGATATGACTGCTTAGAAGTCAACATATACAAGGCAACATATGGTTGCATATTTGCCTTACTCAGAACCATTGTGATGGTGAGATTGGCACAGAGGATAGCAGAATGAGTGGCATGCTTTTGTATTGTGATACATAAAAAAGCAAGATACACCAGGAAGGAAGGAAGGGATAGAGGGAGGGAGTGAGGGAGGAAGGGAGAAAGAAAAAAAGGAGAAAGAGAGAAGGAAAGGAGGAAGAAAAGAAAGAAGAAAGCAGATAGCAAGGAGGGGAAGAGAAGAAAGGAAGGAGGCAAGAAGAGGAAAAGGAAAATTGAGAAGGAAGAGAGGAAGTACAAGAAATGACAATCAGTAATAACAATACCTCAGCTGCTGAAAATGCTTCAGGGTATACGGCACTAACCCTTGAAGTAAATAAAACAAAAGAAAAACAAGACTGCATGTGAATTTGAATATAGATATAAATACTTTCCACCAATGGTCTATTCTTGGCCCCTTTTTCTCTTTTCCCTCTAGACGATCTCACTTGATGATTTCATTAGCCCCTAAGGATTCAATTAACATCTCAGTACAGGTAATATTCAGATTTATTTATTCAGCTATAACCTCTCCTGAGCTCCAGTCTCACATTACCAACTGCCAGTTACGACATCTTGAATTGGATGTTCTGTATGTATTTCAAGCTCAATATGTTCAAAATAGAACTCATTATCTTTCCCCTAGACCTTCCCTCTGCCAAACTTTCCTATTACTAGTGAGGGCGTCGCTATCCTCACAGTCATCAAGGTCACACCTTAAAATCTGTGTCATCTTCAGCTTCTCCCTTGTACTCAGCTGACATATCCAATCTGTTGTGAATTCCCGTCTTTTCTGCTTTGTAACATCTCTTGCATATGGCATCTTCTCTTTATTCACATGGCTACCACCCTGGTACAGTTTCTCCTCATACCTACACTATTAAAATAGCCTCTTGGTTGGTCTTCTGGTCTGGGGTCTCTCTTGATTCTGGCCAATCCTTCACTTAATTGTCAAAATGATGTTTTTAAGGCTGATCATGTTGGTTACTCTCCAGTTAAACATACACCAAAGTCTCTCTGTTACCTGTTGAAACAAAAATCCTTTATTTGGCTTTGAAAATCTTTTGTAACCTGGTCCCTTCTTTACCTTTTAGTCTTTTATATATTTTTATATTTTATCCCTTTTATATACTTATTTATAAGTATATACTTATATAATATATGAATATATAAATACATATTTATAACAAATATTATATATTCATATATTTATCCCTTCCATGGTCTCTACAATCCAGTAACATTGACTTTACGACTCCTCTGATATGACATGCCATGTCCCACTTAGTACCTTTTCACTGGATGTCTCCTATATCTAGCATAATCTCCCTCCTTGATTGGCTCCTGGCTTCCCTGGTTTCCTTCAAGATAGTTCAAATCCCACTTTCTGTATGTATACATATATGATTTGTATGTTCATAGTTGTTGTATGTTGCTTCTTCATTAAAATGTAAGCTCCTTGAGGTCAGAGAGTATCTTTGCCTTTGTCTTGATAATGCTATGTGCTTGGCACATAATAAATGCTTAATAAATGCATGTTGTTATTGTTATGTATTAGTATTCTATGGAAAATAATTTTTACCAGATGAAGTGTGTCCTGTTGCTTTGTTAATAATATCTTTAGCTTCCGATCTCATAATAATGTATTGTGGACGAATGTAGTGCGATAGTAAGAAACAATTCCATCCTACAGACCAGATTAGATGAAATAAAATATGAAATCAGGGAATTGCTAAAAGCTGTAGAGAAAAAAGTTGAAAAACCTGAGAACATTGAAAGACTTCACTTAATAATGATGAATAATTAAAAATGAAATGTATGACATATAACACTGATATCTCAAATGATTTTGAAGAGGAGATGGGTATATTTAGGCTGGAATTTTGAAAAGTTCTTTTTGAGCTTGACAGCATGAATCCATAGAACAGACTTACTATACCAAAAGAGAGTAATTAAAAATGCTGACATTTGATGCCACCATCATACATGAGTATCTTTTTCTAAAATGTCACAGAAAATGTAAATATATTTCAGTACTAACACAGCAATATATTTAACAGGGATGGGGAATTTATGGGCTTGAGATCACACGTAGCCCTCTAGGTCCTCAAGTGTGGCCCTTTTATTGAATCTAAACCTATGTATAGATATGTATGTATATGTATGTATGTATACATGTGTATGTAATAACTGCTGCTATGGTAAGATCCATAGGAGGAACAGGGAAATTATTTAGGAACATTCCTTCCATACCACGAAAAATTTGAGAAAGCTATTGGACATGGGATGATAATATCAAAATACACTAGTATGCACCACAAAAATTGAGAACATCAAATAGCCCAATTAAGTACAACAACAAACAAAACATATAGACTGAAATTCACAAATCAAAGTAAATGAGAAATTCCCTTAAACTGTGATGGAAAGCAAATTTAAAAGGTTAAGGAAAGACAAAGTGTCACTACAATACACTGCCTCCCCACCCCCACCCCCAGGAAAACAACCACTAAACATTAATCATAAACTCAGTTTCAGAGGTTTGAGAAGCTAAGAAACCGGAAGAGAGAGGGATCCCCAAAGAATAAGCATGTGGAAAAATTCTCATCACTTACATGATCAGAGGTAGTCCAATACAATGACAATAAAAGTTGAATTATACATGAAGCAAAAAGCTAGATCTTTGGGAAAGAAAGACAAAAATGAATTAGTCCCCAAATGCAAAAAAACTTACATACTATTTATAGGAATAAACAGTGTGTAGATGGGTAAGTGCAGAATACATACATACATACATATGTATGTATGTATATATATATATATATATATTCCAATTTTCCTTGGAGGCAAGTAAAAGTTTTGAAGTCTCACAATGAATCTTCTGAATTAGAGTTCCAAACAGAGAGTATAACTTTCTCCCTGTCCTGGTAGACTATCTCATGCCCTGAGCCAGATGCCAACTTCCCCAGAATTTTTATCTGAACTGTACCAGAGAGAAGGGTATACCGAGGCCAAGGTATGTGTTTGGCAATAGCAGGGATCACAGGGATAATCGTGCAATGGGGGTCATACAAAGAGACAATCCTTAAGACTTATTATTCTGCAAGACCCACAGACTAGAGTCTGAGCATTGTTCTATTGGCTAGGTTTCTGTTTTCTAAAATTAAGAACTCTGATATGTGTTTGCAATGAACCAAAACTTATGGAAAGAGAAAGAGAGTTGGCATGCCTGTCAAATCGCTAATAAAGTAAGCTAGAGCTAGTAAGTTGAAATCAGTGAAAGGAAATCAAGATTGAGCTTCCTTTTCTGACGCCTATCACAGGCAGGCACTTCCTTGTTGAGGAGAAATTTCTTGAGACCTAGTCTATTTTCTGGCAGAGCTGGCCCAGGGCCTGCTCTGGTTGATTCAGTTGCAGTCAGCCTGGAGGTATCTACACTTCACTCTGGCCAAACCTCAGCCCCTGCAGGTCCTGTCTTTTCTGAAGTCTTCCCAATTTTTCTTAGGAGGACAATTGCTTTATCACTTTATTTTTCCTGCTCTACATTCATTTTATGGTAATGTTCTGTCTGTTAGTGGAGGAAATCTGGAGAACCTGGAAATTTCTGATCTATTCTGCCATTTTTTCAACATACGGCAGTTCCCCCATTTTCTCCAAATTGAAAGCTATCTTTGTTTCCTGATTTTTGTCTCCTATGTACCATGATTCATTGTAAGTGATGTCACTTGTGTTTTTTTTAATTCATTGCATGCAGGAGGGGAGTAGAGTGGAATTTTGTATTGACAGGACTATATAGGTTTAAATCCCTGTCCAGAATGCTAGGGTTTTCTTTCTCTAGCTGGGGCTGAGCCAAATGAGATGAGGCTCTTACTTTTGATTTTATTAATAACCCATATAAATTTCTTTTTTTTAATATAAATTTATTTATTTAACTTTTTACATTCATTTTCACAAAATTTTGGGTTCCAAATTTTCTCCCCATTTATCCCCTCCCCCCACCCCAATTCATCGAGCATTCTAATTTCCCCTATCACCAATCTGCCCTCTCTTCTATCATCCCTCCCTTCTCTTGTTCCCATCTTCTCTTTTGCCCTGTAGGGCCAGATGACTTTCTATTCTCCACTAACTGTATTTCTTATTTCCTAGTAGCAAGAACAATACTAAACAGTTGTTCCTAAAACTTTGAGTTCCAAATTCTCCCCATCCCTCCCTCCCCACCCATTCCCTTTGGGAAGGCAGGCAATTCAATATAGGCCATATCTGTGTAGTTTTGCAAATGACTTCCATAATGGTCATGTTGTGTAAGACTAACTGTATTTCCCTCCATCCTGTCCTGCCCCCATTGTTTCTATTCTGTCTTTTGATCCTGTCCCTCCCCGAGTGTTGACTTCAAATTGCTCCCTCCTCCCATTGCCCTCCGTTCCATCATACCCCCACCCTGCTTTTCTCCTTCTCCCCCACTTTCCTGTATTGTAAGATAGGTTTTCATACCAAAATGAGTGTGCATTTTATTCCTTCCTTTAGTCGAATGTGATGAGGGTAAACTTCATTTTTTTTTCTCATCTCTCCTCTTTTTCCCTCCACTAAAAAGTCCCCTGTTTGCCTCTTGAATATGAGATAATTTACCCCATTCCATTTCACCCTCTCTCCTCCCACTACATTTCTCTCTCACCATTTACCTTAATTTCTTTT
This sequence comes from Bettongia penicillata ogilbyi, assembly GCA_023548195.1. NCBI lineage: Eukaryota > Metazoa > Chordata > Mammalia > Diprotodontia > Potoroidae > Bettongia > Bettongia penicillata. The sequence goes on from JAJHZJ010000227.1 coordinate 5,340,986, forward strand.
AAGATATGGTCCCATCCTATTCAATTCACTCTGTGCTCTCTGTCTCTGTATGTGCGTGCATGTGTGTGAGCATACGCGTGTACGTGTGTGTGTGTGCGCGTGTGTGCGTGTGTGTGTGGTCCCACCAACTACCCAGATACTGAAAAGTTTTAAGAGTTACAAATACTGTCTTTCCTTGTAGGAATGTAAACAGTTCACTTATGGTAAGTCCCTTAAGACTTCTCTTTGCTGTTGACTTTTTCATGCTTCTTCTCATTCTTGTGTTTGAAAGTCAAATTTTCTTTTCAGCTCTGGTCTTTTCATCAAGAATGCTTGAAAGTCCTCTGTTTCATTGAAAGACCATATTTTCCCCTGAAGTATTATACTCAGTTTTGCTGGGTAGGTGATTCTTGGTTTTAGTCCTAGTTCCTTTGACTTCTAGAATATCCTATTCCATGCCCTTCGATCCCTTAATGTAGAAGCTGCTAGATCTTGTGTTATCCTGATTGTATTTCCACAATACTTGAATTGTTTCTTTCTAGCTGCTTGCAATATTTTCTCCTTGAGCTGGGAATTCTGGAATTTGGCCACAATGTTCCTAGGAGTTTCTCTTTTTGAATCTCTTTCAGGTGGTGATCAATGGATTTCTTCAATACTTATTTTGCCCTCTGGTTCTAGACTATCAGGGCAGTTTTCCCTGATAATTTCATGAAAGATGATGTCTAGGTTCTTTTTTTGATCATGGCTTTCAGATAGTCCCATAATTTTTAAATTGTCTCTCCTGGATCTATTTTTCAGGTCAGTTGTTTTTCCAATGAGATATTTCACATTCTCTTCCATTTTTTCATTCTTTTGGTTTTGTTTTATGATTTCTTGGTTTCTTAGAAAGTCATTAGACCCCATCTGTTCCATTCTAATTTTGAGAGAACTATTTTCTTTAGTGAGCTTTTGAACCTCTTTTTCCATTTGGCTAATTCTGCTTTTGAAAGCATTTTTCTCCTCATTGATTTTTTGAACCTCTTTTGCCAATTGAGTGAGCCTATTTTTCAAGATTTTATTTTCTTCAGCATTTTTTTGGGTCTCCTTTTCCAAGGTATTGACTCGTTTTCCATGCTTTTCTTGCATCTCTCTCATTTCTCTTCCCACTTTTTTCCTCCACTTGTCTAAATTGATTTCAAAATCCTTTTTGAGCTCTTCCATGGCCTGAGCCCATTGGATATCTATTTTGGGTGTTTGGGGTAGAAAGGCCTTGACTTCTATGTCTTTCCCTGTTGGTAAGCATTGTTCCTCATCATCAGAATTGAAAAGTGGGAACATCTGTTCCCCAAAAAAGTAGCTTTCTATGGTCTTGTTTTTCTTCCCTTTTCTGGGCATTTTCTCAGTCAGTTACTTGACTTCTGAGATTCCTCTCCACCCCTGCCTAGATCCTCCCAGCTAGTGCTTGGGGTCTGAGATTCAAATGCTGCTCTCCAGCCTCAGAGCTTTCAGCAGCGGGTGGGGCTGCTATTCAATGTGAGCTTAAGTTCTGGTGCTCAGGTGGGGGCAGGGCTGCCTCCCAGGCTCAGTTCCCTCACAGGGTTTATGTGGAGATCTTCAGTAATGGAGGTGAGCTCCTGCCTGCTTCAGGAGCAATGCTGCCTCCCCCGCTGCCTCCAGAGGGGCCCCAAGTCACGGAGACACCCCACTCCCCTCTCGGCCAGCCCAGAAATCTCTCTCACTGACTTGTAGTGCCTGTGGGTGGAGATACCTTCGTGGCCACCGGAGATTCCATCCCTGAAGCCTGCCTCGATCTGCTCCTCTCGGGGCTGCACTGCCCAGGCAGGGCTGGGCTCCGCTGTCTGGTGTGCGATGGACCTTTGGGGTCAGTTTTTCAGGGCTCTGTGGAATGGAAATCTCCTCTACTGTGTTGCTGCATGGCTTGTACTGCTCCAGAATTTGTGGCGAGTTCTTTTTACAGAAAATTTATGGGCTGTGCGTTCGGAGCTAGCATACGTGAGTCTTTCTACTCCGCCATCTTGGCTCCTCCCCATATAAATTTCTAAATAGCAGAGATAGAAAAAAAATATATGACTCAGGTCATGTACTCTTAGGGTAATGGAATCATTAGCAAGTCAAATTCAGATTGGTTTAGGCTAGTAATCTCAGAGAGAAGGCTGGGTTTCAAAACATTAAGATGGAGAAGAAGTGTGGGTAGAAGGAAATCTGTCCAGTAGAAGGAGAAGGGATTGGTTTCAAAAGAATCCAACCTCTCTATATTCCCAATGAGGGGAAGGGCTTTCACTTTGCATCTTGAACCTCTAAACCTTGAACCTCCAAACCTGTTGATTACTCATACAAAGAAATTGGGGGGTGAGAGGATAGTAGAGAGAGTAAGAAGTGCACTAGCAACTGAAAAGAGCAGCTGTTAGAGTGCTAAACCTGAACTTAGGAAGATCTGAGTTCAAATCCTTCCTCAGATACTTTATTAGCTCTGTGACCCAAGATACTTAACCTTGCTAGTTTCCTCAGATATAAAATGGGGACACTGCAAGGCTATAAGGTTCAAGTGAGTTAACATATATAAAGCATTTTGAAGACCTTAAAGTTTCCATAAATATTAGCTATTACAATTTGGACATGTGTTAGGTCATAGGTGGCATTTGAACTTAGCCTTGAAAGAAACTAGACATTCAATTAGATGAAGATGAGAAGTCATGGAGATAGGAGATGCCCTGGTAGGGACAGATAGCCCAGCTCGACTGGAATGAAGAATGCATGAAGCAGAGAAATGTGCAATAAGCCTGAAAAGGTAAACTGGTCCAATTTTGTGCAGGACCTTAAATACCCCTCCCCACACAACCCCTTCCCGGTGGGGAGGGGGAAGTATATATTTTATCTGAAAGTCAGTGTAGAGCTACTGAAGTTCCTTGAGGATGGGAGCCACAGGGTCAAATCTGTGTTTTACGAATATCAATTTTGTAGTTGGGCAATGGGACCGACTAAAATAAGGGAGAACAATTGAAACAGACCGATAAAGAGGTGATGAGGGTCTTAATTGTGGTAGCTGTCTCTGTGAGTGGAAAGAACGGGATATATAGAAGATGTATTATAGAAATGAAGTGAAAAATACTTCACAACTGATTAGTTATGAGGAGGGAGGGAAAGAAAAGAATGAGGGATGACTGAGATTATGAACATGAGTGACTGGAAGAATTGTGATGTCCTCAACTGAAATGGAGAAAGTCCATAAAAAGAAGAGTTTTGAGGGAAAAATCATGAATTCTTTTTTTTGGCTAGGTTGAGCTTAAGATCCCCATGGCTTTTCAAATGAAAATATCCAACAGGTAGTAGGTTATGGAACTGAGGATATAGATTAGACCTGGAGATATACAGATCTGAGAGTCACTGTGCAGAGATGGTAACAGCTCCCACATGAGCTGATGAGACTGCTGAAAAAGAGTGTAGAAAGAGAAGGTACAGGAAAGAGCTCCAGGGAATATTTTGAGGATATGATGGAGATGAGGAACTAGCAGAGGAAACTGAGATGGAGTAGCCTGACAGATATGAAGAGAAAATAATATCATGAAAATCAAAGGAGGAAAGAGTGTGTTCCGAAGGTGGTAGTATCAGATGCTAAAAATAATTATGATAATGATAATTTATAATTAAGGTTTGAAAAGCCATACACATATATGCACCTACACAAATATATGCGTTTATATATTTATTTGTGCATGTATAGGTATATGTACAATTTGGTGTTCACAATAATGCTGTAAGATAGGTGAGAAGTGACCATCAGATTTAAAAATGAAGATATCATTGATAATCTTGGAGGTATAGTTTCACTTGCATGATGCTTAGAAGCCTAAATTGAAAAGTGAGTAAGGAAAGTGGAGGCAATGAATGAGAAAAAGGTTTTTTCCCCCCTAGGATTTTGACTGTGAAATTGAGATATCATTTTTCTCACTGGTTAAAGGGGTAGAAGATGCTTCACAAAAATAATTAAAGCAAATTTGTAAATAGTTTTAAAAAATAACTTTCCATTTCCTCATAGCATAGAATCCATTTTTGAACTAGCTCACACACCATTTTCTGACTTCATATCACTATTTTCTGACTCCACATCACTGCCAACATTCTCTCCAGAAATACACCATCAAATATTACAGAGCAAACATTGATCCCACAAAATAAAATGGAAGTTAATTGAAATTAATGAATTTTTAAAAAACTCATCATCTGCTGCCTTAAAATTGACCAGCCAGACCAAACATTCTTACACCTGGGGCCATTATATATCCCTTTATTTACAAGGTTAAATTAAAGAGTCAGTCCTATGAGGAAATGTTATTAGGAGAAGAGCTGGATGGGAGGAGAAGGGATTTAATAACTATTTTCAAGTACATAAAGGGAAATGTTATGAGTGTTGATAAGTAGGCATTCTGTTTTCATAGGACAAGAGGGAAAGTGCTTAAATCATAGCAGAAGCAATTTGGGTCAGTTTAGACATTAGGAAAAACTTCTTAACTGGAGTGAATTATCATGAGAGGTAGTTGGAGATTCCTTTGATAATTTTTTTTTCTTTTTTAGAGGAATGTTGATGGAAATCTTTCTCGGGGCAGTGCAAGCAAGTTCCAGTGCAAGCAAGTGGATGGATTAGATAAGCTGATACATCCTGAAGAAAGCCATATGGATCATTTAAGTTTGCAACATCTAAAAAATAATTTAACCCTAGCATTAGAAGGGACCTTAGGGATCACCTAGTATCTTCTGATGTTGCCTTAGCTTACTTTTAGAATAAAATCCCACATAAATTATTATTATTGGTTATAATTGATAGATAAAGAGAAGACCTCAGAGTTGGGCAGTACTAGGTTCACGTCCTGCTTTGGATATACACTGGTTTTGTGATCTAGTAAGTCACTTAATTTCTCATAAGCTCAAATAAGGTATTCAGGTACTCTCTCTGAGATGCAATGCTAACCTGTATTGGAAGTTTTCTCACTGAAAAGTCCCTAAATGAAATCGAAAGATCTAGTCCAAAAATTACCGTATTTATATGGTATTTTAAAGTTCATAAATTGCTTTCCTTAAAGTATGCTTATAAGGGAGGTAATACGAATGTTATTACCATTTTATAGACGAAGAAACTGGGGTTCAGAGAAGTTATGACAAGTGGAACATCCCTTCACGTTGCGCTATAAAATGGAAGGTGTTTGATAGAGGGGTTTATGACATACTGTACTAGAATGCCCCCTGTTGGACTGAAGTGAGTACTATTCTGGGACAAATTATTCACACACACATAAATGTAGATAGATATGCATAGGTAGATATAGATATATTCCAAGTAAATGAACAAGTAATTGACCTTTAAAGGAAATCATTAGAAGATGCCTTTAAATAACAAACTCTCCAGGTGTATTTGAAATATGGTTCAGTTAACATGCAACAGTTAAGGATGACATCTTGTGTGTGAAGTGAGGCACACCTATATCCCCATGGAGATGATCTATGAAATCAGAACAGCAAGAATTTGTGTTTGTAAAGCACTATAAAATGCTTTACATATGCTCTAACATTTAACCCTCACAACCACCCAGAGAGGTAGGTACTATTATTATCCCCATTTTACATTTGAGGAAACTGAAGCCCAGAGTAATTAAAGTCTTTACCCTGGGGTCCATACCCAGTAAATGCCTGAGGCAGAATTTGGACTCAGATCTTCTATTTGAATTGTTTTAGGAAGATTCTGAAGATTATGTGCCCATATAGGGTACCTGACACTGAAGTCCTTTCCGCCTCTGACTTACCAAACATTCAAACTCTGCTGCAGAGATCACAACTCTGATAAGCTGGTCATGTTGTTTAAATGCCAAATGTTGTGCTTTCTCTATATATTCATCAGTAAATAAAAACACAATTAATTGATGATTTTTGGTGGTTTTTGGTCGATGTGGTATTTAAAGGCTTTCCCTCTTGTTAAATGGCATTTTAATCATCACCAGCATCAGCAGCATCATTGCTATCATTGGTAATGATAGAGGGGCACATTTTCTTTAAGAAGAATCTTTAGGGATGCATTTTGTTCTACTGAGTCAAACGCTTTTTAAAAAAAAATCAATAGACAATAAACTCATTGGGATCTTTTATTTTCTGAGTTTCAGTCACCTGCATGACTGTAGATATGATCTACAGTAAAAAATCATTTGTAAAAGCCTTTCTATTCCCTTCTCTTATTTCCTTCACAGATAACTGTGATACCTGTGTAGATCATGCGGATAAAGATTTTATATAGATGAGAGACAAGGCATAGGAGTTGGCATTGATGTCTTCTTGCCTTTTTTTTCATTGTCTTGGTAGCATAGCTGTGATTTTATTCCAATTGTTTTTTATCTTCTGATTTTTTGAGAATTGATCCCTCAGTGCTTTGAAAATTGAGTTACCTCCTGCATGGGTTTTTTTTTTTGCAGAAAAACACTTTGCTCTTACTGCCTTTCTCTTCTTTCATCCCCTTTCCCATTCCTCATATAGCACATTAGAGACTGAGGTGTTAGAGTTCAAATGGGAAGTTCCCATGATTATCAATTATGTGAATGTTTATTACAAATCTGTTCCATTTTCACAAATATATATATATATATGAAATATTGCTATGTGCCAGATACCATGCTAATACTAAAGATACAAAAACAAGAAAATAAGAACCTTGTATTCTAAAAAGAGAAGTCAAAACATAAAGCAGAGCTAGAAGGGGATAAAGAGAGAGAATAGGAAACCACATGACATGGGGCTCCTCAAAATGTGATGATCTTAGACAGGCATTCAGGAATCAACAGGCATGCCCTAGAACAGTCATCCTTTGGCAAGCAAGGCAGCCGGTGGAGGGGTGGAGCAAAGCAGAGAGTTTGCTGAAAGTGAAGTTTAATCTGTTTGTTGCCTTCTGTAGACATAAGGTGCGTTGTGCTCCAGACAAAAGACTGTGTAAGACTTATTAGACTGTTATAATTAATAATGCTAATGTATGTATGTATGTTTATATATGTGCATGCATGCATCCGTGTATGTGTGTATGTATGTGTGATTTACTATGTGCCGGGAATTGTGCTAAGTTCTTTCCAGGTATCATTTCAGTTGATCTTCACAACCGTTCTGTGAGGTAGGTGATATTACTATCCTAATTTTACAGGTAAGGAAACTGAGACAAACAGGTTAAATGACTTGCTTAGGGTCACACAGCTAGTGTTCCTGAGTTCAAATTTGAACTCAGGTCTACTTGACTCCAGGGTAGACACTCTATTTACTGCAACACCTAGCTGCAAGATTATATGAGACTTTTTGACAGCTTTAATTATAAAATATATGTATCCAATTATCTTTTGACTAGAGTACTGCAGTGGAAGGAGATGAACCTGGGTTGAAAGAGAAAAATGATGTGAGTTGGTATGGGGAAGAGAATCCAAACAGCAGGGAGAGAAGAAAAGGAAGAAAGATCATGGGTTCGTCAATGTAGAACTAAAAGGGACCCTAGAGGTCATCATGCCCAATGCGCCCCCGACCCCCGCCAATTTTATAGATGAGGAAACTGAGGCTCAGAGAGGTTAAGGGACTTGCCCAAGGCCACACAGATGGGAAGTTCCTTGACTTCGAATCCAGAACCGTGCCCCTTACTATTCCTTACTGCCTCTAAGGGGAAGAAGGAGAAGGGAATTAGATAAAAGAAGACTCCTTATACCCGACAAGGTGAGAATGAAGTAAAATGCTAATAAAGTACAAGATGATAAGCCCATGGAAAACAGGCTCCCTCCTGGACTCTGGCAGGGAGGAAAAGAAACCCTTGGGGGTGACTCGGAGGAACTTGGCTCTGAAGGTAGCAGAGGAGTCAGGCTGCTGCTGGCCCAGCTCTCCAGGCAGTTCCCTTTCTTTGCTCATTTCATGCCTCTGCTTCTCTCACGTTTCATCTGAAAAGCAAGGTTTTGTTCTCAGGCTCTTTTACTGTCTCCACCTGGCTTCTGTTTCCAGCTGCTTCATTCCGATAATGCTTTTGTAACTTGAATGTTGTAGCTCCCTTTATCCCAGAGCTTGGCCTACTACATCAGCCCTCTGGGTTCTAGAGGAGGCACCTGCAGGGTTGAGGCAGGGGTGGGGAACCCGTGACCTTGAGGCCACATGTGGTCCTCTAGGTCCTCAAGTGCAGCACTTTGAATGGGAACTTCACAGAACATGAAGTTTGGATTCAAAGGGCCTCACTTGAGGGCCTAGAGCACCACATGTGGCCTTGAGGCTTCAGGTCCCCCCCAACTCCCACCCCAAGTTGTGGTATTTTTTCTCTACCTCAATGTCTTGAATGCCCACCATCTATGTTCCTGTCATTTTAGGATCAGTAATTAGTGCCCCAACTCTATTTCATTTAACATGGTAGGGGAATAGCTTTTGCAAAGATATATTTTCTTCAAAGATGTAACAAGAACAACATGCAAACATTTCTCCCAATAGCTCCAGAGTACTTTCCCCTAAACCACCTCAGTCTTTGGGAGAGTATAGTCAGAACATACCTCAATTCCGATATAGAATTAACCCCATTAAGTTTATATCTGGATATGACAAGGTAAGCCCTGCTGTTGGGCCTAGTTCCAAAGGTCATTCCTCAAAATAGCTCCCAGTCTTTGATGCTGAGCTGGCTGTAAAAAAAAAAATGGAATAGATTTGAACTCTTAGATTCCTCTGGCTCATTTTCCCTACCAACGTGGGAGACTTGTTATTATAGTTGAGTCATGTCCAACACTTGGTGATGCTATTTAGGGTTTTCTTGGCAAAGATATTGAAACAGTTTGCCATTTCCTTCTCCTTTCCATTTTACAGACAAGTAAACTGAGATGATAAGTTTAAGTGACTTGCCCAGGGTCACACAGCTAGTAAGTATCTGAGGCCAGATTTGAACTCAGGAAGATGAGTCTTCGTGACTCCAGGCCAGCACTCTATCCACTATACCACCTAAATGAGAAACAACACTCCCTGAATCTAAAATGGAAGGGAATTAAAAGACCAGGACTTGGGACCTATTTCTTGGGGAACTGTATGGCTTCGGATTGGCATCATCTCTCACCAGACACCATGAGCAGAGCCACCGAATGAAGACAAATGCGCAACTGAGGCAAAAGTGAATACTTCAGAAATTAATTGGAGAACCTGTCCGTCACCATGTGGTTAGCAGACTCAAACTTGTTATGGAATGTCTACACAGGATCCAGTGTCTTCGAGACACACCCCTTACATAGCATCATGATTCTCTTGGAAGAAGATTTCTCATTGTTCTTCATAAGGAGAGATTGTATCAGCTAAGCCTTTTAACTTCAGATCTCCCAAGTTACCAGCCTGGGGTCTATTGTTAGTGTCTCCTTTTTCAGATACCACCTAGACCTAATGAGAAGGATCTCTTAAAATTTATGTAGGCTGTCTTTTTTGCCTATCAGATATCTCTGAAATGGACGGACCGAGAAATTCACAGGCAAGAGTCAACTAGGAATTTCGAGAGCATCTTTATTAGCCAGGCTGGTGGCTGCCTCATGGAAAAACCCAGAGGAGACAGCCCTGAACTAAGGTGGGTATGTGCATTTTAAGCATTTCAGCACTTCTCAGTACAGCCTTGCAGTTTCTACAACAAACATAGTTCTGACAGGGTGGGGGGCTTGCTGCTACGCAAAGGGGCCCAACAGAAAGTAGGTGCCAGGAAAGGGACCCAATCAGAGAATGGTTGTCAGGAAGGGGGTGCCCAACAAAAAGTGGTTGTCAGAAGGGGAGGTGCCCAGCAGAAGGTAGTTGCCTGGCAAAGGGGGTCTTAACAGGAACAGTTACAAGTGTTGCCAGACAAGGGGGAATAACATTTTGACAGGGCCCAACAGAAATGCTGCTGCTAGGCAAGGTTATCCGACCCTGCCCAGCAACCTAACAGATATCTTTCAACCTAGAGGCCCCAGGGAGGAAAAGTGTCCACTTCACTCCTCCCTTTTCATGTAACTAATTCAAATGGGGGACTCATCAGAGGCCAGAGGGGTATAAGGCAGGCACAAAGCAAACAGTTTAATAGATTGGAGGCAATCCCTAATGTACTTAGAGGCACAGTTCACAATGCAAGGGGCTATTAGTAGACCAAGGCACAGGAGGACCAGGGGTCCTGCTATGGCAGACACCAGAGTAGTTAACCAAGGTAACCAGTTGAATAGAGACTGGAACCATGTACTCTAGGTACAAGATTTGGGACTCTAATTCTCTAATGTCTTGGTCCATGTGGGCACTAAGAGCATTGAAATTGCTGTTGCCCATGACTAAGGCGTCTGTGCTCATGGCCGTTGAACCCGCTATACCCAATCCTGCTAGAATGGGAATCAGGATAGGAACAGCCCTGGGAACACGTCCTCATTGGTTGAAGTGTTCCTGGGCTTCAGGCTCAGAATGCAAATAAACCTGGGGCAGGACATGAACCAGAGTCCCACACCCGTATCCTGACAGACTGGTGAAGAGGCCAATGAGGGCACACATATCGAAGTGAAAACTGACAGCCGCAAAGGAGGAATTCTGAGCAATAACCGTCCCATCGCCAGTCTTGCTTAGAGTCCACAAGTAGCAACCTATAGGAAAGAAGAGAAACAAAAGGTTGTTCCTAAAGGAAGTTGCTTAGGTAACTGTTATGACACATTTCACCTCATAACCACAGCTAGGTAGTGCCTAAAAGTGCTATTCTAGCAATTGCTACAAGTCACAGGGACTATATTTTTTGCATTTCTTCATATCTTCACCTCTTAGCACAGGGCTTGGCACTGAGTAAGTACTTAATAGATGCTTGATAAATGGTAGTGACTTGATAATTGTTCATCAGTTTTCACAAGAGTTCCCCTGTCTCCTACTTGGGTTAGAGTAAGTGATTTTCTTTTTTTCTCTTCCCCACTTCAAGAGTAGGCAGCATACATCTCTGTCCTACTGTGGCTTTTTTATTCCCCAAGGCTGGTTTTTGACAACACACCCCCTTTCTCTTGACCCTTTAGAATCATGAGTTGAAAGTTTATGAGTTCTGAAGCTTCCATTCACTTCCAAGCATGATTATTAAAAGAATATTCGTTAAGGAAGTATCAGTGTCAGAACTGATGCTATTAATCATTAGGATGTCCAACTTTGTTCTGGAGGACCTAGAGTAGATTTTCCTTTATGGCGCAGTGGTAGAAATGATTAACAAACATTATTGCCCATGATGGGAATGTTGTTGAAATTTAGATAATGTTCAAGGCAAAACCATTGTACTGATAAAGGGTGGGATGCTGTCAAAGTAAACCTCTTTTCTCCCCATTTCCCATATATTTATATGGAGATATGAGGGAGTCAGTAGAGAGGAAGAGCTTGAAGATGTGTGTGTGTGTGTGTGTGTGTGTGTGTGTGTGAGAGAGAGAGAGAGAGAGAGAGAGAGAGAGAGAGAGAGAGAGAGAGAGAGAGAGAGAGAAACAAAGAGAGAGAAACAGAGAGGGTGAGACAGACAGAGACAGAGAGACAGAGAGAGATATGCAAAGAATGGTTGATGAAATTAGTTCTTGGAACAAATCAGAGTGTATCCCCACTTTTGCAAGAGCATAAGTAAAGATCTTGGGAAAAAGATATCATATCCTTTGAGGCTGGAAAGAAGTATGAAATGTAGGTAAAGTCACAAATTAATTTGAAGAGGTACATACATATGATGATTGGCCTTCATCTGCTTAGTGAAGTAGAATGGGAACTTTAGGGTAAAGTTGGGGGCTTCAGGAGAGAAAAGATGATCTCAGCAAGCTGTGGGGAATATTATAGGACATGGATTCAAAGTGACTGTGGTAAGGAAAGAAGTTTAAACTCATGACTGAAATAAGGATTTAAAATTATTTGCCTCATCTATGAATCCCTATTTAAGGAAAAAGATACTCAGAGAATTATCTTAGTTCTAATGAAATCAATAAGCTAGAGTAGTACTGTATACTTTCACACCACATTTACACCATTTTCGGGTGGCTTATATTTATAAGTTCAGACAATAGTTTTCAGTTAGTAATACCTCATAGCATAAAGGACAACCTAAGCAATTAGAACAGGGAAAAATCATCTGTCTATATCCTTAGGCCCCTATGTCTGATGCTGAACAGTGGAGGTGGAGATAATCATCCAGGAAGGTATGCCTATTAAGCAGAGAGTAACGACAAATGCATTTAGGTACAACAGAAAGGGAAAGTATTTCTCAAATATTTTCAGAAGACAGTATAACTACATGCATTTTCATTTGACAAAAAAGAGATGAGACTCATGTTTTCAGTGTGAATAAAGAGGACAGAGGTTTAGAGGGAAATATGCCAGCAAGAATTTCTCATTTTCTTTTACCAAGTACAGAGAAAAAGGATGATATCCTTTTCATGTAAGCTGGCTCAGAAAGCAAGATGTCACCCAAGAGGACAAAATCATATTGATAAAAGGGATGTCTGAGCCCAGGTTCAGTACCTTTCTAGGCTTTGTGAATCTCCCATTCACTCCCTAGCATAATCATTAAAAGCAGAGTGTGTTCTGGAAATACCAGAGTAGACTTCCTTTTATAGCTTAGTAGGTACAAATGGGGTCAGAGGTCAATAGAAGCTATTGCACAGGTTCTGTAATAGGGCTCCTTCCTCATCTGTCATTGTGTGTGTTAGCTGATGTCATTCCCAAGCATTTCCTTTTGTTCTGTTTGGAGCCCAAGAGCTTATTCCTATCTCTGTTGGTGGAACAAAGATTCCTGAACAGTGATCCGTTCTGACTTGCCTGGGGGTTTTTAGAGCAATTTAGAATTGTGACCTACACCTTCTTAGGTCCCAGGAGGAAATAATACTACTTTATGAATTTGGCCCAGTGTAATTTTATTGGCACATAGAATGCTGGGTAGCTTCACCCTATCCTCCAGGAGACAGTAGTGAGCCAGAAAGACAGTCTGTGACAGTTGGCACATGAACTCTCTCCTGTCTTAGAAGCAACTGGAAGAGCATTGGTACGTTGTTATATTCTGTTCCTATTTATGTCACCTGCTTTCATATGAATTTTCATAAAATTTAACTTGTTGGAAAAATCTGTGTAGATTAGCATAAATAATATGTTTCCTCTGCTGGGATAAGGGATCCCTCATTCTTGGAGGGATGGACATAAGATGTGGAGGAAAAACCTGAACCTTTCTACTATTACTGTGAGTTCTAAAGGCTGTGCAGACCTGATGGGAAAGGTGTTGACTCTAAAACAAAACCATAGGTCTTTCTTTGGTGGAGAAAACAAATGTTAATTTGCTAGAATTTACTTCAATTCTTCACTGGTGAAGTAATATTTCTTATTTTAAAATAAGCTTAAATTTCTCAACAAAACAAATTGTTCTGCACACTATATTAATGTTACTACTGGGGCATTTTTCATATATACTAATGAAAATTCACCTTGGCATTATGTAGTGCTTCTCTCACTTGCACCCTCGCCCCCGGGTCTGCCTTATTACTTGCCAGCTCATACTAAATAGGCTCCGTCCTTCTGGGGATGGCGATCTCAGAGTCATTGTACTCACCATTGATATGTTTACTTTACCAGTCAACTGGTTGATAAAATTAGTTCAAAACAAAGGAGTTTACTGAAATAGAATAGTACTGAGAGCAGTACTCCTATAAGCTTGGGTAACACTCACACAAATACACATGATACCATGGGGAAAGTGGTTACACACAAAGACTGTACTAGTGGAAGAGCACACACCTAGGAGTATACCAGGGCAGCCAGGTGGTATAATGGATAGGATGCCAGGCCTGGAATCAGGAAGATTCATCTTCATAGTTCAAATCTGGCCTCAGATACTAGCTGGGTGACCCTAGACAAGTCACTTAACTTGTATTTACCTTGGTTACCTTGTATTAACCTTGGAGAAGGAAATGGCAAACTATTAAAATCTTTGCCAAAAAAACCCCAAATGGGATAATGAAAAGTTGGACTTTATTTTTTTATTTTTTTTTTATGGTGCCAATTTTAAATAATTTTATTCTCCAGGACAAGAATTGCATTTCCACTTGTTTACAGTACTGATAAAGTGCAATGCTGTTCACTTCTCTCCCCTCTGCACACATTCAAGTATTCAGAATGCCCAGATTTACACAGTAGCTTAAATGTTACTTTTTAAACTGCTACTGCCTTGGCTACAAATTTTGAGTCCTTCAATTTTTGGAAAAGCTGTGTGGAATGCCCTTTCTTCTGTTGTTTAGTCCACCTCTTCAATGGTGGGTCCAGAAGAAGCACCTCCAGATGGGGCTGCTCCACCCCATGGGAATCCACCAGACATGCCTCCTGGCATGCCCCCTGCACTCTGGTACAGCTTGGTAATGATGGGGTTGCAGACCTTCTCCAACTCTTTCTGCTGATGCTCAAATTCTTCCTTCTCAGCAGTCTGGTTCTTATCCAACCAGTTGATTATTTCGTTACATTTGTCAAGGATCTTCTGTTTGTCTTCATCACCAATTTTGCCTTGCAGTTTTTTATCCTCCACTGTAGCCTTCATATTGAAAGTGTAAGATTCAAGAGAATTCTTGGAGGACACCTTGTCTCTCTGCTTTTCATCCTCAGCCTTGTACTTCTCAGCCTCCTGGACCATACGCTCAATGTCTTCCTTGCTCAGACGTCCTTTATCATTGGTGATAGTGATCTTATTCTCCTTGCCTGTGCTCTTATCCACAGCAGAAACATTAAGAATGCCATTTGCATCAATGTCAAATGTCACTTCAATCTGAGGAACACCTCTGGGTGCTGGGGGGATTCCTGTAAGCTCAAATTTGCCAAGCAGGTTGTTATCCTTTGTCATTGCCCTCTCACCTTCATAGACCTGAATGAACACACCAGGCTGGTTGTCCAAATAGGTGGTAAATGTCTGTGTCTGCTTGGTGGGGATGGTGGTATTACGTTTGATCAGAACTGTCATAACTCCACCAGCAGTTTCAATTCCAAGAGAAAGAGGAGTGACATCCAACAGCAACAAGTCCTGCACATTCTCAGATTTATCTCCAGACAAAATGGCAGCCTGGACAGCTGCACCATAAGCAACAGCCTCATCAGGATTGATACTCTTGTTGAGCTCCTTGCCATTGAAGAAGTCTTGCAAAAGCTTCTGGATTTTCGGAATTCGAGTGGAACCACCCACCAGGACGATGTCATGAATCTGTGATTTATCTAGCTTGGCATCTCTTAAGGCCTTTTCCACAGGGTCCAGTGTGCCACGGAAGAGATCAGCATTCAGCTCTTCGAAACGGGCTCGAGTGATTGATGTATAGAAGTCGATACCTTCATAGAGGGAGTCAATCTTGATATTGGCCTGGGTACTAGAAGAGAGGGTGCGTTTTGCACGTTCACAAGCGGTGCGAAGATGGCAAATAGCCCTCTTGTTCTCACTGATATCTTTCTTGTGCTTTTGCTTGAACTCTGCAATGAAATGGTTGACCATTCGGTTGTCAAAGTCCTCCCCACCCAAGTGGGTGTCCCCAGCTGTGGACTTGACCTCAAAGATGCCATCTTCAATGGTAAGAATGGAGACATCAAAAGTACCACCTCCAAGGTCAAAGATCAACACATTTCTCTCAGCACCAACCTTTTTGTCCAAGCCATAAGCAATAGCAGCAGCAGTTGGCTCATTGATGATTCGGAGCACATTGAGACCAGCAATGGTTCCAGCATCTTTAGTGGTCTGACGCTGGGAATCATTGAAATAGGCTGGTACTGTGACCACAGCATTTGTGACGGTCTTCCCAAGGTAAGCTTCAGCAATTTCTTTCATCTTGGTCAAGACCATAGAAGACACTTCTTCTGGATAGAAACTTTTGGTCTCCCCTTTGTACTCCACTTGGACCTTAGGCCTGCCTGCGTCATTCACCACTGTAAAAGGCCAGTGCTTCATGCCTGACTGTACAACTGCATCATCAAATCTGCGACCAATCAGACGTTTGGCATCAAAAACCGTGTTGGTGGGGTTCATTGCAACTTGATTCTTTGCAGCATCACCGATTAAACGTTCTGTGTCAGTGAAGGCAATGTGGCTGGGGGTGGTCCTGTTTCCTTGGTCATTAGCAATGATCTCCACTTTCCCACGTTGGAAGACTCCCACACAGGAGTAAGTGGTGCCAAGATCAATGCCAACTGCGGGTCCCTTCGACATGGTTGCTGGGGAGTCGGGGGCCGTGGCTGACTGCTGTGGAGAAGGGAGAGCTGCTGCGCCGAGTCAAAGTTGGACTTTATTGAAACAACTGAACAATATCAGAAACAACATTGTGGTTAAGGCAATTCACACCTGTGGTACCAGAGGTATATCCCAACCCAAGTATTTTTTTCTCCTCCTGTTGTATTATCATATCATTCCCTCTGAATACAGTGTTTTAGAAAATCAGGTTACACAACTGGGGTCCCTGAGTTTGTTCCTTGTTGTACTTCAGCTCCCACCTTCTAGGTCTGACTCACTTTCATTCTGTCCTTTGATTCTCTGGACTTGCTTTCTCCCACTTGGTGAGTTACCCTTTCTTACCATTGCTGATATGATGTGTGAGAGAAATTCCCTCACTTACTGCAAGAGAAAAATAAATAATAGTTTTCTCTCAAGAATCCTACTTTGGGGCAGCTAGTTGGCACAGAGAATAGAGTACTGGCCCTGGAGTCAGGAAGATGTGAGTTCAAATCTGACCTCAGACCTTGACCCATACTAACTGTGTGGACAAGTCACTTAACCTGGATTGCCTGCCTCCAAAAAAAAAATGTCTTTCTTTATAGCAGGCTCTTTCCTCAACTGCCAGAGGTGCCCCAACTTCCAGAAGTCCTCTTATCCCAACTGATTCCATAGAGATTGCACCATTTACAGGGCTGAATAATTTTTAAAGGCAGCTAGAGATGTGACTAATTACAAAGCTGCTAGCCATTGGTTGCTTTTATCCAGTCAATGGTAGATGTGGTCCAACAAATTGATGAAAGAACTTCCCCATTCTTAAAAGAGCAATGAAATGTACAAACTTCTTTATGATTCTTTACCAGCTGGAAATGCCCTCTCTATACAATTTTTTGTTTCACTTATAATCTAAAATAGGCTTTCCCCCATATCGTTACATTGAATTATGAATATCTGGGGCACTGTTAGGGTAATCGTTACTGTTCCTATAAGACTCCTACTTCAAGAGTAATAGTAGTAATAATAAATAATAAAAATAACTAAGACTTACATGGTGCATACTATGTGCCAGGTACTGTGCCAATTGATTTGCAATTTTCTCATTTAGTCTTCACAACAATCTAGCAAAGTAGGTGTTATTATTATCTCCATTTACAGATGAGAAACAAGGACAGACATTAAGTGAATTACACAGAAGTATACAGCTAGTGTCTAAGGTGGGATTTGATCTCAGGTCTTCCTAACTCCAGTAATTTTAAGCATTTCCAGGTGGCCCAACAAAGACCTAATCTAAAATGATACCCATCAGGTAGGAAACCACAAAATAAGGTTACTGACTTCTATAACTGTTTGTCCCTGCCAAGAAGGAGGGCTATCTCTCACTGATTGGATTGTGGGATCACAATTTAATGTCTTAAAAAAAAATCAATATTAAATTGATGTTACTTTTCTTACTTAACAGTAAATCTCATATTGTGTAAAAAGGGAAGAATTATATGTACTATTATCTGTCAACAGAAGGAGGTAAGTGTAACACAAGAAAAATAGCTATAGAGGATTAACGGTATTTTTAACATGAGAAGAAAAAGCAATTATTTGAGAAAATCACAACTGAGGAAATTTCTGTCTAACAGTATGTGGAAAAACAAATTAGAAAAGTTTACAAGATAGGTTAAATATTTCTGGAAAATATTTTTAAAATTGCATAACTATTGATTTCATATATTCAGGAAAATTCAATTATTATAAGAGAAGATGTTTTAAAAATATACTGTAGTCTACACATGCCTACCATGTATCTCTCTATTGCCCTTTGGCTGAACCTAAAGTTTAATTCTTTGGAAACTGGGGTATTCCATTATTTGTAGGCATATAAAATCACTGGAAAAATATTGGTTTTAAAATGATAGCCTTTGGTTTCATGGATAAACTTGGGGTCATTAGAAGTACTGCACATTTTCCCAAATGCAATCTCCTTTTCAATTCTGAGTCCAGGTTATTGTCTACAGTGCCTGTTCAACATAAAGGTACTGATGGATCAGCTTTATTGATTATCTGTCTAACTGTATATTAGTCTGAACAAGAGTAGGCTACTGGATATTGCCAAAGAATTGTGGAGTTAGAGATATCAAAAGTATGTATGTCGCAAAAAGGAGGCTTTACTAGTCATGCCCTGTACAGCTCCCATGTTCCACTGATGCTAATTCAATGATAAGATATCTAGAACACAAGTGGCTAAACATACAATCACATGTGATGAGAAGGGTAGAGAATTTATACCCTGTATTGTTAGAGAGACTACAGATCACACATTTATTGAGACCATGATCTATCAAAGTATTATTTTTTTGAATGCCACCCAGGTGATGATTTTTTTAAAAGTTCATGGAATAACAAGAAAATAATTATCTAAAAATTTTGCTGTTATGACAGCCTTGAGTATGTCTTGTTGAATTTTTCCATGGATATGTTCATGTCCACATGGATTGTCAATAAGCTGATATTGACTACCCTCCTCCAGCAAGCTGTGATTCCCTCTAGGAAAGAGCAGGAGATAGATGCTATACCTGATTACTCCACACTTCTCAGAAATGGGATATTTGGCTAGAATTATAACTTCCTGTAACCTTCATTGTTGCTGGTCTGCGTTTTTGGATCAAGATACTTCTCTTAGTTTTTTTTTTATATTTGAGGTCTTGGATTATTTTCAAAATACTGGTTATAGAAAAGACCATCACAAGTAGTAAATTATGAAGAAACCCACTTATCTGAATAGATAGCAAACAGAAATTAGAAGAGTTATGCAGATCAGAATATATAGACATATGTTGGAGATATTGTGAGTTCAGTTTTAGGCCACTGCAATAAAGGGAAAACTGAAATAATACAAGTCATACTTTTTTTTGTTTTCCAGTACATATAAAAGTTGTTTACACTATACACAGTCTAAGTGTGCAATTTAGTGTCTAAAAAAGTACACACTTTTATTAATACTTTATTGCTAAAAAATGGTAACCTTCACCTGAGCCTTTTGTGAATCAATCTTTTTGCTGGTGGAGGGTCTTGCCCTGATGTTGGTGGTTGCTGACTAATCAGGGTGGTGGTTGCTGAAGGTTAGGGTGGCTGTGGCAATTTTTTAGAATAAGACAGCAATGACGTTTGCACATTAATTGATTCTTCCTTTCATTTGAACATCTAGAAGTTATTATAGGGTTATTAATTGGCCTAATTTCAATATTATTATGTCCCAGAGAATAGGGAGGCCAGAAGAGAAGGAAAGAGATGGAACGAGAGCTGGTCAGTGGAGCAGCATCAATGAATTAAATTTATTGTCTTGTGTAGGTGTGGTTCATGGCACCCCAAAACAATTACAATAATAATATCAAAGATCACTGATCACAGGTCACCATAATGGATATGATAATAACGAAACACCTTGAAATATTACCAGGATTACAAAACTATGACACAAAGACATGATGTGAACACATGGTGTTAGAAAAAATGTTACCAATAGACTTGCTTCTTACAGAGTTAACACAAACCTTCAGTTTGTGAAAAACAAACAGCCCTTCCCCCTCGCAATATTTGCCAAGTACAATAAAACAAAGCACAATAAAACAAGGTATGCCTGTACACGACAATACAGATTGAATGAGCTCTCCCACTGGGAGTAAGGTGTCTTAGCTCAACCCAGAAACTTCCATATCTTTTTCAAGGGGAAATTCCCCAAAGTCTCTAGAGAGAGAAGCTGAAAATCAGAGGTATGTTATAGGGCTGGTTTTCTACCACATATCTGCTTTCCAAAGCTAATTCTCTTCCTCGCTAGATTTCTCTGAGGATCTGGGACCACATGTATCCACAAAGCAGGAAGAAAGAACAAGGATTTTCTTCTCCCAAACTCTAGGGCCAACTACATCACTCAGTCATGGGGATGGGGTGCGAGTGTGAATATTCATTCTCTCCACCAATAAGAAGTCTTATGCAAATACAACAGGTGCATACCTTGAGTCATACTATATATCAGGCTCCTAAGGATTGTTTACAATTGTTTACATTGGTATCTCTTGATTCTTGAGGGCCAAGAGGAGACAAACTCAGCTAGTTTCAAACAAACAAAAACCCCACCATGTATTCAAATTACAGAAGGTAAAAAAAAAAATCAAAATTGCTACCTTCAAAAAAATTTATCCACAATTAGACAATCAAATTTCAAAGATATCATTAAAAGAAATCATGAGGTCCTTTTCAGCTTTTCATATCTAATTTCAGAATTTTTGCTAGCCTAGGAAGGAGAATGGGTTAGCCTGCAAAACACAGACTTTCTATCATGTTTTAGATTCTTTCCTCTACTTTTGACTCAGTTTTAACCTCAGTTAACCACTCTCTGCTTCAATCTGACTGTAAGTAGGGTGAAATTAATATTTGCTACTAGCTACCTAGCTTGGAGGCAAGAATTAATGAAATGTATCTTTGAGTTCTTGGAGAGGCATAGAATAACTTTTTTTCTATAAACCCCTAGTATCACTATAGCTATAACATGTATTATTATAGTATGTGGCATATATTGTATTGAATCAGTATAGTACTGACTATACAGTATAGTACAGTATAGCTACAAAACCAGTCTTGAAATCAGAAATATCTGAGTTTAAGCTTTGCATCTGACCCATAGGATCGTGACTGAGAGTATATGGGGACCTTTGATGCCACCTAGTTCAAATCTCTTATTTTAGGTGTGAAAACTGAGACTTGGGAGGATAAATCATTGCCCAAGGTCATATACATGAAAGCATCACATACTAATCATGCAACAATGAGCAAATCACTTAATCTTTTAGTGCCCCAGTTAAAACTATAAACTATATACCAGGATCAAATCTGCATTGGTGAAGAAAGTTTCCATATTAAGAGTTCCATAAAATAATGAAATCACAAGTATGGATAAAAATAAGTCTTTGACCACTCTGGTGGCAAAGTTGATAGGATGGAACTAGTTTCTGGCTAGTTCTCCCTTATATTTCCCCCATTCATGTCATCCAATACAACAAAGCCTCATCTATTTAAAATGTGATTCTTTGAAATCACCAGAACAATTCTGCAATTTGGAGGGATGAACAACTCTCAGTAATACATCCCTAAAAATGCCTTCAAAGAAATACCCTACCTGAACTCTGTGTGTATAAGTGTGTGTGCGTGTACGTGTTCATGTGTGTTTGCTTATGAACATACTTGTGATATTTGATGTTTGAAGACAAGTATTTTTCAACTGCTCTTTCCTGCCTCCAAGGAAGTGTGGGACACAATTCAATTCAATTGAACCAATATTTATTAATTGTCCAGGATGCTAGATACTCTACTAGGACCAGGGAAGATACAAAGTTCACCAAATACATGGTCCTACTCTCGAGGATCTTATAATCTCTTAGTAATAGATTATCTTCAGGAGCTCTCCTTCTCCCACCAGACTCATGTCTCTTTTGGGAGCAGAAACCTCTAATAGCTTCAGTTTTTGAGAAAGCAGTGTTCCTCTACTCTTCTACCCTTGCCAATAGCTGATAGTAATATCCATCCTAGTAAGTTGATATACAATACTGCATGGTATGACTATGCCAAGGTTACCTTGGAATGTGTAGAATGAGGATTGTGATTTCTATCATTATAACCCAATCTGTGCTAACTGTCTTCATAGGGAGAGGGAGGGAGTTTCCAAGGGTCTTTTCAGGCATCCTTAAGGCCTTTACAGATATCCTAGCCACAATAATAATCTATATGGTAACTGGATACAACAAAACCCAAATATAATCATCTTATACTTTTAAGATCACAGGATCATAGATTTATAGTGTGCAAGGACCACAGGCTGTCTAGTCCAATCTAAATTTTTTGGACTGGACTTACAAGTTTTTCAATATATTTTAATTTATTTCATTAAATATTTCCCAATTACATGTGAATATTTTAACGTTAAATTTTTTAAAATTGAGTTCAAATTTCTCTCCATTCTTCCTGCTTCTGGCCACCTCATGCCCCTTTGTCATCCTTGAGAAGGCAAGCAATGTTATTGATTATGCATATGAAATCATGAATAATTTATTTCCATATTATTCATGTTGTAAAAGAAAACAGACAACAAACTCTAAGAAAAGCAAAATAAAAAAGTACGCTTCGATCTGCATTCAGAGTGTACCAGTTCTCTCTATGGAGGTGGATCCTAGGTCCTTTAGAATTGTTTTGGATCACTGTATTGATATGAGTAGCTAAATCTTTCACAGGTGATCATCCATACAATATTGGTATTGCTATGTACAATGTTCTTTTGGTTCTGCTTACTTTACTTTGCATGAGTTCATATAAGACTCCCAGGTTTTTCTGAGACCATCCTACATGTTATAGCACAATCATATTCCATCACATTCCTATATTATCACTTGTTCTTCCGTTCTGTAATGGATGGGCATCCTCTCAATTTGCACTTATCAGTCATTACAAACAGAGCTGCTATAAATATATTTTTGGTACATATGGATCCTTTCCTGTTTAATTTGATCTCAGTGATATAAAAACCTAGCAGTAGTATTGCTGGGCTAAAGGGTATACACTTTTTATAGCGTTGGGTGCAGTTCCAAATTATTCTCCACACTCGTTGGACTAGTTCACAATTCCACCAATAGTATTTTGGTGTCTCATTTCCCCTCCACATCTCCTCTGGCATCTGTCATTTTCCATTTTTGTTATATATCTCAGATTTGTTTTGACATTTCCCTAATCAGTAGTGATTTTAGAGTATTTTTATCTATTTGATTTATTCTTTTGAAAACTTTCTTTTTCTATTCTTTGGCCATTTATAACTGGGGAATGACTTATTTTTTATAAATTTGACCCAAGTTTCCTATATTTTTGAGAAATGAGCTCTTTATCAGAGAAATGGTGTTGCTTCTCCCAGTTTCTGTTTTCCTTCTAATTTTGGCTGCATTAATTTTCTTTGTGCAAAAGTTTTTTAATTTCATGTAACCAAAATTATCCATTTTATTTTCCATGATCCTCTCTTTCTCTCATTTTGTCATAACCTCATATTCATTGACCTGACAGGCATGTTTTTCCATGTTCCTCTAATTTACTTATACTATCACCCTTTATGTCTAAATAATTCATCAGTTTTGACCTTGTCTTGGTATGTGGTATGAGATGGTAGTCTATATCTAATTTCTGCCATATTGATTTCCAGTTTTCCCAGCAATATTTTGTCAAATGGTGAATTCTTACCCCTAAATCTTGTATCTTTAGCTTTATCGAACACTAGATTACTACTGTAATCTTTTGTGATCCTAATCTTTTCCTCTGACCCATCACTTTATTTCTTAGTCAGTACCAAATTGATTTGTTTACTGCTTTGTAGTAGTTTGAGAAATGGTATTGTCAGACCACCTTCATTTACTTTATTCACCCATCAATTCACTTGATATTCTTGACCAGGTGTTCTCCCAGATGAAAGTTACTATTTTTTCTAGTTCTGCAAAATAATTTTTGGTGGCTTGATTGGCATGGCATTAAATAATTAAATTAGATAGTATTGTCTTTTTTTATTATATTGACTCCATTTACTGATTAACAATTAACATTCCTCTAATTATTTAGATCTGTATTTTTATGAAAAATGTTTGTAATTGTGTTCATATAGTCCCTGAGTTTGTCTTGGCAGGCTGACTCCCAAGTATTTTATATTGTCTGCCCTTATTTTTTATGAAATTTCTCTATCTCTTCCTGCTGGGTTTTATTGGTAGTATATAGAAATATTGATGATTTATATAGGTTTATTTCTATTCTACAACTTTTATTAAAATTGTTACTTGCTTCAGATAGTTTTTTTATTTGATGCTCTAGCAATTTCTAAATATAACATCATATCTGTAGAGTGATAGCTTTGTTTCCTCATTGCTCATTTTTCATTTCTTCAATTTCTTTTTCTGTCTTATTGCTACAGCTAACATTTTGAGTACAAATTTAACAATAGTGAAGTTAATGGATATCCTTGCTTCACCCTTGATTTTATTGGGGAGACATCAAGTTTATCTCTGTTACAGATAATGCTTGCTTTTAGTTTTAGATAGATACTACTTATTATTTTAAGAAAGCCTCCATTGATTCCCATGCTTTTTAAAAATAGAAATGGATATTTTATTTTGTCAAAAGCTTTTTCTGTATCTATTGATATAATCATATGACTTTTTTATTGATATGGTCAGTTATGCTTATAGTTTTCTGAATATTGAAGCAGCTTAGCATTGCTAGTGTAAATCTCACTTGATCAAGGATATGACCTTTGTGATATATTTGTGTAAACTCCTCCCTAGTCTTTTATTTAAACAATTTGCATCAATATTTATTAAGGAAATCAGTCTACAGGTTTCTTTCTCTGCTTTTGCTCTCCCTGGTTTATGTGTCAATACCCAACCTCATTTTCAAAAGAGACCCAAAGAGTTATGTGATTTGCCCGAAGCCAGATAGAAAGAAAGTGGGAGAGCTGGCTTTTGAACCCTGTTTCTCTGACTAAATCTAAGGTTCTTTCCACAGTATCATTTAATTGTCTAGCACTGTTATTCATGAGATGTGGCAGATTACTTTTAGTTATACAAGCCAACTTAACATGTATAATACAATGAATTTTGCTAAGCAAGTGAGGACGAGAAGGTCTCTTACCTTTCCAACTTGCCTACTTAATGACTCCCCATCCTTTCCTTCTTTCTCTACGATTCTACCTAAACTGAAGTCCAAGTCACACACATAACAAGAGGCAGAATGAGATTCAAACCTATATCCTCTGATTTGAAATCCAGAGTACTTTTCAATGCACCACACTCTCTATTCATGTATTTACAGTCTCCTTTGCAACGTATTCCCATAATTGTAGCCATTTACTGTGGAGTCAAAATTCTTTAGCCTTAACATGGACTTTAGACATAATCTAGCCCAGGGATGGGGAACCATTGGCTTCAAGGCCACATGTGGCCCTCTAGGTCCTCAAGTACAGCTCTTTGATTGAATCCAAACTTCACAGAATGATTCCAAACTTTACATTTAGATTCAGTCAGAAGGCCATGCTTGAGAACCTAGAGGGAACATATGACCTCAAGGCCACTGGTTCTCCACCCCTGAGTTCTAGCCTATGAGTTCTTCACCTGAGTTTATGGATCCCCAATGTTTCTTTGGATAGATTTAGGGGGTCTGTAAATTTGGATGGGGGAAATTACATTTTTATTTCAATATGATTGATTCTTTTTCTCACCTGATGTATTTTATAGTCCTTACCAGGCTATCAAAATGGAGCAAGACAAAAAGTAGCTTAGGAACTTGTTCTAGTCAAAGGGTCATAACGTAGGTTTAGTTAGATCTTTAGTCAGTCAACAAGTGTTCGTTAACTGTTATGTGTCAGACACTATATTGAGTATTGATAATATAAAGAAAGCTAGTCCTTGTCTTCAAGTGATTTACATTCCAATGAGGGATACAACATGTAAGTAACTAGGAACATGCTACATACATACACACAATAGAAATAAGATAAGAGAAAGGAGAAGGCATTAGTAAGTGGGATGGGAACAGAAAATATCTCTTGCAGAAGGCTGGATTTTGACTGAGCAGGGAAGTCAGGGTAGAAGTGAGGGACCGTGAAGAATAGTAGACAGCATGAACCTAGACGAGATATCACATGCTATCTCGCTCCACCTTTTCATTTTACAGGAAGAACCTAAGACCAAGCAAGTTGAAAGGAATTTTTCAAGGTCACAGAGTGACTTTGTGGGAGAGTTATTTGTCGTTAAAAATGGTTTGGTTCATTCTGAAGAGCAATTTGGAACTATGCCCAAAGCATAATAAAACCAGGTATATCCTCTGACCTACCAATACCGCTCCTAGGTCTGTGTTCCAACAGAGATAAAAAACAAAAATGGAAAAAGACATATATAAACAAAAATATTGATTGCAGCTCTTTTCTAAGGACAAAGAATTAGAAACTGAGAGGATACACATTAATTGGGGAATGGATGAACAAGTTGTGGTATATGATTATAATGGAATTCTATCGTACTGTAAGAAATGATGAGTAAGACGCTCTCAGAGAACCCTCGAAAACTTGCATGGGTTGATGCAAAGTGAAATGTACTGTGTACAAAGTAACAGCAATATTGTAAGATGATCAGCTATGAATGACTTAGTTATTATATGGACAACTCTTATGAAAGATGCTGTCCATACCCAGAGGGGGAAAAGCTGATAGTGTCTGAATGCATATTGAAAAACACCTTTTTTTAACTTTATTTTTTTTTTTGATTTATGTTTTCTTTCACAATATGACTATTATGGATATATTTTGCATGACTACACATGTAATAACCTATATGAAATTGCTTGCCTTCTCAATGTGGGGAGAAAGGAAGAGAATTTAGAATTCAAAGTTTTAAAATTAAATGTTAAAAATTGTCTTTACATGTAACTGGGGAAAAATAAAATGCTAAATAAATGCCAAAAAATGTTTGAGAAAAAAATTGGTTGATTCATATTGGTCATCCATTAAAAATTATCCAAACTGCTCAGAGAAGGGGATTTTTCCAGCATGTCATGGATACAAAAGGCAGGCATAGTGAATTGCTAGAAACCTTGTTGAAAGACGAGTGTAAAAGAAACACTAAATTTATACCACCCTTCCATCCTCCTCTCTACCTTCAGGTACTGTTTTCATTAGAAAGCCTGTATAAGCCTTGCAGTTACCACTCTTGACCACTAGATGGTGAGTATGTGTAAATGAGGCCAAATGGTAAATGAATTTTCATTCTGAGGTTTTAGGACACTAGCAGAAACTGATGTAAACTTGGAATAAAGTAGATGTTCATTAGGCTTTGTTGGATGAGGAAATTTTCAAATGTGAAGAGATATAAAACAGGAACTATTTTACTACCATCAGGATTGCTATATTCTTCAACTGTAGACTCTTTGAGGACAGGGATGAAATCTGTCAAATAATTTAGTATAGCGTTTAGTAAAGATACTGAGAAGATGTCAAATGTGTAAAGAGTGATTACATATAAATGTAAATCCTCCCTTTCTCAGCTATTTTGTCAACTGTGTTCTGACTTATTTAGAGGTTGAAGGGGAGGGCACTTGTATCAGTAAGCACCCCAACATATGGTGAGTGGGGAGGAGCTGCTATCCCAGGTTCTTAGATCTGCAATCATAAAAGGAAAGCAACTTTCAAGGGGTTAACAATCACTTTAATTAAGCACATGTATCATTCCTTTAACCAAGTACATATATCATTGTTAGTTCAGGGAGTCAGCACCATGAATTTCAAAGAAAATACAGAGAAATCAAAAGATCAACAGACATGGCTTCCTCTGCCTGAATTCAACAGACAACTGGACTCCAATTGTCTGACCAATGTTACCAGGGAAGAAAGCACGAAATGTGGGTTTTCAAAGCCAGGGGGCTCTTTAGCAGCTTCCCAGAGTCCTCATCTAGAACTCAAACCTTCTTGAAAAAACTAAGCCTCAAAGTAAAACCTCACCCTCTGAGTATTTATACCTTTTTTAGAGCCAGAGGACTTCACAATCCTTTGACCCAGTATCTCAGTAGAAAAAACAAAAGATACTTGGGACCCTCCTACAAAACAGCTCCCCTAATCAAACTTTCCACAATGGGCAGGCCGATCATTGAGTGGGAAAGATCTTTAATCACATTAAAATAATTAATGATACAAATACATATACTGTTTCTAGTTAAAGAAACTCTTGTTTCTGTATTTTACTCCTTGTAAAGACTCTTGATTGATAACGGCAAGATTCAGTCAGAGGCATTTCATTATACTAAAACAAAAATAGCAAAAGATTCAGTTTTAATTGCCATCACAGCATTATTCTTAAGTTTAAGAGTACTCTGTGGTTCTTTATTTCTGAAATTATAAATGAAGAGCCTTTGCCAGTCAGCTTACCTTTAATAGCCTTTGGACAAAATTAACTCAAAGCAGTCATTATTTTAACATAGGAAATAGTAAGAACAGTAACTCTCAAACATCACCTGTAAAAACCCAGGACACACTCTCCCACAAATGCATAATAGTATGTGAAGACTGGGCATGGAATATACTGGTAGTGGTATTTAGGGACCACATATGGCTAAGACAACTGATGCCTCTGGTATCTCAGGGTCCCAATATCCTTCCTAAGACTCACTGTGCCTGCCCATCTCCACAGCTCAGCTCTCAACTGCCAGATCTCATTCTCTCTTAAATCCAGTCCACCTCTATTCTTTTCTGCCAGTGGTTATGTTCCTTGGAGCTCCTTTACTTCTCAGTGTGTATGTCTCTTTTTCTCCACTTCCTGTTGTATGATATGTATTCTACTGGGCAGGTTGCTCCATCATAAGATATCATAGCAAATTGGAGCCTGAGAGGGAAATTCTCTTCTCTCCTTTTCTTCCCCCTCCCCCTGTCCCTCTGGTAGAGGTGCAGGAACTACACTCCATAAAGTTGCTCTCTTCTGTGAATGTCTTTCATTTCTTTAAATGTCTACTGAGTTGGTTAACTTAGCTCTTTAAAGGCTATCAAGGGCATGGCCAGTCTTCTGCCAAACAATGCCAAGCTCCCCTTCCAATTCAAAAAAGGGAATTTTTTTTCATATTTCATAGAGGGATGTAGATATTTTTACTTAAAGTATTAGTACCTAATATTAGTCAGTTAATATTAAACTAACCATATTGTTACTCTTTTTATGTTGCCTTTTACTTTTTGTAATTAAATCGATTGAGCTGGAGTGAGGAACCCACACCTTTGTCCACCCTTAGGCTAGTTAAACACAAACCAATTGTACTTTCTCAAATTTTGGGTGACGTTATGTAGACTACTGTACCAAGGAGTATGCTGAAATGAACAGACATAGTCTCACTCATTAAAGTGCTTAAAATCAAGACTCTCTTTGAGTTCCCAATTAAATCATACCCAGATATCAATTTAAATTGACAAGCATTATTAAATACTTAATATATGCAAGGAAAAGAGACCATAGAGAAGCTAGAGATAGAGAACTGGTCTAGAAGAAAGGAATAACTGGGTCATAACCTTTCTACCTAAGGCTCGAAGTTTCAGCAGAGATAAAGTTCTGCATTGGTAGAAGGAATTTCATCACTCAGGATTTCCCTATATCATTGAAACCATGTGTCCAGTCCCTGTTCCACTATGTATCCCAAGCTGTTGCTCAGCATTGTGATGATGATGGATTCCTGCTTCCAATAATAACAGATTAATGTAACACTTTAAGGCTTATAAGTAATTTTCTTCAGAACAATACTATGGATTCAGTAGTGTTTAGGTATATGATCCTTATTTTACAGATAAGGAAACAGATTCCAAGAGATTAAATGACTTTCCCAATCATGTCAGCAGTCAGTAGCAAAGATAGTATTTGAAACCAAGTTTCTCAACTCACTATTCAGCATTCCACCCCCTAGTGTGTCTCCACTGTCTCTGAAGTGGCTTATAGTTAGAGGATTAGTTAAAGCCAAAAGGGATCCTAGAGGTCATAGTATTTCACCTGCTTTCTTTCACCAATGAGGAAGCTGAGGTCTATTGAGTTCAAATGGCCTACACAAGGTCACATGGCTACAATTGGAACCCAGGTCCACAGACTCAAAATCAAATCCTCTTTAACTATATCCTGATTTCTCCAGTATTGTAGGAATAATGGGGGAAAAAGACTTGCTTTTATAGTTCTTAAACACTGAAATTTACTACTGAAATTGTATAATCTCTATTCACCAAAGTATTTTAAAATCTGATAGATAACCCTCTGGCTTAGAAAGAGCCTGGACAGCTGTAGAGGATGGGATCATTTGAACTCTCAAAATGCCTTGCAGATATAAAATTCAATAATTCATGACTGTCACACTGTTTTAAAAATAAAACACATTATCAAGGAAATTCCAAGAATAAGTGAGTTAGGGAGGGTTGAGGGACATTTGTGTTTAATTTCCATTGTCCTTTTAAAATATTTCTAAGAAACTCAACATTCAGTCACAAGTATTAAATATGTTAACTTATTTTGATTTCCAATAGGATTTGACTAGTTATATCACTGTGTCTAATATAAATACTAGTATCTCTTGGATTGTCTCCTTAGTCTCTTTTCTTTTAATAGTTGACTGCCACATGATGAGCTATGATAAAAAGAAAATTTGGTTAAAAGGGGTTCAGATTTTCTTTAGCTACAGTTTTTAGTATGCCATCTCTTCCACAGCTTTCTGCTTCTATCCACTGTCTACAAATAGCAGTTGTGGCTTATCAAGCAGGATAATGACCAAGAATGTTGGGCTTCATGCCCATTACTTTACAAGGACCTCAAAGTGAAAACAGCATGATGATGATCCAGCCTGACCTTTGATCCTATGTTCTGCAAAACATTTTTATTGACGTGCAACTTTGCACCCAGGCCCTCATCAGTGATGTGGTAGTGGATGGTAGTGCTGACCTTGGACTGAGGAAAATCTGGGAACAACACCTTCCAATTACACTCACTGGCTATGTGATCCTGGACAAATCTGTTCACCTTTCAGTACCCCCAGGCAGTTCTCTATCAATTAAGCAATTATGAAGCACCTAGAATTTCTAGGCACCATGCCAAGCACTGGAGGTACAAAGGCAAATGGAACTATCCTCGAAGCTTACGTTGTAATGGGGAAAATAAGATATGTATATCATATATATTTATATTCAAACATTGTTTTTTAGTCATTTTCAGTCATGTCCAACTTTTTTTGACTCTAGTTGGAGTTTTCTTGAAAAAGATATTGGAATGGTTTTCAATTTCCTTCTCCAGCTCATTTTAAAATGAGGAACTGAGGCAAATAGGGTTAAGTGATTTGCCCAGATTTGTGTGTCTGAGGTCAGATTTGAACTCAGGTCTTCCTAATTCCAAACCTGGTACTCTGTATCCACTATGCCACCTTGTCACTCTTTTTGGAACTATGGCTTTGTGTATTGTATAGTTCTTTGCCTCTACTTATCCAATATTACCAATAGTCCCCCTTTTAATATTGTCTTTTCAAAATTTATTTATAGTATTTCAATATTCCAAGGGTTTATAGTTCTATCACCATGGATACTACATACCAAGATACATTTGACAATTCCTCTATGGCTTGATAGACAGTTTTTTAGAATTGTGCCCTGCCTCCCTCTAAGTCCTGCATCCATTACTCTGTGGTACATTAGGCAATGAGCCTTTCTCAACCCTGCTAGGCTAGTAGTCCTCAGCAGGCCGCACACCCACATTCAAGGTATCCATGATAGCTTCTGTCAGAACGTATTCTCTGCTGTCATTCATTTCAAGAACCCAGTCACCCCCGTGCCACAAAAAGGTATCAGAGAAGGACTTTACTCTAAATAACAACTCAACTTTAATTGATAACAGGTTTAGGGGTGAATGGGATAGACAGGGAGAGGTAAATCAAAGGAAATAGGCTGTGTGCCTTAAAGAAAAAAAGGGAAGTAGGAGAAACAACCATTAAACAGGCATGGTCTTTAAAGATAAGGCTTGGTATATAGTGAAGAGATTGGAGTATCTGGAAGTTAGGAAGAGCTGAGTTTGAATTCTTCCTTTGATGTTCATGTGAACTTTTGCAAACCCTAGAGCACAATATGAATGCTAGTTGCTATTATCTCTTGAGGTTGTTCTGGGGATGAAAGAATCATTTCCCATATCAAGAAGAACACTGAGTATTTAGGAAGGAGAACAATGTAAGTGCAAAGTCTTTTTAATAGTTTCCTACCATGGCTGTTAAGTATTTTAAGCTAAAGATGCACAGGGAACTTAGAGCCTTGAGATTCTGATTGAAGTTTACTGTGATAGAAGATTTCTTTTGAAGAGCCAGCACTATATTGAAAATATTGAGCTGAACTAACTAAATAAAACAGGAATGTCAATAAAGAGTAGGAACCCAAAGCTGAATGTAATATGATGTTATATAGCAATCTTGAAAAATTCAAATACGTATGCTACCTTTGTAATAAAGTTTGAAGAAGGCAATATAAATATTTACAGCTAAATGTGAAAGTAGAAGGAATTTGTGAAAGAGGACAGATAGTCTAGTTGATTTAAAAAAGATTCTTTATACTATTTATGAATAAGTATTTTGATCTTCAGATCTAAAAAAAATGAAAGGTAGCATCCTTACTCTGTTATGATGACCTAATACTCATAGCTATGATTTCTACTTATAAAAGGCTTTATATAATTTTAATGTACTTATAAATTCTTAATTAGTTAATCCATGCAGTAGTGCCAATTCAAAAGAAGAAAAGGAAAAGACAGAAGCAAATTAATTCCAGGTCACAAATTGATTATTGATTTAAAACAATGAGTCAGAAACAGAACTAGATTTTTCTCCTTTTCCACTGACTTTCTCCCCTTTCTTCTACTTTGCTTTCTAGACTTATTGCATTCCACTCACCTAGTGGGTTCTCATGGGGCAAGCAAAGCCAGAGCACAGATTCCAAGAAAGGATGGGAAAATGAGACTTCCACTTCATTCTGTTTTGCTCTCAAGCTACTTTCCCATTTCTTACCTTCTTTCACAGACAAACTTTCAGTATTAGTAGCTTACACCTGATACCCCAACTTTCATATTACATATTTCTCCTTACATCCTATAATCTAACTTCCACCTTAGTTACTGTACTACATCTATTCTCTCAGAAGTAGCCAGTGACCATTCAGTCAACAAAGACCTTAACTTTAGTTGTCTTTCTCTTTTAATTTATGTGGTTTTTTTTAAAATTAAATTTTTTTTTAGTTTTTAAGTAAAATAATTTTTTTATATAGTTTTGTAAGTTATACCACTTTCTTTTCTCACAATCATGTGAAGTAGATAATTATCAATGAAGAAACTGAGCCTTAGAGAGGGAAAATTATGTCCAGGGTCCCAGAATGGGATTTGGATCCAGGTATCCTAAACTTTTCCCTCATATGCTACTTTCTCCAAGCATTAATCACTTTGGTCATGATGAAACTATCTTTTCCTTTGACCCACATGACAGTCTGTTATCCTATGTCATTCTCCCTGAAACTTTCTCCTCTTTTACTGGCCTCACTTTTTCCTCTCATTTCTGAAATATGAGTGTAGTAGGTAAGGTGTAGTAAATAGTTAGGAGCAGTAGGCCACCTCTTTTACCCTCAGAGTGGACATATATTCTCATGTATTCATATAATCTTCCTGTAAATATTTCTCAAATCTATATCTATATCTCTGATTTTGTCCTTGAATTCTAGTTTTGTTTTCCAACCACTTGTTAGACATTTCTATTATAATACTTCATTACTTTTGTAAATTTTATATGTTTAAAACCACATGCATCTTCTTACCTACTTTGCCCTCCCTGATTTCTTTATTTTTGCCACTGATAGCATTATCTGTCACCTTCTCTGGAATTCAGAGGCCCCTTCCACTCCAGACTTTTGGCCTACTCACTCCTGCCCACTGCTTGTGTTCCAGAGCCTGTGGGGTGGACATGACTACTCAATATTACTTGCATGAGTACGAAGTAAACAACTATAATCTGTCCCATAAGATGAGATACCACCAGGATTTAATATCTGACCTTCTTCTCTATCTTTAGGACAACTGGGCTTTCCTTTCCCATTTTTAAATATTTCCTATTTACCCTGTATATAAGTTGTTTGGACATATATGTTTACTTGTTGTCTCCTCCATCAGATAAGAGATCTCGAAAGCAGAAACTTTCACTTTGCTGTTTGTATTTCCCAGACATACTACAGTTTGGTACAGGGAAGGCACTTAAATACTTTATAAATAAATGAATTCGTTTTCTTAATTCCAATCTTTTCATATTTCAATCTCTCTCTCTCTCTCTCTCTCTCTCTCTCTCTCTCTTTCTCTCTCTCTCTCCCCCTCTATGCACACACACATATTTATGCATATATGTGTATATGTATATATGTATGTGTATGTGTGTGTGTATTATGATGACAGGAGTATTAACCTGATATACATATATATATCAGGTTAATATTCCTGTCATTAGTCAATGACTGTTTATTAAGTACCTGCTATGTGCAAGGCACTGGGATAGTAAATACTGGCAATACAAAAGAGAGGTAAAAGACAGTCCCTGATTTCAAGGAGCTCACTATCAATGGGGAGAGATAGTAAGTAACATACATACAAGCAATGTATAGGATAAATATAAAATAATTAACAGAAGGAAGGTACTAGAATTAAGAAAGGTTGGGAAAAGCTGCATGTAGAAGATAGGATTTTTAACTAGGACTTAAAGGAAGTCGAGGAAATCAGTAGGAAGAGATAGATTGGGCGAGCATTCCAGGCATGAGAGACAGCCAAAGAAAATTCCCAGAGTTGAGAGATGGAGTATCTTGTTTGTGGGACACTGTCCAATGACTTCTGGATGGAAGAGTACAGAGTGGGGAGCAAAGTATAAGACTAGAAAGGTAGGAGGGGCCATAGTTATGAAGGGCTTTGAATGTCAAGGAGAGGTTTTTGTATTTGATCCTTGACATAATAGGGAGTCACTGGAATATGAGTAGGGGAGTAAAGTGGTCCAATTTGCACTTTAGAAAAATCACTTTGGTAGCTGAATGGAAAGTGGATTGGAATGGAAGAAGATTGTAGGTGGGTAGATCCTGCTGCAAGCTATTGCAATAGTCCAGGTAAGAGGTGATAAAGGTCCACACCATAGTGGTGACAATATTAAAGGAGAGAAGGGGAATATTTATGAGGTGTCCCAAAGGTAAAATTGACAGGCCTTGGCATCAGATTGGATATGTGGGGTGGGGGAAAATGGTGAGAGATAGTGAGGAGTCAAGGATGATGCTTAGGTTGTTAACCAGAGACACTGGGAAGATGATGTTGCCCTCTACAGTAACAGGGAACTTGTGTGGGCACTTTGTGGGGGAAAGATAATGAATTAAGTTTTGGATATGTTGAGTTAGTTTGATATGTCTGAAAGGCCGTTGGAGATGGGAGATTGGAGGTGAGTAGAAAGGTTAGGTCACAATGGGTAACTTTGAGAATTGTCAACATAGATAGAGATGGTAATTAAATCCATTGAATGATGAATGAAATCACTAAGAAATAATACAGAGGGAGAAGAGAAGAGGGACCAGGACAGAACTCTCAAGGAAACATTTGATAAGAGGATATAATTTGTATGAGGATCCAGCAAAGAGACTGAGGAGAGGTAAGAGGAGAAACAGGAGAATGGTTTTCCAAAAGCCTAGAGATTCCTGGTGTAAAGAGGTCAAGGTCTCCCATTGCATCCTGGGCTGTCTTCACTCATCCTGATGAATATCTAGTCACTAGATACAGATGGCTCAGGTGGAGAAAGTGAGGCTGGTAAAGCTGCACAACACTTCTTCACCCAAAACAAAGTCAAATGCAACTCATGCCATCATTTCTTTGATGTCATGGTCTTCTTCGAAAACAAAGGACAAAACACCACAAGAGAGTCCTGGACTTTGAGTTGCCCTTGTGTGGAAATGATGAGAAACTAGAAGTCCCACTCATTGATTAAGAGGAGTAAAAAGAAGTTTGATGAAGGCTTTGTACTTTGCTGGCAAACAGCATGTGCCAATCTACATGGAGCATTTCTTTTTTGCTTTTAAAATTTTATTCACTTTTAACTTAAATACAAAAAGACAGAAAAGGAACATTTCCATGCACACAAAACAACGTAAAAAGGGATTCAATATAAAACCATGAATTTCATTTCACCCAGTTTTCCTTAAAAAGACCTATGAAATAAAACTTCACATCATTTTCAAAACTACCCCACTTTTCTGTGCTTCCTTTCAAGTTTTCTTTTGTTCTCTGCTGTGCTTTATTTATTCTTCTTTCTTCCCACCCTATCTTAGAGAAGTTTATCATTAGACACAAATATGTATATATATACATATAGATATGCATATATTATACTATATAAATCCTTCTTTCTCTGAACAGAGATAGATCATTTGTAGTTGATTTGAGTATTTGTAACACTCAAAATGCCTCAGTTGTTCACAGTTGTTCTTAGAACAATATTGCTTTTACCGTGTACAATGTTCTTTTGATTTTGCTTACTAAACTCTTCATTATTCCATGCAAGTCTTTCCATGTTTCTCTAAATCAACCAGCTCATCATTTCTTATAGCACAGTACTATTCTGTCACAATCATATAGCACATAATTAGCCATTCCTCAGTTGATAGACATCCCCTCAATAATCCAGTACTTGGTCATCAAAAAGGGAGTTGCTATAAATATTTTAGAACATGTAAGTTCTTTTCCTTTTTCCCTGATCATCTTGGGAAACAGACCTACTAATGGTATTGCTGGGTTAAAGGATATACATAGCTTTATAACTCTTTGGAATAATTCCACATTGCTCTCTAAAATGGTTGTTTCAGTACACAGTCCTACCAACAGTGTATTAGTGTCCCCATTTCTCACTTTCCCCTTCTATCATTTTAGCCAGTCTGAAAGGGATGAGATGATATCCCAAAGTTGTTTTAATTTGCATTTCTCTAATCAATAGTGATTTACAGCATTTTTTTATATGACTATAGAGAGTTTTGATTTCATTGAAAAACTGCCTTTCATAACCTTTGACCATTTATCAATTGGGGAATGGCTGCATTCTTAGAAATTTGACAATTCTTTATAAATTTGAGATATGAGAACTTTATCTGAGAAACTATAAAAATTTTCTCCCAATTTTCTGTTGTCTTTCTCATCTTGGCTAAGAGTGTAGAATCTCTAAAAAAGTCTTTATTCACTTCCATTCCTCTTCCTGCTGGGCACTGAAGATCAGAGCACTTATGGTTCCAGCAACCTTCTTGGTTGTACCCTTCTCTTGTCACCATGGCTCTTCATCAGATACTTGATCTACCCTTATGTGAGTAAAGAACTGCAACTTTATTTATTTTTATCCTGTCTAATTCTTTTATGAAGCTTTACTTAAATCTCTACAAGCTGAAAATTATTTGAATGTGTATTTATATATCTGTCATCTATTGACCAACATAGGAAAGCTTGAAGAACTTCATCTTTAGGGGGTGTTTTTCAGTTTTCTGGGGATTATTTTTGTCTAGAACAGAAATCCCTAATCTAGTGTTTTTGAAGGTATTTAAAAAACATTCTGATAACTGCATTTTAATATAATTGTTTACTTTATAATCCTATGATTTTAATTTTAAGCATTTAAAAATATTGTTCTAAAAAGCGTTAGATGGTTAGATTGCTAAAGGGCCAAAGAGATGACTCTCCAAAAGTTAAGAACCTCTATTCTAGAGAAAAATAGATAAATTATTTACTGTCAACTAATAGTTTGTGACATTATGAAGTATGGCAGAGACATATATTGAGCATAATGCAGGAATGAGACAGTACAGAGAACAACATATATAAATATGTATTTTTTAGCTATAACATCATGACATAGATAACTTTTCTTATTTTAACCAAAAAACAGTTGTTTTTAAATTAGGTCAGTGTAGATATTGTTTTGTTGCTTATATTTTATTTTATTCTTGTGTTTCATTGTAAATTAAAAGTAAACAGATGCTGACTTTTTGTACTTTTGGTATATCATATGGCTTTTAAAATCAAAATTTAATTATTTAATAAAAGTCATTGTAATGTTGAAAATTTTCTATACTTTAGGAATCATTAATGGAATGAAATAAAAATATCAGGATTTTGGCAAGGTGGTTATCAAAATGTCTCATGACATATGTACTTTTGAGAAAAAACAAACAGATATGGACAGCACAACGTTGTAATTGGGTAAGTTTAGTACTGGTAGACTTTTTGGATCCAAAGAGTTGTGATAATGAATTGAAGTTGATTAATTATCTCAATTATCAAGTAAGATTTACATATAGAAAGTGCTTTGTAAACTTGAAATCACTGCATAGATGTCAGTTATTATGTTGATTAAGATGATGCCAATTGGAATATAGGTGTCTAGCAGAGTGCCAGAGGCTTCAGTCATTGGCTTTTTTCCATTCAGTACTTTTTATCAATGACTTAGACTGAGACAGAAACAGTAAAGCTGTAGGTGTTAGATTATAGGAAGTCGGAAGGGAAGGTTAATTTGTTGTTTAGAATGGGATCTCAGAAAGATTTTTGTAGAACTTGGAAGTTTTGGGACTCAAGCCTATGTGGTTGAAGGAACTGAGAGAAGACATTGTTTATTGGAAACATGTTAGCTGTCTTCAGATACTTGAAGGACTATCGTGGAAGAACCTTTAGATTTGCTCCTCTTAGTCTCAGAGGATCAAAAACAAAGGCCAATGGATGGGAAGATCGTATCCAATACATACTATGTGCTTATTAAATACTTGGTGATTGGCAGTAGCTACTTTTAATAAATATTTGCTGAATTGAACATTATAGGAAGGCAGATTTTGGTTCCATATAAGGAAAAACTGTCCTAACAATTTGAGCTCTTTCAAAAGTGATCTGCCTCAGGTTCTTATTATTCAAGGATCAAATATAAACTCCTCTGTTTGGTTTGAAAGCCTGTAGCAAACTTCCCCTTTCTCTCTTTTCAGTCTTCTTACACTTTACTGCCTTCCACACATTTGAGGAACCTGGCTTCCTGTTCTTCCTTGAGCATGCCACTCTATTTTGCTAACGCCATGCATAGAATGCTCTGCTCCCCACCTATCCATCTTAGCTTCCCTGGCTTTCTAGACTCAACTCAAATCCCATCTTCTGCAGGAAGCTTTCCCAGTCCTCCTCCTACCCACCCCCCACCCACAGGCACCTCTTCCTGGCCTCCAGTTGCTAGTGCTTTTCCCTCAGAGATTATCTTGTCTTTATTCTGTATATATCTTGCATGCACGTATCTATTTTAAAGTTGTTTTTCTCTTTGGAATGTAAGCTTTTTGAGTACAGGGAATTATTTTAACCTTTATTTGTATCCCAAGTATAGGCACTGCCTAGCTCATAGTAAGGCATTAAGGATATTTCTTAACTGACTGACTGGTTGTAGCAAGACAACTTGTTTGTGGAGAAATATTTGAGGAGTATGTGATGACTTTGCATCCTTAGGGTCAGAAGATGCTGTATGTGTGTTAAATTCCATCTCAATCTCATTATTAGGGAATTTCCAGGAAGAAACTGAGTGTCCTGCTGGTGTGTAGTTATCTAGATGAATAAATACATTTTGCTTCACTATACACTCACATTCAGCTATTAAATTGTGTTTGACTCCTTGTCTCCAGTTTTCTTGTCTCATGGTCTGGATCTCCCTTGTGACCCATTTAAACTCCTTCTGTATTTCTTCCTATTGTAGCCCTTTTATATCCAGGACTATACTTTATCTTGAGCTGATTTATGGAAGACTGACCACTAGTACAGAATGCAATCTTCTAGAATTACAGGCTTGAAACTAGAAGAGACATAGAGATCATCTGGTTCAGAGGTGTAAAATTCAGCTTGCACCCTTTCTATATGAGTTTGACACTAATCATATCAGCCAACTTTTCATTTTATGTAGAGAGCTTGAAATGACTCCCTGAAGGTCACACACAGATAACAAGTAGCAGAGCTAGAATTTGAACCATGGTCATTATGAAAATGAGGTTTGGAAATCTGTGGACTCTAGATCCATCACTCTTTCCATTCTTCTATTCATATCTTGTGAGTTTTCAGAGTTCCATCTCCATATGTCTCTTATCAGAGAGTACTCAGTGGAAAATGGAACATGCAAGATTCTCTCTCTCCTCTCTCTCTCCTCCATCCCACTGCCCCCCTTTCCTGGTAGTAGACTCATTTATGGGAAGTCCCTGGCCACAAGTTTTTGTCCCAAGGGAGAATATGTTTGGATTCCACTGTACTTAGGCCCAGTTGCTTCCAGGATCTGAAAAGACTTTATGGCCAAGTAATAGAGTTAGCTGGTTTCCTGGTCTGCTTCTGACTTCAGCTCTATGAATTATCACAATAATGAAATCAGTCAGAAGAATCACCCATGTATTAAGGTTTGCCCTATAATGGATCTTAGCCTTCGGTGGGGGGGTTGATGCTCTGGGGTCTTAGGAACATCGTGAGACAGTCTTTAAGCTGTTTTTTATTTCTTTACCTAAAGACCAACAGCTGAGTCCCTAGTTAATCCACCTGGAGGTGAGGTTAACTCAAAATGCTCCAGGGTCTGCTCCATAGCACCTTGGCTCACAACAGCTGTTCATGGTGGTATGGGAGTGTTGGAGTTAACTTTAGATGCTCTAGTTCCACAAGAGTCTTGGCCCACAACAGCCTAACATCATGAATAGAAGTCTGCAGAACCAATTAGTTTTTTTTATCATGTGGGAAAAGCAATCTTTAAGCCAAGTCCAAAGTCAGACAGAAGAAGCAGAATGGCTTGGAGCAAAATCACCCAAGGAACACATGGTACAAGGTAACCTCTATTTCTAGTGCCTGTTTCACTTTCCCTGACAGAAGCGAGACATCTCAGATCACAGAGAGCAGAGGAAAGCCAGAACCAGAAGGTTCTCTTGTTTTATTGTCCTGAACAGCCTCCAGCTTAATTCTGATGGTGAATAGTAATTAATTAGAAAAATATGGTTCAAGTATCAGAGAACTAGGTCTTCAGTGTTGGCAAGCTCTTGCCGATAGCCTCCAGCAATAGGAATGTAAGTAAATGCTGAAATAATAAAAACCAATAAGGCTGAATCCTTCAAGAAAGCTTTTGGTCACAAATGCCCAGGATGAACAAATAACATTTGCCCTTACTTACACACATTTATGTGTTCCCTTCATTTAGGTCATGAATGTCAGTGCCTCCAAGGACCGAGCAGCCCAGATATTTGGACGTGGGAAACTACATAAGGGAAATTGCCTGTGATAAATCTATGATGCAAGGTCAGGAAAAGTCCCTTGATAGATTCTTCTGATTCATTCTTTTTTTCCCTAAGGACACATCTTTTCCTGGGGTAGGGAACACCTGACAGTGAAAGGTTCACTTTTTGATAATGTGTGAACTTAGATGTCAAGAAAGGATGAAATTGGGAAAAGTAGGAATACAGGTGGGTTGCTCTAGGAGAAGACTTCCAGGCAATGCCAAACTGTTTATATATTGACCTCCCAATCAAAAATATCATCCCACATACTACCTTAATTATTTACATCATCATAAAGTGAATGCATTTACCTTTCCTCCAAACCTTCCCCACTCTCTTACTATAGAGGACACCACTATTCTTTAATTTACCCAGGTTCACAGCCTTGGAGCCATCCTTGAGTCTTCCTTTGTCCTTAGCCCTGATATCCAGTTACTTACAAAGTTTTGTTGTTTCTACTGTTTGCTGTTGGTTTGTTGTCTGTAAACTTTCTCTTTACTCATATAAACCGTCATCCTAGCTCCTACCCATAATGCTTTTGATCTGGACTAGGAGGCAGGGACCTCCTAACTGGTCTCCCCAATCTTCATTCACTCCCCTCCCCAATACACTCTCCACATAGCTGCCAAAATGATATTCTTAATGTTGGGATTTGATCATGTCGTTCAGAAAATTTTTGCCCCTCCATTTTCCCTCTAAGATAAAATATAAGCCTCTTTGGTCTTTAAAGTCCTCCACAATTTAGCTGTAGGTTAACTTTCCAAGCTTTTTACACACCATTCTCCTCCACAGAGTCTACATTTTAGCCAAACTGGCCTACTTGTTGTCCCCATACATGATATTCATATGTTTTGCACAGGTTGTCTGCTTCCTTATTTGTCTCAAAGGATCTTTAGCTTCCTTCAAAGCTCAGCAAAAGTACCAGTTCTCACAAGAAGCTTATCCCGATCTCTCCAAATGCTAGTGCTCAGCCTCAGAAATTACTTGATATGTGTAACACCTAGGGGGACTCCTCTCCCTAAAAATAGCTACCAAGGTTCAATGTGCAATCTATGGGTGCACATTATTCAAAGCAATACTTCATAAGTTCTAACTGGTGTGAATGGTTATTGTCCTTTATATTTCATTCTCAGAGAGAATCAATGACCTCAGGAGGGTGATGTCTTGACTTGCAAGTGAATTAGATTTAAGTGAGACAGGACTGTGCAAAGTCATCAGCCTTCTCTGTCCTCCTGAGTCATCTGCATCCAGTGACAAGACATAGGTCAGGACAACTGGAGATGGCTCCAGATGCACCTTGGTTCACTTCTTGGGTGTGAACAAATAGAGAACCCTCTTGATCCTTCTTTTACATCACATAGGTCCTTTTTCCCCAGGTGGTAATATTAACATTATAAGGCTATCACTGTGTTGACTATAATTTTTGTTTGTGACCTGAAATTTCATCTGTGTAGAATGCTCCTTGTTAGTAAATTTATTCCATCAATTCCGATGGACAAATGTTCTGCCATTTTCCACCTCAGAATTGCCTGATGAGTTGAAATTATGAAATGAATTAACCAATTTGCCTAGGTGTAAACAGTTGGTAAAGATCTGAGGAAATACGAGAACTGAACTGTCTTTATCACAAGGCCTTTCTTTCCTCTATCTGGTACTCTCACCATAAATATTCATCTGTGGAAAAACATGTCCAAAGTACCAAATAATTAACTTGTAAATAAATTATTAGAACCAAGCCTATTCTTAAGTTCCTTTATTAGGGAGGCAACTTAGTGTGATTAGTGGATAGAGCAATTAGACTTAAATTCAAGGATCTGAGTTGAAATCTGGTCTATTGCCTATGTAACTCTGGATAAGTAACAACCTCTCTCACTCTACCATCTCCCTTCTTTATCCCTACATGTGACTCAGAGTGGTTCATGCTCCAAAATAACTTCACCAATAATCATAACTACCTTTCCAATTTTTTTTTTGTTGTTCCATTGTGACTTCATGACCCCTTTTGGGTTTTTCTTGGCAAAGATAGTAGAGAGGCTTGCCATTTCCTCCTCCAGTTCATTTTACAGATGAGGGAACTGAGGCAAGCAAGGTTAGTGATTTGCCAGAGTTACCCAGCTAGTGTCTGAGTTCAAATTTGAACTCAGATCTTCCTGGCTCCAGTCTTGGGGCTCTATGCTTTGCTCCATCTAGCTATCCTCACCATTCTGTTAGGGGAACTCTTTTTCATTCGATTTAAGGAAGAAAGCATTGTGACAGTAAATTGCCACTGATTAAGAGTCTTTTAACCTTTATAGTGATATTTATTTATTTAAAAGAGTGTTTGTATCACTCCAAGTAAATCTGATCTTGGAAAAGAATGTATTTATTAAGCTTCTAAGATATACCAAATAATGTGCTAGTCATACAAATCTTAGTCATACAAAGATAAAGGAAAGAGTCCCTGACTAAAAGGTACTTGTGTGTGTGTGCACAGACATACACACATGTATGTTGTAAACTATAATTTCCCACCAATCAAGCTTTCAGTTTGGGTTGTTTTGTTGTTTTGATTTCCATTTACATCATTAGAATCATTGTGCATATTTATTTTTGGTTCTCCTTATTTTACTTTCCCTCAGTTCATATGTCTTCTCATGCTTATCCATATCCATCATTTCTTTTAGCACAGTTTTATTACACCTAGGCAGAGTTTTTACCTAATCAAAGGATATTTGCTTTATTTCTAGTTTTCTGCTATCAAAAAAATTCCTATATATAGTTTATTGCATGTGGCAAATTTGTTTCGTCATTGACCTCTTAGGAGGTGTATTCCTAGCAGTGGATACTTTGAGTCAAAGGACAGGGACATTTTATCACTTTCAGAGTACATAATTCAAGACTGCTTTCCAGAATGGTTGGATCAATTCATAATTCTCTTTTCTTTCAACAGTTTGTCATTCTTTCTATAATCCCTCTGACAATAACTATTCCCACCTTTTGTCACTTTCCCCAATTCTTACTATGCAAATTATTTTGAGCCAAAACAAAAGGAAGACTAAGGAACCAGCATCAATTTTTCTCAACTAGCTGGTCCACAGTATTCTGTTTCCTGTATATCTATTAGCTGAACATCCTGATTGCTTTGGTAATATATTTTCACCAACGAAAAAACTCTCTATTTTTTCTATATACATATGTAACCAGTGGTATTTCTTTGACAGGGAGAAATGGCAAGATGGAGGTTGAAATTCTTTAGATCAGAATGGAATCTTTTAGGCTTGCTAGCATGAAATTCAAATAGGTCCCTGCAGGCAGCATTAGTGGTAGATGGAGCTAAAGTTCAATGCTGAGTCTGTAGTCTGGTAACTGAGTCTCCATTCTTCTCTGCTAACCTCTTTTCAGTCTTATCTCCCATTTGAAACTCCCAGATTGTGAATCTCTTTGACTCTCATTCAAATTATGCTCCCAGAGACTCTTTGCAGGCCTGATTCACATGCCCACGGCATCTTTAACCCCTAATGATTACTCACCTTGATGTTCAAGGTCCACAAAGTCTCCCCCAATAGGAAGCTCATGGTTTCCATCTGACCCCCAGAACTTGAACTAAGAAAACACTTTCTCCCTTGCTAGTGAAATACTAAAGATATTCTGATTTCTTTCAACTCTCAGCCAAAGTCCCACTTTCTGCCAGAATTCCTTCTTGATATTAGGTCTTTTCTCTATTGATACCTTCTTTGCACATTTTTTTTTCATGTTGTCTTCCTGCATTACATTAAGATCCTTGATAGCAGT
This sequence comes from Bettongia penicillata ogilbyi, assembly GCA_023548195.1. Classification (NCBI taxonomy): domain Eukaryota; kingdom Metazoa; phylum Chordata; class Mammalia; order Diprotodontia; family Potoroidae; genus Bettongia; species Bettongia penicillata. Next base: position 5,385,823 of record JAJHZJ010000227.1, read on the forward strand.
GACGGCCTTTTGCCTTTCATTATTCACCCAGCATCTTGCACATAGTAGGCACTTAATAAATGCTAGTTGACTAACCAACTGAAATACCTTTGGGAGCAAACTGCATGGAAAACAACACGTAGGAAACTGTGGGAAAAACAAATCAGTACCAAAGAGATATAGGTATACAGATATATAAGTATACAGAATATAAGTGGGTAGCTATTACATGCAGGCTTGGGATCAGGAAGAGTCATCTCTATGAGTTCAAATCCAACCTCAAATGCTTATTAGTTGTATGACCTTGGGTAAATCACTTAACCCTGTTTGCCTCTATTTCTCATCTGTAAAATGAGCTAGAGAAGAATACAGTGAACCATGACAGTATCTTTATTAAGAAAAACCCCATACAAAGATTTGGACCCTACTTAAATGACTCAATAAAAACAACACAGAATGTAAAGGATTGAAAAAGAAAGGGAGAGAACATAGTTTAACATTCTGATCTGGAGTCATTCCTCACCACTGAAACATCTGATTTGGTCCTTGAAATTGAGATTTACAACAATCATTTAGAATATCAGATTTGGAAAGGATCCTTAGTCTCCATGTAATCCATTGTGACCCCCAAAATAAACCACATTACACTACAACATACTTTATGAGGGGCCATGTAGATTATGCCTGACAAATTCTGATGCTTCTAACAACTTTTCATAGAAAAATTTTAGTCCTAGGATATGAAAAGAAAGATGGAAGTCAGGAGCCGTCTTTTAGCACTCACTCTGCCACTACCTGTATAGTTCTGAGGACCTTGAGCATGATTTCTTAACCTCTCTTGGCTTCTGTCTCCTTAGCTGGAACATGAAGGTTGTGGATCAGATATTCTCAGAGGTTTTCCCCAGCTGTCCAATTCTATTAATCTAAAAATATGGGGGCAATGGTGGCTCTTGGCTTCTTGACTCTTATGATTCAAATGATAATGATGCTGAAAAGAAGGATGTTGCAATTTTATAGGGAGATGAATGATTCATTTTTCTGTACCTAATTATACGTTAACTTTTCTCACATCACATTACCTCATCGCTCAAGTTGATGTGGGCACCTCCAGAATTGATGATTTTGTCTGCCTGAAGGATAACTAAAACAACAGATGGGACAAAATGCATGAAATTATTCTGAAAAAGAAAATGTCAGAGATGGGGGTTAAGAGGTGAGTCAGAAGGTTAGACTAGGCCATAGCCAATTGAAGATAAAAATCTATGAACAAAGCAATAAAATACTTGGCTGTTGTAATGCAGCAAATAAGAAATTGGTCCCCAATGCAGATAGGTTGCAAGAAAGCATTTCTTTTTCTTCACTCTTTTAATGCAGTGAATATGATTCTGAAAAAAAAATTGTGGCTAGTTATATATCAATTTGATTCCATTCAATTCAGACTCTACTTCTCAAGCATCCGCTATGTGCAAGGTAATGTGGTAGATTCTAGACATACAAAAATGAGATGTGACACAGTCCCTGAAACTCAAGAATCTTATAATGTAGATGAAGACTTATTCATAAATGACTGTGTCAAATTAGAAAATGACTATATAAATATATAAATAGGCTAAGTCCCCGAGGCCTGAAATTTTCAAGGATGTAAGTATCCATTCTGACTGGTGGGAATGAGGGAGAACTTCATGAGGCAAGTGTTTCCTAAGCTGACCCTTAGAGAGGTAGGAAGTTGTGAAAAGCCAAATTGGAGAGTCCGTCGTGCGCATGGGCAATAGCATTGACAATGGTATGGAAGAAGGAGAAGGCAGGATAAATTTAAAGAGCAGTGCACAATCTACTGTGTTTACCTGTAATGTTAACATAAGGTTAATAGTGGGTGATGGGAGAGTTAAAGATCTTCTCTGCCCATTAATAGGCCTTAGATACCTTTTGTTAATTTCTAATGAGGCACTGGGTCACTAGGATCATGTCTTCTAGTTCTGAAAAGTGTATATATTCTCTGAGGTGAGGTTTTACTTTGGGGTTTATTTTTTGGAAGAAGATTCATGTGCTAGATGAGACTCTGGGTAGCTGCTAAAAAACCTCTCAGCTTTGAAAACCCAGATGTTGGTGCTTGTCTCTCTGGTAACAATGTATGTATTGTTTATGGTCAGACAGTTGGAAGCCCTGTCTGTTGGTCTTTCTGTTTGTAATTTCTGCTTATAATTTATATTTTCTCTGAAGTTCAGGTTGCTGACTTTTTCCTCTGAACTAGGTGAATGATGTATGTACTTGATTAAAGTAGATTGTTGGCCCCTCAAAAGTTGTTTTCCTTTTAGAAAGTGGATCTAAGAATCTGTGCAGCAGGCCCTCATATGTATGCCAGGGTCCTTGATGTTACACTACTATGAGAAAGGAAGTGCTATGACATAAGATTCAAAGGATAGATTGAGGTTAAAATCTAGAGATTCCAGAATGCTAGGCAGAAGAGCTGATATTTTCTTGAGTAGACAATGGAGAACCACCGTCTTTCTGAGCATAAGAATGACATGTTAGATTTATACCTTAGGAAGTTTATCTTGGGATCTTTAGGCAGAAATACTAGCTAGTAAGTTATTGAATGATTCCATGTCCTGAACTAGAATTATGTGAAATAAAGGTAGAAAGTAATCTATTGTAAAGAAAGATGGGAGGTAGAATGACACTTCCATGACATTCTCATGTTTTTCCTCCTAACTCTCTGATTAACCTTCATTTGTTCCACTTTCTATCCACAGAGTATGGGGGTTTCCCTAGTCTCTTTCCTCAGCTTTATTTATTTACACACACACACATGTACACACACGTACACACCCACACACGTACACACCTGGGTAACTGTTACTCCTAATAACTGATACAGATGATTGAAGAGATCTTAGGTGCTGCCATTTGCTGGAGAAGACAGTCCAGGAAACTTTTTGGAGATGTGGGGTGGAAGAAATGTTAAGTGGACCAAGAAGGAGTCCACTTTGAGTATAATTGAGGTAGGGAAAAGAAGGATGTTATTGGTAGCTTACTATTTTATCATATTTTCTCTATTCTCATTGTTGTCTTTTATTTTTATATCACATTAATTCACATACAGCTGTTTTAAGCTCTTAAAGCTTATAGCTGAACTAAGACTTTTGGGACACCCTGTATATTTTAACCTTATAACAAAAAAGAACGAAGAGGGGAAAATGCTGACTAACCAACTAGTCAGATGAAACTAATAGCAAGACCAGCATTCCATGACCTTAATCTCTTCTCTTTGCAAAAAAGGGAGGGAGATTCATTGAAGTAGGGATTGTTTTATCCTTGTGGTTGAATTCCCATCACCTCGCATAGTGCCTGGTACATAGTTGGTGCTTAATATATTGATTCTCCCTTGTTCTTTAGGGTCAGAATTAATCACTATGATCATATAGCTTTTAGATTTAAACAAATTCTTTCCATTAGTACTATTGTAACATTGTAGTAGTAGTAGTAGTAGTATATATAGTTTTCCTTCACTTTGCATCACTTCATACATCTTTCTGTGCTTCTCCATATTCTTCAGTCATCATTTCTTATGATACATTAACATTTTATTACATCATATGTCACAATTTGTTGTTATTTCCCTACTGATCAGCATCTATTTTGTTTCCAGTTTGCTGCAAAAAGTTTTGCTATAAATAGTTTTTTCTATGTGGGACTTTCCTTTTTATGTTTGATGTTGTGACATATACTTAGCAGTGAGATCTCTGGGTCAAAGATTGGATATCTTGATCAATTTTCTTTATGTAATTCCAAACTGGTTTCCAGAATGATTAGACCAATTCATAGTTCTATCAATGGTTCATTAGTATGCCTGACTCTCTATAAGACCTCTAATGTTGATGATTCCCATATTATGTAGTCTTTGCCAATTTGCTAGATATTGTAAAATTGGTTATTTTGATTTGCCTTTCTCCTATTATTTGTGATACAGAGTAATCTTTTTGTTGGCTCTGAATAATTTTCAATTCTTTTGAAAATTTTTTGTTCATGTCATTTTACCCCTTCTCTGTTGGAGGATATGGCTTAATCCCAGTTAGAATGATGAATCTTGTGAAGTACTGAATTATTCGAATTTACACTACATACTCCCAATGGTGCTGGGATCAATTACCATATTTTATGCAATTATAACTTTGAATAGTGTCCACTAAAATGTATGTAACTACTTCCCAGAATTCATACTAATCAGTCTAACTGTATATCTTGATCCTGTATATTTGTGTTAGTTTCCATCATATCTGGAATATCATGTTATAAAAAAAATTGATGTGAGGATTTTCTTCCAATTGTCAGCTTCCATTCCTAGTTACTTTAATGTTAGCTTGCTAATTTAATTAGTTGTTCTTGTTAGCTAGGTGCTAGTTCAGATGTATCTATGCTACAGAAAGAGCACAAGTGATCTCAGAGTCCTCTGAATTTAAGTCTCCTGGGAAAGTTTCCCAGGTATAGTTTAGGTTCTATTGATATCAGTCTAGAAATACATCTGTACTTAAGGGTGGGAAATAGAACAAGGGAAGGAAACTTCTGAAGATAAATCAGAGAGTTAGGAGGAAAAGCAAGTCAGTAGTGTCATGTAAACTAAGTGGGGAAAAAATATCAAAAAGAAAATGGTAAATATCACTAGATATTACAGATAAGTCAAAGAAGATAAGAATGGAGCAAAACCTACTGACTGGCAGTCAGGAGGTAGTGTGCAACTTTGAGAGTAATTTCAATCAAATAAGGTCACAAGTCAAACTTTTGAGCTGAGAAGCTACATACACCAACATTCTTCATGATTTTTATTCAAAATATAACTCTAATGCAGTAAAACTGATTTTATGTGTTTTATGGAGTTTTATGATCATTTCTCACATGAGATATCGAAAAACATTGAATGACCACCACTTTACTATATTTTTAATCTATTTACTATAATCTATTTATAATCTAATTTACTATAATCTATCTATTATACATTAATTTTCCATTATATATCATATATCTACTATAATCTATGTATAATATAATTGCTATGCTTATGAAATGTATATTTGGGGAAGTTAAGTCTCTTTCCAAGTGAACTATGGAAAGTAGAGGACTCTGCTGATAATTAGGTGAACTACTCTATATGTACCTTTGATTTCATCTCATCCTATCTCTTCACCCTTTCATCTCCTCTAGTAGAAAATGTCCTCCCACCCACTCAAATTTTTAATTTTCTCCAATCTACTGGTATTTTCCTTTTTATTTTTAATATGTATTTTTTCAAATGATAAAAAAAAACCTATTCTCTTTTTTTAGCCCCACCCACATTGATCAAAAAAAGAAAAACAAAATCACTTAGAAACACGTAGTCAAGCAAAGCAAATTTCCTCATTGACTATATAAAACAAAATCTCTTTCTGTACTCTGAGTCCTTTATCTCTCTCCAAGAATGTGGGCATGTTTCGCCATGAGTCTTTGGGAACAGTAGTTGGTCATTGTACTGATGAGTAGTCCCAAGTCTTTCAAAGTTGTTTTTCTTTACAATATTCTTGTCATTGTATAAATTATTCTCCTAGTTTTGGTTACTTCATTTTGAATCAATTCATAATGAGTCTTCTCAGGCTTCTCTGAAACCATCACTTTTATCGTTTCTTAAGGCACAGTCATATCCCAGCACGTGCATGCATGTGTGTGTGTATACATGTACACATACGCACACACATATATCCACATACATGCATATGCACACATATACACACATATATCTATACACACATACACACACAAAACTTGTTTGACCATTCCCTAATTTATTGGTACCCCCCTCAGATTCAGATTCTTTTTCACCTCAAAAAGAACTATAAATCTTTTTCTACATCCTTAGAGTTTTTCTTAGAATTAATAAATTTACCCATTCACTTTTTCCATCTATTCCATTCTCCCTTTTTCTTTAGTTTTCCTGCTGAGTGAAATATATTTTTGTATCCAGCTTTGTGCATGTGACGATACATATGTGCATATTTTTCTCTGACTAGTTCAGATGAGACTGATGTTCAGGTGTGACCTGCTTTTCCAATTCCTTCCTCCTTGTTTGTATAGACTTCTCCTCACATACCCTGATTAATTTTCCTTCCTCTCCCTCCTTGCCTTCCCTCATTCCTGACACGTATTTATTTCTTCCTCCTTGTCCATTATTTTTAAAGATCATAAAGACAAAATGAACCACTTCCAGACCCTCTTTCTTATTAGACTCTGTGACATCTGTTTCATAGGATTCAGAAAAGACACATGTATCAACTCCCCTTATTAGAACATAAGCAGTTTTATCCTTATTTAGTGCCTTATGATTATGATGTCATGTTTATCTTCTTATGCTTCTCTTGATTCTTTTAGACACTTTTATTGGTGGGTAGTGGGAAAAGTCATGGTGTTTAGCTAGTCTATTAATTCTTAAATTGTCTCTCCTAGATCTGTTTCCCAGGTCAATTATTTTGATGTGAAATACCTTACGTGGTCTTCTGTTTTCCAGTCTTTTGACTTTGTTTTAACATTTCTTGTCTTGTGATTCACTTGCTTCTATTTGGGCCAGTCTATCTTTCAGGATATTTATTGCTTGAGAAGGTGGCTGTTATTCTTGCTGTTTTTACCTTTTTTTGCCAAGCTGTTAAATCCCCTTCTAGTTATTTCTTCTACAACATTCATTTCTTATCCATTTTTTCTTTAAGCACTCTCACCTAAAAATATTTTGAATTCTTCTTTTAAAATGCTCTTGGTTTATACCTTCTGGGAATTCTCATTGGATTTGTACCCATCTGTGTTTTTCTTTAGGGCAAGTAGGCAGCATGCAGTCAGGAAGAGCCAAGTTGAAATCTAACCTCAAATATTTATTAGCTATGTGATTCTGGGCAAATTACTTAAACTTGTTTGCCTCAGTTTACTCATCTGTAGAATGAGCTGGAGAAGGAAATGGCAAATGACTCTATTATCTTTGCTAAGAAAACCCTAAATGGGATCATGAAGAATCAGATGGGACTGAAACAACTAAACAATAATGAGTATTTTTCTTTGAGGTTTTGCTTGTAGATATTTATAGAATCGTTATCTTCTTCTGGGTTTATATCTTGAGCAAACACATCACCATAAGACCCTTTTATGGTGATATTCTTTTAGTTGTTTGCTTGCTTGTTTATTTTTCCAACTTTTTTCCTGACTTTGGACTTAATGTTAGGGTTTGGCTCTGTGTACATTTAGGGTAACTAGGATAGAGTGCCCTGTCTGGAGTCAGACACATTCCTCTTTATGACTTCAGATCAGACCTCAGAGACTTACCAGCTGGTGACCCTGGGCAAAGCACTTCACCCTGTTTATCTCAGTTTCCTCATCCATAAAATGAGCTGAAGAAAGAAATGATAAGCCACTTCAGTACCTCTTCCAAGAAAAGCCCAGATGGGGTCACAAAGAGTTGGATGCAACTGTAAAATGACTCAACAACTCTGTACATCTGGAGTAAATGTCTGAATGGATGCTACTTTCTTGGAGGAATTAACAGATGTGTCATTCTAGGATATTGGGGATAGCTCATCCAGGGGATCCATCAGCTTTCAGTGTTCTCAAAAATGGTCTGATCCAGGAAAAAGTCTGAACACTGACCTGAGTCTAAGCAACATGTCAGTGGTCTCGTACCTAGTTGTAGGTCCAATAGGCTTAGTCTCAGCAACTTTCAATTTGGTGGAAAGTTTTGCAGGTTCATAGTAACCAAACTGTAGGCTTCCCTTTCTTTGGTCTGTGATTGCGGTCCTGGTTATTTCACTGAAGGTTTCAACCTGTGCTAGATGCTGGAAATGAGACCTTGTTCTACTCTTGGGGTCTGAGACACACAGCTACCATTTGCTTCTGAACTATCTTCTTACTCAGTGGCTCTTTCTCCCCCCTGGAATGCCACCCTAGGCACAGGTCTTCTTTTCAGTCCACCATCTCTCTATGATCCAGAGCTTCCAACTGGCACCTATTCCTAGATCCTTCACAAAGTTAGGCCCAATTTGTGATGGATTTAACCTTGCTTCTTTCTTGGTGCAAAGCCTCTCCTTACACTGAAATGCTCTGCAGGGTAGATTCCTGGCCAGACCCTTTCCCAAGTGTCCACAAATGTTTCTGTCTATCTTTCTATGCTAATCTGAACTGGAAAAAAAGTGACTCATTATTTTTTTGTCTTTTGACTCCTGATTACACATATACACACATAATATATATGTATATATATATGTACACACATGTCTGACTCATTTTTCAAATCTGTTTATAAAAGTTTGAGTGGTAATGGTAAGCTTGCAATACATCTTCCTACTGAACTACTCTCTTAGTTCTCCTTGCTGTTCTACATTCTATGTTACGTACAAACATGCCCAAGTATTGCCTATAATTAAAAACCTTCACTAGACCCTACCACCACTTCAGTCTATTGTCCTATATCTTTCTCTCATTCTCAATCAAATGACTAGGAAAAGCTGTTTACATCCGTTGTTTCCACTTCTCTCTTCTCTTTCACTTTTAACAACATTGTCCTCTGGGTTTTTATCTCATTTTTCTCTCCAAAGTAACCAGGTTCTTTTAATCGCCAAGTCTGATGATATTTTCTTGGTCCACATCTGTCCAGACATCTCTATGGCATTTGACATTGTCACTTATACTTTCCTTGTGGATGTTTTCTCTTTTCTGCATTTTCAAGACTACTTTTTCCTAGTTCTCCTTCTACCTTTCTGAATCCTTGTCCGTTTCCTTTGCTGGCATCCTATTGTGGGATGCTTTCATCTTTTTTTTCTTTGACTCTTTTGTTTTCTGACTTGATGGCTTCATCTGCTCTTATGGATTTAAATATCATCCCTATCATCTTTATGCACATAACTCCCACTTCTGAATTCTAGTCTCACATCAAGAACTGGGAGGTCCCCACCTATTTTTCCAGTGAAGCTATAAAATACTCCCCTTTCTGACACTGTAGTCCAAACACCCTGGCCATCATGATGATCTTCATGGCATCTGCTGTCTCTGTGACCCATGCTTAAAATGTTCTATCCCCTCACTTAAATCTTTCAAAATCTCTTATTTAAGACATAGTTCAAGCATTGTCTTTTAGGCAAAGCCTTGTTATGTTCCTCTGCTGTTTTTTCCCTCCTTAAATAATCTTGTATTTATTTTGTAGAGACTTAAATTGTACATGTTGTGTCCCATTTTAGAACTTAAGCTCCTTGGGAGAGTAGAATTTTTTCACTTTTTTCTTTGTTGGCATCTAGTAAAGTTCCTGGCACCTAGGTCAATGATGCTCAATTGAGCAAAAGATACTGTATTCTAACCTCCACAAACATAGCAGGCAAAATACAACACTCTGAGATAAAAAGTGGTTTCATAGCAATGGGTTAAAGAAAAAAGAGAAAGTTAAAGAAACTTCTATAAGAAGTTGAGATGCATTTGGGTTTCTGATGATCTGTAGGCTTTCAAATGTTCCCAACTAATAGTTAATAAAACTAAGAATTCATTAATTAATACAACTCAAGAAGTTTATGAGACTGCATTATTTTAAGGTATTTTTTCCCTTTTCCTGACACTTCTTCCAGTACCAAAAAACCCTGAGAAAGTTCTAAAGTTTTTGCTTATTATAAAGATTTTCTTTTAGAATCAATAGAGAGACAGCTTTTTACTTATACTTCACAGAGTAAAAGAATAAGGCAGAAATGCATTTTAAGCCCAGAAAATAAAAGATTATTTTGGACCACCTGGTTCTCTAGAACTTGCCAGGGTTCTTCTGGCCACTTGGTGAACTATATGCAAAGCAAAACATATGTCCACTAGATACCGATTAATCAATATCTTTAAGTTATAAACAATATCCCTTCTAGGTTGTTTTGTTTGAAATGAGGACTGAAAATGGGGATACTGACCTTTAATATATGTGACCTAGGGTCCAACCAATAAAAAAATCCATGAATTTCTGTCATTCGTTTCCATATTCTCACAATTTTGCCCAACAACAGTTCATTTTTCTTGGCCCATATAGCTTTGAAGTCCAGTTGGTTCCAATACCCCAAGTTCAACAGCAGGGCTTCTCCACCTGCTCTCCTTTTTCATTTCTGGTGCTGATGGGCCTGTTATTTCTCCAGACCTCTCCCAGTGCCAGATTTCTCCCAATTCTAGGTTGGCTTATTCATTCTTTTTGCTCCAGGAAAAGACCATTCCACTCCTTACCAGGGCCAGCTGGCACATTGTAGTCCCCTCCAGCATTCAAGGTCTATCTCTGTCCCAGTTTCATCTATCCCTTGGCTCCTATCCCCCATCACACAAGGCTATCTAATGAAGCAAGGACAATTTGTCCTGACCACTGGTGGAAAGCTTTCTTGGTTCCATTACAAGCCAGCCAGCCAGAAAACATTTGATAATACTTAATCGAATTGAAAAATGTTGCTACCCATTATTTAAATTTAGGCAATTTTTTTCTTCCTTCAGAGGTTGAACATTAAGGATAAAGGGCAAAATCATATTTTTACACTACAGGTATAGGTCATTGGAAAGATGCTCTCATAAAGAGAGAGCTACAGGGCATAGCATTGTCTTTAATTGTTGACATGAGCAATTTTCTGGACAGGTAACTTTGGAACATTTTTCATTTTGAAGTGAGGAATCAGCATGTTTGAGTTAAATAAGTTATGAGATATAACTGTGCATGCCAATGAAGTTCTAAAACAAAAATTATTTGTTCTGCTCACCTTTGAGGATTTCTTTGTTAAAACTTGGGTTTGCCCTTCCCCTTAAGATGCAGAGCATTATGCCTGAGACCATGACAGTCAGCAGTGTCCCAAAGTCAAGAATTAATCTCCAGGCTTATTTAGGATGGGTGAAGATATAATGTTACTGGTGTTTTAATGAGTGATGGTAGAAACTCATCTTGGATGAGGAAGAAGGTTTGAGAAGTGTGTGTGTGTGTGTGTGTGTGTGTGTGTGTGTGTGTGAGCGTGTGCATGTATATGACAGACAGAAGAGAAGAGAGACTGGGGGTGAGGGTAAGGGAAAAAGGGAAAGATGGGATGGTGAGAAAATAGGAAGAGGGATGAGGGAAAAGAAGTGAATAGAGGAATGAGGAGGGAATGTAGTAGACAAGGTAGATGGGGAGGGGTGAGGAGGAGAAGAGCAGAAAAAGAGGGGGAGAGGAGGAAGAAGATACAGGAGAGAGAGAGATAAGAAATAGCATATGTAAGAGGATTTGGGAGCTTGGAGCCTTGTAAATCTGTGAGAGACACTTGGTGTTAAAATGAAATTGTGGAAGGATTTACCTTTGTCCTGTCTTCCATATTCTGATTTCCATCTCCCTCACGTAGTGAAACCATATAACAAGAAAGCCCAGTGACAGTCAATATTTGAATGCTTAGTTTCTGAGCGTTCTGTAGTCTCTGCGTGGAAAAACAGTGTGCCTTGTGGTACAAAGGGAACTAGAGCTTGGGGCATGAGTGCCAAGAGTGTGACTAGGAACGAGAGGTCCCCGGCACGAAGCAGATGGGATTTGGGTGAACAGAAAATAGGATAAAAGCTTGGCAGTTCAGAGCTGAGCTTTAGCACTTTGAGAGCAATGTGTAAGCAATACATGATAATTCAGTGGATTCTGTGCAACAGCTACCAGGGAAATTTTCATCTTACTGATAAATAGAGGATGTTTTCAACACTTCCCAAACTCAGCTTACTTTGCCTGTGAGATTTATTTATTAAGAGTCTACAGTTTGTGAAGAACTATTCTGGGCCTTGGGGATGTAAATATAAAACCCAATACAGCTACTGGGGATATGACATGTATACAAATAAATGTTATTCAATGTGGGGCATGATGGAGGAAGAGGAGAAATCCTAACAAAATGATTTGGGCCAATGTTCTTAACCTGGAATCCCCTTTCAGCTATTAGAAAATCAGAGAAAGCTTCACTGAAGAGAAAGAGTTTGAGGTAAGCCTTGGAGGAAAGTAGGGATTCTGAAAGCTAGAGATAAAGAGGGTGTGCACTATAGGCATGGGAAAATGCTACTCAAACACAAAGATGGCACTTCCATTTCAGGGAACAGTTAATTATCTGGTTTGGCTAGAGTATAAGTGCAAAAAGAAGAGTTGCAAAATAAAGCTTAAAATAAAGCTTTGAAGTTGCATGAGTGTCTGATCACAGAAGGCTGTGTTAGGCCAAGACTAGGAGTCAGTATTTTATCTTATAGGTAATGGGGAACCAAATAAGGTTTTCAGGTAAATGAGTACATGATCAGACCTGCACTTTATGAAAATTATATTGGTAGCTTTGTGAAGAATGGATTGAAGAGGGGAGAGATGGTGAAACAAATTGCAAAGCTACTATCACTGTCAGAATCTCAGGTTCTATGGGTCTAAATTAGGGTTTTGGCTAAGAAAATAGAGTGAGGGGAATTGATGTGAGGCATTGAGGTGGTAAAATTAATAGAACTGGGGCAATTGATTAGATAAAGGGAAAGCAGCAGATTGGATAACAGATAAAGAAAAAGAAGAGTCACAGGTAATTGCATTTTCTGAGATTTCTATCCTGAATGCCTGTGAAATGCCATTAATAGAAATAGGGAAATTGTAAAGAGGGATAGTTTAGGGAAAAGTGGTTAGTTTACTTTCAGACATGTTGAATTTGAGTAGGAAATCCAGGTGGAAATGTCCAATAAGTAGTTGGCAATGAAGAAATCGGCTTCTGGAGAGAGATCAGGGTGTTCTTTAAATGACTTATGCAATATCAGTTTTGTTTATTGTGGGAAGTCATGTGACACACATTTTTGTCATCTGTGATTGGTTCTGACACATAACTGTAGATGACCTCCTCTTTGTTCCTTTGATGTATAAGTTTCCTGTGCTGTGCCTCCAGGGTCAAGGGTGTTGGTCTGTACTCAGAACAGGGTCATTTCTTTATTTGTGTTCCCTGGTAGATGAAATCCAGTTTTGAAGTTTATAATTTACAAGAATTATTGGCAGCTAATGGTCCTTTATGGTTAGTGTTGTGTTAGCAGAATCACCAACAGGTGGGAAGTTTGTGGTGAGTTTAGCAAACAATTCTTTGTGAAAGGTAGATTTGTTTGAAAGGCCACCTTTATTTGCAAGGCAGGAGTACAATAGGAGAACTGGCTGACCTTGAGAAGTAAGTATTAAAAGTCATCAAAACTATAAAAATTCAAGCAACATTTGCAGGGCTCTAAATGAAACTTAACAGGCTCCCCAATAATCAATGTCTTTTCCTACTGCCATATCATTATGTCAAGAAGCAGAAATACTTATACTTGTAACTATTCATAGATTGCTTAGAAAAATAACAAAAAGATTGGAAATAAAGGATGGAGAATGTTGAGGAAGGGAGAGTTTCAAGTTCTGAGGTTTGGTCAGTGGTGTTAGATTTCATATATATCCTCTGCTTTTCTCCCTTTCAAAATTCTTAGTATTGCTTTCTTACTGTTTGGGATGCAAAAGAAGTATCTTCACATGATAAAAAATTCCCTAACCATACCATATTGCTAGGCACTAATGTTTTTTTTTTCCTTCCTTCTGTGAGGTTATAAGCTTATACAGGATAATACTATGATCAACTATGCTGTATAGAGCACCTGTGACAAATGGGGAATGGCCAGTAAGTCCAGTTGTTAAAACACGTTAATTCAATCTCCCCATGAATTTCAAGACTCATGTGGGTATTGTTTCCAATCTGCTTACCATGTAAGAAAGAGGGGCTTTGGAATGGCTGTTGAGAAGAAACCTAGAATATTTATAAAAGGTGCTAGTCAGAGGATTTAGTCCCTCCATGCTTGAATTGAGAGAAGATGGGAAACAGGCATAGGACTTTCATTCAGGTCTCCACAAGGATATGAATATATGCTTCTGTTCTTTGCCTCTTTGTATTTATTATTTTTTAAAAATATATTTTTAACATTCTTTTCTTTTTAAATTTTGAGCTCCAAATTCTCTCCCTCCCTCACACCCCCTACCTGATCCACTGAGAAGGCAAGCCATATGATATTAATTATACATGTGAAATCATGCAAAACATTTCCATATTACCCATATTTTAAGAAAAGGCAAGAGAAAATGAGAATATTCTACTTTAATTTGCACCTATCAGAATCCATCAGTTCTTTCTCTGGAGGTGGATAGGATTTTTTCATCATGAATCCTTTGAATGTGTCTTGAATCATTGTATTGATCAGAGTAGCCAAGTCTTTTACAGTTGATCATCACTGAACATTATACTGTTACTATGCACATTGATCTCCCAGTTCTCACTTTGCTTGGCATTAGTTCATATAAGTCTTGCCATGCTTTTCTGAAATCACCCCTCTCATCACTTCTTATAATACAATATTATTTAATCACAATCATATGTCTCAGCTTGTTTAGTCTTTACCCAACTGATGAGCATCTTCCCAATTTCCAATTCTTTGCCACCAGAAATAGAGCTGCCTTAAATATACTTATAAATATATAGGCCAATTTTCCTTTGATCTCTTTGGGATACAGATCTAGGAGTAGTATGATTGGGTTAAAGGGCACACACAGTTTTATAGCCCTTTGGCATCCAAATTATTTTCAAGAATGGTTGGACCAGTTCACAACTTTTAGTGTATCTATTTTTCCCTCATCCCCTTTAGAATTTGATAGGTGTGAGGTAATACCTCAGAGTTGCTATAGTTTACATTTATCTAATAAATACTGATGAGGAGTATTTTTTTCATATGACTATGGATGGCTTGGATTTCTTTTTCTGAAAAACTCCAGTTTACAGCTTTTGACCATTTATCAATTAAACTTACAAATTTTATTCAGTTTTATACAATACTCATATATATATACATATATATATTTGAAAAATGAGGTCTTTATCAGAGAAACCTGTTATAATATTAAAAAATATTACATCATCTTACTCCCAGGGGTTATATGTATTATCTTCTCATATAGAAAGGTAAACAATTTAACTTATTGAGTTTCTCACAATTATTTTTCTTTATTCTTCTCTTGAGTCTTCTGTTTTAAATGGCAATTTTTCTATTCAACTATGATATTTTCATGCTTCAAAGGTCTTTATTTCATCAAATATGTATTTTTCCCCTTGAAGGATCTCACTCAGTTTTGCTGTGTAGTTAATTCTTGTTTGTAATCATAGATACTTTGCCTTCCAGAATATCATATTCTAAGTCTTTCACTTTTTTAATATGGAAACTGCTAAATCACATGTGATTTAGTTAGTTTAGAGGAGTTAATTTGGGGGATCTTGAAGTTTTTTGTGCTTCTGAGGTGGTTTGGTCCTGGGATAGGTATGGTCACTGCATTCTTGCTCCGCACTCAGATCCTTGCTACTCTATATCTGTATGTGCAAGTATTCCTCTCTGCTTTGGTGCTGTGATGAGAACCCCTCCTCCCTTGTGACAGACCACAAACATTCCTCTCCTCCCTGGAACTGTGACCCAGAACTGTGTATGGGCAATAGAGTTGCCAATCAGTACCAGCTGTACCCAGCACCAGCAAAATAGTCCCCTGTAATCTCTTTATGAAAAGCACTTGTCTGACCCCCTCAATATCCCAGCTGAGAGTTCCTAAATCTGCCGCTGCTCCTCTAGTGATGGCTATTGCCACAGGTACATATGGGGGCTCCAGACAGATCCCCACCAGATCTCCACCATGGTGTTTCAGAATTTTCCTGTCTACCTCTTAAGTTTTCTTAGAACAGAGAAATATCTCACCCCAATTTACAAATTTGATTTCAGGCATTATTTTAAAGTGGTTTGGAGGGGAATGTTGGGAGAGATCAGTTGTATGGCTGTCCTTAATCTTACATCTTGGCTACTTGTTATTTTTTGATTTGAGTAACAGAATAACAGACCTGTGATCTTTGCAACCCTGTGATCTCTGAAAGTTTGGGAGAGTAAACTGCCAGAGATCTGGGAGCTGGAGTCCACATCCAATTTTACTGAGTCTGAAGATGACTGAAATCTGGAACAATCTATTTGAAAAAGCATAAGAGCACATTAAAATCAGGTAAGAAGAAACAGTGACTTATGTATCAGCTATGTTATATTTTGAAGTGAAATGAGTGGGACAAATGCTTTGTAGCAACTGCTTTAAAATTGATCCCATTCTCCCCAGTGTCTGAGGTGATCTAGGGAAATATGGAACCCTAGGTATTGGGAAAATAAATGTTTGTAAGTCTGTTTTTGCTATATTTTCCCAGAGATTATTCTGGTTCAAAAACTAATTGATATTAATTGGATAAATGATACCAAAGAGCCAGTGACTGATCATTTAAAGGATATCCTAAGTATAAGTACTCCTCATGGATGACTGCCTTTCCTCTTTGATCACTGCCATGTTATGGTAGAAGAGCTTGTACAGTTCAACGAAACTATGAGCTATGCTATTCAGGGTTACTCAAGATGGACAGGTCATAGTGGAGAGTTCAAACAAAAGGTGTTTCATTGGAGAAGAAAATGATAAACCTCTTCAGTGTCTTTCCTAGGAAGCATGGACGGTATTAAAATGATAAAACATATGACATCAGAAGATGAGCCCTTCAGGTTGGAAGCTTTTCAACACTTTACTGAGCAAGAGTGGAGAACAAATACAAGTAGCTCCAGAGAGAATGAAGCAGTAGGGCCAAAGTCAAAAGGAAATTCAGCTGTGGATGTGTCTGGTGACAAAAGGAAAGTCCAGTGCTGCAAAGATCAATATTGCATAGGAACTGGGAATATAAAAAATTACACAATAAGCTGGATGTGGTCAAATAGGAGTGGAAAGTTTAAACAGTGTCAGTAAACTTAAATGGACAGGAATGGGTGAATTTCACTCAGGTGATATTTACATGTGCAACTGTGGGCAAGAATACCATCGAATAAATGGAGTAGTCCATTTTTATTGTTATTAGAGCCAATAAAAGGGTAAGAAAAACAGTACAGGAGTATAATCTCAAAAATGACAGAATGACATCTCTTTGGTGTCTCAACAAATCCTCATGACTCCTAGGCCAGCTAATTAGCTAGCTCATACTCACACAGATGAGTTTGATTCCCAGAAGACTCATAGCTAGATTTATATCTCCCTCAGGGATCTAGGGGTACTCCCTGAAGTTTCAAGGGTCTTATTCTCTAATACTTCTATACTTAATTGCCTCTGTTTGGTCTGTCCAATTAAATAGTTTTTTTTTCTCTTTCTTTCCTATTTCTTAGCTTTCAGTTTTGATCCATTTTACACAATAAAAATGGAAATGGAATTCACTTCATATCCAACAATGATTGTATATCCTAAGGGTAGTGCCCCACACAGCTCATTTGTACCTCTCTAAAAGGTTTGCTTTGTACTGGAAACGTTTTATTCAGCTTGCATATGTAATTTATTATTTGGCCACAAGGGTGCACTAATATGTCCTCATAAACATAAGATTCAAATTCTTAATTTGCTGTAGCTCATTTGTCCAGGGCAGTAAGGGATTTCTGTTGAATTCACTTGGGAGTGCTCATACATGCAGAACTTCCCTACCTTATTAAAAAGTACTGTGAATAAAAATGGAGAGTATTCTCCTTTCTAATCAAAGATGCAAAATGGGCTTCCTCTTTTTTTAAAAAAAAGACATTTTATTATGATTTTAAAAATCCAAAGATTGGGTCATGCATGAAATGCATTTAGTCAAGGACTTCTTACTTTATCAGTTCTGTTTAAAAATAATTTTCCTCTTCAAGAGAGATCTTTAATTACATTAGAGCAATAGACTGGGATTTATTCTAATTATGAACTAGTAAAACTGAAATACACTTTGTTAAAACCATGGAGAGTGAAATCGGACACATGCCAATTCCTCATTACTAGGATGTTGAAGTAGAATTGGTCATTGGGATATTAAAAGTCTTACATAAATAGAAGGGTACTCCAATTACCGCATGCATCAGTGTGGGCTTTTCAAAGTGAGTAGACTAATTAGTTTTGTTGGTTTTAAAAATTCAGACAGGGTGACCACAAGCTTAGTAAATTATGTCAGTGTAATGAGTACAGCATCTTAATTCCATTCCATCCCTCTTATCCATCTCACAAACCAGTGACTTTTTTGTTGATATGTAGATCACAGCTACCTTTATTACCTTGGGCCATTAATTTAACCCCTTTGGGTCTTACTTTCCTTAACTTTAAAGTTAGGAGGTTGGTTTGATGAACTCAAAGGTTCGGTTCCTGACTGACCCTACCAAGCTATGTGTCCTTGGAGGAACCACTTAATTTAGCGTGGTTCCAATTTTCTCTTTTTAGAATGAAGAAATTTGATTAGAAATTCAAAGATCCCTTCTAGATCTAATAAGAAACTATTTTAACAATACTTTGCTTAGATAATGCTTTAGGGCTTAAAAAATGCTCAGACGGGTAGAGTTGTACTTATTTATTTTGGTGATTTTATCAGGTAGGAGGGTCCAAAAAGGAGCTTTCTGCACTATTTTGTGCCTTCCCTGCAATTAGGAAGTTGAAGGCAGGCACTGAGACTTAAAGTGATTTGTCTAAGGTCATAAAGTTAGTATATATAAGAGACAGGACTTTAATGTAGGTCTTCTCTGATACTGAGGATGATAGGTAGCATAGCAGATAGATTGCAGAGGGTGGAGTCAGGAAGACCTGAGTGTGAATTCAAACAGGTACAACCTCTGTTAGCCTCAGTTTTCTCAGCTATAAAATGGGGATAATAATAGCACTTATCTTACTACACCAGGTAGTGGGTAGTACACTATCCACTACACCAGCTAGCTCTCTTACAGAGCTATTGTAAGGACCAAATGTTAAAAAAAAAAAAAGAGAGAGAGTTTAGCACAGTTCCTGGCATATCATAGGTGCTTAATAAATGTTTATTCCCTTCTTTCCTCTATGTCCATTATGCTATAATGTATCACTTTCTTATGTTGCTAGAAATGTGAATTAGAGCGGAGAGTACTCTCTTTAATAAATGTCACAAAATGGGCTATCCTCCCCCTTCATCAAGAAGGCAATTTGATATAGGTTATATATGAGTGGTTGTGCAAAACATATTTCCATATTAGTTATATTGTGAAAGAAATATGGACCCCAAAAATAAAGTCAAAGAAATGCCTCAGTATACATTTAGGCTCCAGTTCTTTCTCCAGAGAGAAGACTTTTTTTTTTTTATTATAAGTCCTTTGGAATTGTATTACTGAGAATATGAAGTCATTCACAACTGATTATCCTATTGTGTGCAATGTTTCTTGGTGCTGCTCCTTTCACTTTCCATCAGTTCATGTAAGTCTAGATTTTTCTAGGAGCTTTCTGCTTCTCATTTCTCATAGCACAATAGTGTTGCATCACAATCAAATATCACCACTTGTTCAGCCATTCCCCAACTGATGGACATTCCTTCAATTTCCAATTCTTTGCCACCACAAAAAGAACTGCAGTAAATATTTTTATACATGTAGCTCCTTTTCTTTTAAAATACTTCTTTGGGATACAGACCTGGTAGTGGCATTGCTAAGACAAAGGATGTGTATGCTGTTACAATCTTTCAGGGATAGTTAATAAACTTCAACATTAATATTTTATTGTATTTACATTATTTTAAATTTAAAAATAAGTTTATAAAATTTACATATTTAAGAATCACATTTATAATTAATAACATTTCAAAAGATAGCTTCATGTGTTAAAATGTATTTGGTAAAGAAGTTTTCATTTTATTAAATCAACAAGAATTATATAAGTACCTGTTTAATATGTTCCAGGCACTATGCATTACAAATAAAGAGTAAGAAATCATTCCTACATCAGTGAGCTAACATTCTATAGGGAGAGCCAGGTATGTATTAAAGTGTATACAACATAAATATAAAATGAAGATAAATCTATTTAACTATGAAGTGGTTAAATACAAGGTAGTTTGGGAGGGAGGGCACTAGCAATTAGTGTAATAAAGAAAGGTTTCACTAAGATAGCCCAGAGTAGAGCAGCTAGGTAGAACAATGGATAAAGTGAAGGGCCTGGAGTAAAGAAAACTCAACTTCTTGAGTTCAAATCTGACCTTAGACACTTACTAGCTATGTGACCCTGGTCAAGTCACTTAACCCTGTTTACCTTAATTTCCTTATCTGTAAAATGAGCTGTAGGGGGAAATGGCAAACCACACCAGTATCTTTGCCAAGAAAACCCCAAATGAGATAATGAGGAGTTGGATATGATTGAACAAAAAATAGCAGAGTAGGAACGATTCTGTCTTTGCAGGTCAGGCAGCATAGAAGAAAAGGAGCCAAAAGTGGATGTCATCATGGGGTTTCATTTTTATTTCTCTAGTTGATCTGAATCCCATTCTGAAGCAGTGTAAATCAGCAACTTGCTGATTCCGGGGATATATAGACTAATAACTGAAACCTGAACTATTACAAAGATACTTACCCTGGAAGCTGGAGAAAGTAGCAGACAGCTATTTATGAAGTGTCAGAGGAATGGTCCTCACGAGGTGAGGGAATAAATTGCATAATTAGAACCAAGACCCTTCCAGCCATGGGATCTGGATTTAAATAAAAGTAATTCAGCACAAAGGTACAGTAGAACACTGGCACTCTAATCAAAGGACCGACATTTCAATCTTACCTGTGAGGTTTATTACCTGTGTAACCTAGGGAAAGCTACAACCTCCATAGGTCTCACTTTCTCATCTAGTGACTAGATTTAGAATGTCTCTGAAGCCCACTTCAGCTCTAGATCTGAGATTCCAAATGTTTCTAATGACTAATGCATAAGTATAGGAACCAAGGACACTGGGAACCATTTCCCAGAGCCACCATTGTGTCAAAGGTTGCAAGTTATTCTTTATGTCCCACTTTCTCCAGTTAGAAACTAGAAACACATACCATGTAGCAAAAAACCTGGGTCACTGATGTAATTGCAATGTTAGTGACATTTAAAATAAAACCAAAACCAAAAAAAAAAACTGTCAGACTTCTTTGAATGGACCTTGAGATGCTACAGAGATTGAAGAATGGGCATGGGTACACTTGCCTGATGATGAAAGAAGCTGAAAGTTGCTTGACGAAACTGCGGAGAGATCAGATATTAAGAATTTGTCATATAAAGAGATATTTTATTTACGGTAAAGAAAGAACACAAACAGAAAATCTACAGATTATTAACAAAGCAAAAGTAAGAACGAAATGAGAAATTTGCAACTATGAAATACTTAGAAGTAAGAGGGATTTGCCAAAGGAATTACAAGAGTTAAGATGTGCCACACGAGATAAGGGAAAAATCCTTGGGTTTAGAGTCAGAGGACTGTGGCAAGTCACTTAACCACACTGAGCCTCAGTTTCCTTATCCGTAAAATGAGGAGTGTGCTGGATAAGATAGAGAAAGCATTTATTAAACTCCTAGGTGCAGAGGTCTGGTCTAAGTACTAGAGATACAAATACAAGCAAGTCAGGTCCTGTCTTCAAGAAGTTTTCATTTTATTGTGGGAAGATAATTTACAGAGGGTTGCTGGAAAAGGCAATGGGGAGTTTAGGGCTTGGTAAAGAGACAGCAGGAACTGTGTAGTCAGCCTGAGCCCTGGAATATTAAGTTAAAAGCTCACTATTTAGAGTTGGAGAACCCCAGCAGGAGAAATATTTGCTAGGCTCTCTTGTCATGTTGGCTAGGTGAATTTTTTTCCCCTTAAAAATTATGGAAACCATCATCAGGACTTAATAGGTTCAGGTGACTAAAGATTCAATTTCCTGGTTGCCTCAGAACAATAAATAAGGTCCTAATATGCTTCTTTTCCCTCATGCTTGCCTTCAAAGACCATCTTGGGCAATACAAAGACAGAGAAGGTACGCTGAACTGAAACAAATCTACATCCTGGTCCAAAATAATTTCTCTGCTTTGTATAGCTTTTTCCTGCTATAGCTAAATAAATTTCCCCTTGTTATCTGCCAGAAGTTCTATGAGTGTCTCATTTAATTCTAATCTAGAACCTGCCCTGCCTGGGTCAGGCCTGCTTGACTACAAAGGGATTAAACTACTTGATTTCTAAGGTTCATTCCAACTCTAAGTCCTTCAGTTTTAATAAAGAAAAGCTATTTACTTACTAATTGAAAATGGAATGGAAAACAGGTACTTTAGCTCTGGTCTTATGATTATACAAAATTACAAATCAAACAAGATATAATTTGGTTTTTTAAAATGGTATTTTATTTTTTCCCCAATTACATGTCAAGATAATTTTTAGTATTTATTTTTTTTTACAAGATTTTGAGTTCAAAATTTTTCTTCCCTTTAACCAAAAATGGTAGATAACTTAATATAGTTTATACATGTAAAGCGTATTTCCGTATTAGTCAAAGTTGTGAAAAAAGAAATAGATCAAAAGGGGGAAAATGCAAAAAAGAATTAAGTAGGTGGAGAAAATGTGCTTCAGTCTGCATTTAGAGTCCATCAGTTGCTTATCTGTATGTAGATAGCATTTTCCTTTGTGAATTCTTTATACTTGTCTTAGATGTTGTGTTAAGAAGAGCTGAGCCATCAAACAATGCTGTTGATACAATGTTTTCCTGGTTGTGCTCATTTCACTTTGCATCAGTTCATACAAGCCTTTCCAAATTTTTCTGAAATCTGCCTGCTCATCATTTCTTCTTGCACAATAATATTCCATTACATTCATATGCTACAGCTCTTTCAAGCAGTCCCCAACTGATGGGTATCCCCTCATTTTCTAATATTTTGCCACCATGTAAAGGGCTGCTATAAATATTTTTGCACATGTAATTCCTTTTCCTTTTTTTATTATCTCTTTGGAATACAAACCTAGTAGTGGTATCTCTGGATAAAAAGGTATGCACAGTTTGGTTGTACTTTAGGCATAGTTCCAAACTGCTCTCCAGAATGGTAGGATCAGTTCATACCTCCACCAACAGTATATTCATGTCCCAATTTTGCCACATCTTCTCCAATGTTTATCATTTTCTCTTTTTGTCTTATTAGCCAATGTGATAGGTGTGAGATGGTACCTCAAAGTTGTTTTAACATTTATTTCTCCAGTCAAAAGTGATTTAGAGCACATCTTTATATGTCTATAGATGGATTTGGTTACTTTATCTGAAAACTACTTGTTCATATCCTTTGACCATTTATCAATTGGGGAATGGCTTGTATTCTTATAAATTTGCCTCAGTTCTCCATATATTTTATGAAATGAGGTCTTTATCTGAGACACTTGCTATAAAGATTATTTCCCAGCCTTCTGCTTTTCTTCTAATCTTGGTTGCACAAACCTTTTTATTTTAATTCAAAATGGTCTATTTTACATTTTATAGTGCTTTCTATCTCTTATTTGATAATGAATTCTTCCCTTTCCCATAGAACTGACATGTAGACTATGCCTTGCTTTTCTGATTTGCTTTTATGTCACCATCATCTACCCATTTTGACCTTCTCTTGGTATATGGTGTGAGATGTTGGTTTATATCTAGTTGGTATCCTACTGGTTTCTGGTTTTCCTAGCAGTTTTTGTTAAATAGTGAGTTTCTACCCCAAAGGTTGGAGTTTTGGGTTTATCAAGCCCTAGGTTACTATGGTCTTTGATTACTGTGTCTTGAATACCTAATCTATTCCACTGATCCACCACTCTGTTTCTTAGCTAGTAACAGTTTTGATGATTGCTGCTTTACAATGTAGTTTGAGATCTGGCATTGGTAGGCCACCTTTCTTTGTAGTTTTTCCCATCAATTCCGTTGATATTCTTGATCTTTTGTTTTTCCAGATGTATTTTGTTGTCATTTTTTCTAGCATCAGAGTGGCCCTTAGTAAGTAAATCAGATTAGGCAGAATTTCCATTCTTCTATTGGCTTGGTCTACCTACAAGCAATTAATATTTTTCCAATCGTTTAGATATGATATTATTTATGTAAAAAAGTGTTTTGTATTTCTGTTTATGTAGTTCCTGGGTTTTTCTTGGCAGGTAGATTTCCAAATATTTTATATTGCTTACAGTTTTTTTAAAATAGAATTTCCCTATGTCTTGCTCCTGAGCCTTACCATATAAAGAAATGCTGATGATTTATGTGGGTTTGTTTTATATCCTACAGTTTTGCTAAAGTTGTTAATTATTTCAAGTATTTTTGTAGTTGGTTCTCTAGGGTTCTCTAAGTATACCATCATATGATCTGCAAAGAGTCAGAATTGTGTTTCTTCATTGCCTATTCTAATTTCTTCAATTTCTTTTTCTTCTCTTATTGTTATTGCTAACATTTCTAGTACTGTATTGAATAATGGCAGTGATAATGGGCATCCTTACTTCACCCCTCACCTTTTGGGGAAACTCTTACCTCATCCCCACTGTAGGTAATGCTTTCTGATGGTTTTAGATAGATGTTGTTTATCATTTTAAGTAATGCTCCCTTTATTTCCATATTATCTAGTGTTGTTAATAGGAATTTGTACTGTTTTTCTTTTCTTCTACTGAGATAATCATAGGATTTCTGTTGATTTTGTTATGGATATGGTCACTTATGTTGACAGTTTTTCTAATATTGAAGCAACCCTGCACCCGGTCATAATGTATAATCCTTGTGATATATTGCTGTAATCGCCTTGTTAGTATTTTGTTCAAAATTTTTACATCATATTCCTTAGGGAAATTGGTCTATAATTTTCTTTCTATGTTTTAGGACTTCCTGGTTTAGGTATTAGCACCATGTTTGTGTCATAAAATGAATCTGGTAGAACTCCTTTATCTAATTTTTCAAATAGTTTGTAGAGTATTGGAATTGATTGTTCTTTACATTTTTGGTAGAATTCACTTGTGAATGTCTCTTACCTTGCAGATTTTTTTTCTTAGGAAGTTCATTAATGACTTGTTCAATTGCTTTTTTCTAAGGTGGGGTTATTTAAACTTCTATTTCCTGATCTGTTAATCTAGGTAATTTATGCTTTCATAAACATTTTTTGATTTGTAAGGCCAAGTAAAGTAGAATCTTTTGCTGTTTTTGTTTTACTAAAAGTGCCTCCGAATAATGTGATTAAAGAGGATCTTTCCCAAGCATTGTTGAGCCTGGAAAGGCTTGTAAGAAGGTCCCTGCCTTTTGTTAATGAGGCACTGACTCTCACGGCTCTAAAAAATCTATAAAGACTCTGAGATGCTGGTTTTATTTTGGAGTTTACTGACAGGAAGTGTTTGTTTGACCAGAAGAGCACTCTGGGAAGCCATTAAAGAGCCCCCTGACCTAGAAAACCCAGATGGTGGTGCTTCCCTCTCTGGTAACTATGGTCAGACAGAAGAACCTGTCTGTTGAACTGTAATATATATGTATTGATTATGGTCAGGCAGAGGAAGTCATGTCTGTTGATCTTGATTCCTCTGTGTTTTCTTTGAAGTTTAGGGTGTTGGCTTCCCTGAACTAAGTGAATGACATATGTGTTTGATTAAAGGAATGATATATGTGCTTCATTAAAGTTATTGTTAACCCCTCAAAAATTGCCTTTCCCTTTAGAGAAGCAGATCAAATAACCTGTGATAGCAAGCCTCCTGTGTATGTTGGGGTGCTTATTGATACACTTGGACAAAATATTTCCTAATGATTGCTTCAATTTATTCTTCATTGGTGATAATTTTACACCTTTAATTTTTGATACTGGATGTTTGACTTT
Organism: Bettongia penicillata ogilbyi; assembly: GCA_023548195.1. NCBI lineage: Eukaryota > Metazoa > Chordata > Mammalia > Diprotodontia > Potoroidae > Bettongia > Bettongia penicillata. Next base: position 5,411,486 of record JAJHZJ010000227.1, read on the forward strand.
CTTCTTTTTTAAAAAACATCAAATCAACCAGTGATTTATTGGGTTATTTTTTTTATAAAACCAACTCCTAAATTTATTTATTAGGTCAGTAGTTTGTTGTTGTTTTCTTTTAACTTAAATCTTATTAATCTCATCTTTGATTTTCAGGATTTCCAACATGGTGCTCAATTGGAGATTTTTAATTTATCCTTTGTTCTTTTTTTAGTTGCATGTCCTATTCATTGATCTATTTTTTCCATTTTGTTTATATGGGAATTTAGAGAAAAAAAATTTCCTCTAAGTACTACTTTGGCTACATTCCATAAATTGTGGTATGTTGTCTCATTGTTGTTATTCTCTTTAATGAAAGTACTTGTTGCTTCTATGATTTGTTGTTTGAGTCACTTATTATTTAGGATTAGATTTAGTTTCCAGTTAATTTTTTATCTATCTTTCCACTATACTTTGTTGAATATAATTTTTATTACACTATGATCTGGGAAGGATATATTTAATATTTCTGTCTTTCTCCATTTGATTTTGAGGTTTTAAATGCCCTATTATATGTCAACTTTTGTGTAGGTGGCATGTGCTGATAAGCAAAAGATATGTCCTTTTCTGTTTCCATTCAGTTTTCCCCAAAGGTCTATCATATCTAACTTTTCTAATATTCTATTTGCCTCCTTAGTTCACATCTTGATTTTTTTTGTTTGTATTAAGTTATGAGAAGGGACAGTTGAAGTCCCCAACTAGTGCAGTTTTACTAGTCATCTTTTCCTGTAACTCACTTAACTTCTTTTAGAATTTGGATGCTATGCATTTTTTTTTATGTTTAGTATTAATGCATAATGTTTAGTATTTATGTTTATGCATTTACATTTAATATTAATATTGGTTCATTGTCTATGGTATCTTTCAACAAGATGTATTTTCTTTTCATAGCTCTTCTAAATAGGTTTACTTTTGCTTTTACTTTGTTTGATATCAGAATTACTACCTCTGGTTTTGTTTTACTTCATTTGAAGTATAATAGAATCTGCTTCCGTCCTTTACATTTACTCTGTGTGTGTGTCTCTGCTTCAAGTATATTTCTTGTAAACAACATATTGTAGGATTCTGGTTTTTGATCCACTGTGCTCTCCACTTCTGTTTCATGGGAGAGTTTATCCCATTCCCATTCACAGTTAGGATTCCTCATTGTGTATTTACCTCCATTCTCTTTTTCCTCCTCTTTGTTATCTCTTTCCTTTTGCCCTTTCCCTCCTCATCAGTGTTTTGCTTCTGTCTAATGCCCCTCCTGAAATCCTGAAATATCCTCCCTTCTGTCAGTCCCCTGCTTTTTTTTTGCTTAATCTTCTCCCCTCCTATTTTCCTTTTGGGTAAAACAGATTTCTATATTCAACAGATTGTCTATATTATTACCTCTTTGAATCAACACTGATGAGAATAAGCTTCAAGCCATGCCCATTACCCATCCTCTCATCTTCCCCTCCACTGTAATAGGTCTTTTGAGCCTCTTTATGTAAAATAATTTACTCCATTCTCCCTCTCCCTTCTTTGTTCACTCAGGTCAAATTGTTTTTCCAATGAGGTATTTTACATTTTCTTCTATTTTTTCATTCTTTTGAATTTACTTGATGACTCAGTGTTTCATAGAGTCATTAGCTTCCACTTTGCCAACTCCAACTTTTAATGAGTTGTTTTCCACAGTTTTCCATTTAGCCAACTGTATTTT